>OZ014458.1:10605699-10934468 GCA_963966035.1 Acleris laterana | reverse complement strand
AGTTTTTAATTATTTAAAAAAGAAACATAATTAATTGAATTTAAACTCTGTCACCTCAACGTAAAGCAATATTTTCTAAGAAAGATTCATCTCGTAAATAGCAATGTCATCAACGTACAACGTAAATTCATTTAATCAATTTCTTAGTAAATAATGCTTTAGGTATAGGTGACAAAGTTCAAATTAAATTAACTATGAAATATTTTTTTAATAATAAATATCTTGGAAATTATGCGTTTTTGAACTACGTTATATCACATTATATACTACAACTTGGCTCTAGAATCGATGGTTAAAGTTTGTCGGATTCCTCGTTCCCACGGTGTATAGAAATCCAATTCGAAATCCAAAATATGTTAATCAGGTCACTATAATTCAAACAATGCTATATATACTAATATTTTGGGGTTCCGTAGCCAAATAAAACCGGAACCGTAATAATTTCGTCATGTCCATATAACAGGCAGTTTACTCATGACCTATAAGATGTACATTGATGACATTTGGATTGTTATCTTGTATTAGAAGCTACTTAGTTTGATAGTTAAATATTTCTAGCACTCCTTACATAATAACAGAGGCAGATTTTTTTATTTAGCAAACATTAATTAGTGGCACATATTTCGACAGTTCTTTTAAAACACTAACGTTTCTAAGCATTCTTCATCATCCCTAAAGCCGGCCTTACACTAGGTAAGTTTACTGACGCAAGTAGGGACGCAACTATTGGTTAGAATAACATAGGAATATTTATTTGTCATTCTAACAGATAGCCGTGTCTCTACTAACGTAAGTAAAACGGTATAGAAGCTTTAGGTCCACATCTGGTTAGGACTAGGTAGCAAATACGACCAGATCGCTTTGCAACTACATCTCGATTTGACTAGATCGCTTTGTGCCTAGATCGTAATACGACCAGATCGCTTTGCAACTACATCTCGATTTGACTAGATCGCTTTGTGCCTAGATCGTAATACGACCAGATCGCTTTGCAACTACATCTCGATTTGACTAGATCGCTTTGTGCCTAGATCGTAATACGACCAGATCGCTTTGCGACTACATCTCTAAAAGTCCGAGTTGCAAAATGACTACTTCGTTTGCGTTACTAGGTAGGTTAGGTTCGTTAGGTAACTTCAAATGCCCGAAGGGCAAATATCCCAGGAATAGGAGCCCCGCCATGCGGCGCTCCGTCAATATTGCTAAGACAGACATAAGGTGAAGAAAACAATGTGGTCATTTAGCGACTCGGACTTTAAGAGATGCTGTCGTAAAGTGATCTGGTCGTATAGCGATCTAGGCAAAAAGCGATGTAGTCAGATCGAGATGTAGTCACAAAGCGATCTGGTCGTATCAGCTACCTAGCCATATCGAGATGTAGGCGGAAAGCTTCTATCCCAGTAAAACTTACCCCTTAACTCCTTCCCCGCATATAATTGCAGAAGCCGCAAGAAGGAGGAGGGCGCGGCCAGCAGCGGCGAGGAGTCGGCGCCCGGCGCCGCGCCGCGCGCGCCCAGCGACATCGACAGCCAGGTACACATCTATCTATCTCATACATACATACATACATACATAAACTCACGCCTTTATTCCCAGTGGGGTAGGCAGAGCTACAGAATTACCAACAACTCTAAAAACTTTTTGATAATTCTGTAACCACATTTTGCACACTTAGGCTAAGATGTTTACCAGTGTATATATCTATGTGTATATATATTTATCTCGTACATCGCCGTATCAAATATGGTTTACCCTTGAAATATCGACTGACGTTTCATCGAACGCTTCATTACGTCGAATTTCCATTTCATCGACAGGCATTTCCACATGCAGGTGCAATATTTTTTCGATTGTCACAAGTCGCTCATTGAATACAAAACGGACACATTTCAAAATAATTTGCTCTTCCATTAAAAAACGTATCCCAACCGTTTCTAATTTTAAAATGCAACACTGACTCATTTCGGATTGTGTCCGTTTTGTATTCAATGAACGAAGTGTAACCTAACCTAACCTACGTAATCAATGATATAGATAACCTGAAAACAATAAGGCTTCAGGAGAAAATAGCTTTCGATGAAATTAAATACGACGTAATGAAGCTTTCGATGAAACGTTTGTCGATATTTCAAGGGGCACAAATATAAATTTAATATAAATGCGCTCAAAGGCCAATCTAACCCTCGCATTCCCATCCCACAAATCCAAATCCTATTCTAAATCCTTCTCGGTACATTCTGTCAGATTATGGAATCGGCTACCGACTGGCATTAGGCAATCACAAACGGTAGACTCCCTAACAGGCAAATTAAAGAAGTTCTGGCTTGACTCTATCTCCTAAATACCAATTATCCTCTAGGTACGTAAAATGTAGTTTATGTATGTATATTTAACTATTAATATGTATATTTCTATATCTATTTATGTAGGTATTTAAATGTAGTTTTATTTTAAATTTATTTATATAAGTTTTGTTGGTTACTAAATGTGTTATATTCTTCTTGTACACTTGTTTACTCGTTGCACAACCTTCCACTCTTCTCAATCTCTCAAGGGTTAGCTGGAAGAGATCCCTTAAAGGGATAAGTTCGCCTTTGTACATATTTTTATATTAATTGTATTGTTATGGTTTTTCTTTTGTACAATAAAGTGTTTACATACATACATAAATACAAAAGTAAAGAGACCACATATGATGCACACTACAAAAAAAATCGTTCTGAATTTCTGCGCAAAGACTGCAGCGTCAAATTCAAATAATTGCCGTTTAATATAAAACTCCTCGTTTCTTTCAATGGTTTACCAAGATAAAGAAATTATGAGTACCCAACTACTATATTAAAATAGATAATAGTTATTTATGTGGCATTAAATACACGAGTGTGGTTTTACGAAACGAGCCGAAATGTGAGTTTCATAATAAGATCACACAAGTGTCTAATTGCACAATTATGCGTACAGTCGCATACATAACTTTATCTACAGGCATATCATAAGTGTTCTACAATATATGAAAAACTTGTATCTGTCGTTACCCTGCAGCTTAATGTACTTTAAGGTTCACATTAAAGTATAGGTCACCGATACTTTAAAGTTAATATTTAAGTACAACCACAGATACAGGTTACTTAATATAAGGCATTTGCTTATAGCTTTTGAACATATCATATTGAGTCATGGTATGGACGTAGATAAAGTTAATTTCGACCAAAAAAAGGCAAAAAGGTGTCATGTTTAATAAATAAAACTATGTAGCTTTTTCTTTCGAATCATTTTTCCACGTTTAACAGCTTCAAGGGAAAATTATCGAGTTTAATATGTTAAATAAACAGTTACAAAGGCGTCATGGTTATGGAGATCCAGATCGCGGAACACTTCAGACTTTTGGAACATGTAGGCTCTAAAGCAGTTTCTGTTACCTATTGCTACTCGGCCGCTAGGGTTGAGTCGATACGCAACCAAACGCGGCCCCGGCTAAACCGGCTGGGTCCGCCCTGCTGCTGGTAGTAGCTCGCGGCGCATACTGGGCTCCTAAAGCGACGCCACACGCTGTTATTTCAATCGCAGGTCGCTCACTCGATTCACTATAGTCAATACTTTTAGGTATTTAAAAAAATGTAAACAAAACTACCACGTGATTTCTGCTTCTATTGGCTGATGATAGTTCGTAGCTGAACACTGATACGTCAAAGTGCAATAAAACAGTTTTGATTGGCTGTTTAACAATGTCACGTGTTATGGATTGTTTACAATTTTTTAAATACCTAAAAGTATAGACTATAGATGAAGCGACGCAAGTGTTCGCTCGAGTGGCCCCCTAACGTGGTGTGTGGTTGCAGATCTCGCTGCCGCGGTCGTACACGCTGCCGCGCGAGTTCCGCTACTGGCGCCGCCGCCGCGACGCGCCGCCCAGCAACAACAGCAGCGACGGTCAGTATTTTTTTATGACGGGTTTATGACTACTATTGTGTTTCTAAATGGGTCAACTTTTCTTTGCACCTCGTTGCCATGGTGACGTCTCATGGGTCACTTTTTAAAACCACGATTTTAAAGTATATAAATGCAGCAAACTTCAGGTTTTGCGGCAATTATAAGCCCATTCTCTTATGGGTTTTCTTCCAAGCGTATTAGTAGTAGAAGAACAGAACAGCAACAAAAAGTTGATCCACCCAAATAGGTTACGGGTTCCACCTACTTTGCATGAAATGCAAATAGCAATGTGGCCATTATACGACTCAGATATTTTGAGATTAGGCTGCCAGCGATCTCATTACAAAGTCAAGGTATAAATGGGAAAGACTCTTTTGGTCCATATCTCGAGGTACTAAATCTCAAAATATCTGTATCGCTAAATAAATGCCCATATTTTTTTTCATTTTATATCTGTCTTAGTAATGTCGACGGAGCCCAATTCTATGCCCTAATTTGCCCCTTCGGGCTTTTGAAGTTGCCTAACGGACCGAACCTATCTATAGTCTATACTTTTAGGCATTTAAAAAAATGTAAACAAACAACCACGTGATATAGTTCGTCAGCCAATAGAAGCAGACCGTGTTCTGCTTCTATTGGCTGACGTCAAAGTCGTCGCACGTCAAAGTTCGATAAAACAGTTTTGATTGGCTGTTTAACAATGTCACGTGGTTTGGAATGTTTACATTTTTTTAAATACCTAGAAGTATAGACTATAGTAATGCAAACGAAATGATCATTTTGCACAAAGTGATGTAGTCAGATCGAAATGTAGTCGCAAAGCGATTCGGTCGTATTTCGTTACTGCTTTAGAAAAAACTCGTATGTGATATTTCAAGATATATGAGTTTGAACACAATTCTCTTTACGTTTAAGTTTAAAATAGTACGTCACGAAATAGATCATCAGAGTATCAAAATGTCAAAACAGATTATTCTCATAATGTCTAGAGATATAAATGACTTACGCCTACTTCTTAAATTACCGTGTTCTTAATATGACTATAATTCATTTAGACTCTATCTCGTTTTGATAAATTTTCAATTCTACCATTTCCCAAAATGTCTAAAACTTGACTTGATCATGTTTTGATTAATTTTCAATTCTACCATTTCCCAAAATGTCTAAAACTTGACTTGATCATCTTTTGATTAATTTTCAATTATACCATTTCCCAAAATGTCTAAAACTCAAATTAACTAGACACAAAAACAAAATATCTAAAACTCGGTATCTATGGAAAATATTTAAACGTAGGTATGTTGTTTACAAAAGCATAGTAATTATAAATTGCTAAACCAATTGTGATTAACTGAACTAATTATTTACATTTATAAATAAGTAACACAAAAATACTGAGTGGTTAAAATTTTAGGTATTATGAGACAGTGTCATTTTGATCTTTGGGCTTGTCAAAAAAGGCATTTTAGAATTTTGGTAATTTTGAAACTAATGCATTTTCACTTTCAGTCTTAATAATAATTCGGTATTTGAAGTTATTGTTCATTTTACCAACTATACAATTTGGATATCGGATGTAATGTGTAAATGTTATTATGACATTTTATTGTATTCAAAATTAGTCAATTTGGGAATTAAGGCATTTTGGAACTAAGACAATTTGAGATTTAGTCAAATATGTAAAAAGGCATTATGATTTTTGGCTGTAATGAACCGGAATCACGAAATATGAGATACGAGGTTTTTTCAAAGCAATGACGATTTTCTACCTAGGCCTAACGAGACGGACCAAAAGCTTTCTATTGTTATTTAATCGCCCCAGAGTCTAACTAAACATGAAATTCCAGGCGATGTGGACAGCGGCGACGACAGCGACCGGCGTTCCAACTGCTCGGTGGCGTCACAGCTACAGACGTACTCGGAATTGCGGCACACGCCGCACACGCCACATTCGACGCACGCGCCCCATGCGTCTCACGTGACCCACGCGACGCACCTAGCGCTAGACGACTACGAACGCCGCCGCCGGCGGAAACCCGCGCCTAAACCAGAGACGAAGCTCTAACATATTATGGTATACTAACCTTTTTATTATTCTAGCGTGTTTAAAACATTTGAACACAGTCGGCCAAAAACATATGGTCTACCACCCTACGGTTGAAGTTCATTTGTACGTCATGATACAATAAGTTCGATTTTCCCTTGCAATAATATTATGACAGTGACAAGTGTTAACCTTACTGCCGTACTCAGAGACGTCATAGTACATTGTTGCCTAGGCGCGGAAAGTAAGGGTTTTCCTGATGAGGTGGTTAGCTGGCCGAGCAATAGCGAGGCCTGTTAAAATACGAGTCAGGAAATCCTCGTTTCCGCCGCGGCATACATAATGCTTTTCTCAAACTTGTGAGGAAATAACACAAATACATAATTACAAGTATTTTTATAAACCTATGACAAATTCGGAGATAATGTTTGTTTGAAAACTACCGAGTATTAGTGAAGATAGTTTCACGCACAACGCGCCGCCGCCGGCCCACACTGCACCCACAAGTTGGGTGTGCGGGATTTTTTCCCCGTTCCTTTCGACTTTGTATGCAATAGAGAGCACTTTTAATAAACAATATGGACATGGACGGAAAGTGTTTTCATATGGTTTTTTTACTCCTAGGAGTAAAATGAGGCACTTTCCGTCCTTGTGTTTCAATCGGAAAACCGTTATTTCCGAGCATGTTTGAGAAAATTAAATTTCATGCTTGTTTAGGGCCTGTTGGTTGATCAGTAGTTAAACTAATTGTTAAAATTTGAAAAAGGAATCGAAAATTTTAATGAATCTCAAGGATTTGTGTCAAATTTTCAATTCATTTTTCGAATTTTAACAATTAGTTTAACTACAGTACTGATCAAACAACAGGCCCTTAGTGACGTGTTGTCTTATTCTATTGCTATAGCAAAGAATGTGACAGCAGCAACTTTAATCAAGCATTACATTTGACGTCTCCGAGTGCGGCAGTTAGTGATAATTAGATTTCACAGAAACTTTTGTCAAACTGGTAGACCACTTTCTAGGCCGACCGTAGGTGCTTCCGAAACAAGGGGCCCTATGCTACTAGGTAAAATCTTACCTTTGACACGTTTTTTGAGAACCTGGGTAAAAAGAGAAGGTAATTAAGCATTATAAAATGCTGGTATTTTGGGAATGACCGATAACTAAATTTTGTTTTTTTTTTCAAATCCTTATCTAATGAAAGTCACTTTAACAGATATGAATTGTACATAATTTTAAACTACGGTTTATTAGTGTAACTAACTATAAAATCGGTCTAGAACTTTTTTACTGTTGTGAAAGTGAATCGTAATAGAAAAACGCAAGCGTTCCCACGTTAAATCCAACAGTGACAGTGACATAAAATTACTAAAATAACTATTTGAATAAGTGACATTATTGCGGTTAAAAAGAATTAACTTTTGTAAAGAAACGATTTTTAGCATTGTGTCACTATTTTAGTTAACGTGCGGATGTATAAATAGATTTTATTTCCAGTCGCATAGGGGCGAGTAGATATTTTGACGTATTGTTAACGTGTATATATTTATCACTTCCATTGTACATACTGAATTAGTTAAAGCATTGTAGCGGACAAGGGGACCTTTACCCTTACCATGAGTTACTATTAACGTACTCGCTAGCGAATCGAATGCTCTGTCCCTCGCAGTATTCTTATAGACAGCAAGGGACAGAGCATTCGACTCGCTAGCGAGTACGGTAATCGTAACTCATTGTAAGCGTATTTATCACGATGAACAACGCTAACGTTATAACGTAAGTTATTTTCCAAAACTGACAAAATCTATAGAATTGGCGTAAGCTGACGATCTTTCGCGTCGGCCGCTTATGTCAACTCCATACATTGTGTACATTTTCGAAAATAGCTTACATTACGTAAGTATTGTATTTTGATTTTGCGTTTTGTACAATAAAGTGTTTACTTTACATACATACATTAGCGTTATCCGTGCTATCAAGGTCCCAAGATTTTAAGAATAAAATATTAACATATTGTCCGCTCTCATATATAATTTAACCCTTATAATGCATGTTTTTTATTTCGAAAATAATTTATCTCATAATAGTGTGCCTCTGTTCTACAAAGTAAAATCATATCGCTCTTGACACGTAATCGTATTGCCAATGTTATGTCAAGTGGAGTATACTTATTCAGTAAAAATAATATAAATAAAAGCAAAAGCCGGACATTTCCCAATCGGCCGTCTTAATAACATGTCAATAGCAATATGGTTTTTCCGAGTAGTATAGAGTCCTCAATAATGTTTTTTTTTAATTATTTGTTACGTAGTATACATCCTACATCATGCATTTAAGGGTTAACTGTGTTTCCTTTTGTTACATATTCATATACACGGTGATTTTTTTTTGGTGATCAGGAACCAATTTTCCTAATTCAGTTATTAATGGCGATCACGTTTAAGTCGCAGTTACTTACATGAAACAAAACTTATTTTTTAATGCAAAAAAATATTTTGAATCTAATTATTAATTCAAATTAATTGTCACCCTGCAAATTGTTTAGTCTAAGAGAGTTAACAACACTTAACTGATAAGTTTATTGACGTAATATCTGTCAAATTTCCCGCCAAAGCGATGGTACTTGACGTATCTACTTCACTTCAATAATTAATGCAGGATGTCCATGTACCTATCCAGTGGTGATTGGTTTTAACAATATCATTAACTTAAATAAATTAAACAGTGAGTTAATTGTTTGAGACATCGACCATTAAATTTCATTGCTGTTGCCTATTAATAATTTTCAACTCCTGATCACCGATAAAAAATCACCGTGTATATTTAGTTAGTAAATATCGCTCAAGTCACAAATGTTTAGTGTAATTACACCAAACCTTTTGTTAGTCATAACTCAGTAAATATAAGAGAAACACTAATCCTGGTAATTCTACACGGTAAAACCTAATTGCTTTTGATTATCGTGTTGTTTTCTAACTCGGCCACCATTACTGTCTAGCGAATAAGAGCTATTACAATTTTTCCAGTACGATAACATCATAAACAATTAGGTTTTACACGGTAGAATAGACCTCTAGCTAATATAATATAAAGTCAGAATCCACTGTAGCATACGGTCGAGATACGCACGTGGGTATAAATTCGCTGATCATTACCGTAAAAACCATAATGTTCACATTTTTTCTTCTGATTCAAACCTATATTCCCTATATGGGCGGTGCAGACTTGAATCACTGGTACTGCTTTCCAGGGATTGAAAACCGGTTTATTTTCCGTACCGGTTAGAGCCGCACTTTGAGAGCCTAACCCATAATAAAGGTTACGCTCGCAAGAACCGCTCTAACCGGTATCTCTATGTCGGAGCGTAAACAGGGAACGAAATTAATTTACCGGTTAGAGAGCGGTTCCTCCGTGTGGGGGGTGAATGACCGCTCGTTTAAGGAGACAGGATTGGTTTGCTATGGTATTAGATTGATAGCGCAGCCACCAGCAGCGCCTCGACGCGCGACAGCGGTCATTCATCCCGTATCGAAACACAGAGTAACCGGTTAGGAAGCGCTTCGAAATAACGTTCCCAAATCATTTCGTTCGAACGTAACCTAAATTATTAACCGGTTTAACCTAAATAAATACCGGTTTATTTGTAACCGGTTACAATCCCTGCTGCTTTCAAACGTAATATTTTGTAAGACTAAATGGGGAGATTCAAAAAAATAGCACACCCTTGACTTTTTCTTCAGATTTGGGAAAAATTCTGCACGCTCGTTGTGATCGTCATTCTGAACAATAAAAAATAGTACTCCCGATATGTCCCCAAAAATATGTATGGAATTGTCCGTTTTGTTACCAAGAAACGTATTGGATTTTGATAACAAAACTGAACAATTCCATACATATTTTTGGGGACATATCGGGAGTACTACTTTTTCTTGTCCAGAATGATGATCTCAACCAACGTGCAATTTTTTTCCCAAATCTGAAGAAAAAGTCAAGGTGTGCTATTTTTTTAATCTCCCCTATTACTCCTCGAATCTGACCACAACAGTATGCTTTTTACTAGAATCTCGATGTCCGTCCATTTTTATTTTTATTTTTCTAGTTAATTCAGACTTATAGTAAGAGGAAGGTAAGAAGTCTATAAAACCTATGAATTGTACAGGGATGACAGGCGTCAAACTGCGTCTTGCGTTCCCTATACTATAGTTAATTGTAAAATGTAAATTATATTGTACTTATGTAAGATATTGTATATTTCTATACAGTAAGGACAAAATAACGAAAATAAAAAATACATATCAAATTTTTATATTTTTTTAATTTTAAACACAATTTTGACCTTAGCAAGTCTTTTTTATTTATTTACTATAAACAGCGATTATAATTTCTTACATTAAGACGCGCTTCGGAAACCTGTGAGAGGTTTATATGTAGCACGAATGAATTCGCCTGGATTTGGTCTAGCACCATACTTTTTTCGCCAGCTCCAAGAAATTTATACAAATTGTGACGTAATCAGCATTGGATTTGATGAGTCTCTTAACGAAGTTGCCCAGAAAGGACAGATGGATGTCTTTGGTTGCTATTGGATTTCTGATAAAAATCAAGTAAGAAGTAGGTACTGTGGGGAATTGTGGTGGTACCGAATATAAAAACATTCTTCAAGACTATTTGTCGTTATTGTTTTATAGGAGAAAAGTTTAAATAACAATGGCAATAACTCAGGGTTTAATAACATTCGGTACCAATTATTATTCTCATTTAATTATGAGCGATTACATTTTTAGGAAAAAAAATCAATCATATTTTTACGTACATCTTCAAAACTTGACTGAAATCTTCAAAAAATCTTCAAGTCTTCAAAAAAATATTAGTTGATCATGTGTGGTAACCTTTATGGTGGACATGGTGGTTCTGTGGCGGCCATAACATCTAATTGTGGAAAAAAGGGCGGGAACGTTGAAAAGATAAGGCGGAATTTTTAAAGAAATTTTCAATTATTTTATATTAGCCCCTTTTTCCTAATAGATACATTCTTTTTCAATAATTTAAAGTTAATTAGATTCGTTTATTTTATATACATATGGACGACGAGGACGGGGGTGAGATCACAGATCTCATCCCCTCAGAGTTTGTGCCTAGATCGTCCAAAAGGAAGGCTGAAATGCCGGTGGAGGATAGTGGAACTTCCAAACAAAAAATGACATACATCCGTAATAACAGAGGACTTTTTAAGGATCATCATCCTTTGTACAATGATTTGTCCAAAAAGGAGTACCCTGTTTTGTTGCAGTGTTCCAGAAACAACGATAAAGAAAAGTATCGGATGGACTTGCTTAAAGTAAATAAAATATTAAAAACTGTGCGGGGTGTTCAATATGTAAAGCCTGTAGGTAACTTTTACACCAAAGTGTTTTTCGGTGCAATGAATGATGCCAATTCATTTTTGTTGAGTGCCAGTTTATTTGAAGAGAATGAGTGGATCGCTAAAATTCCTTATGATAGCATAGAATGCCAAGGTATCATCAGAGCCCCAGTTGGGATAACTGAAGAAGATTTAATAGAAAACTTAAAAGCCTCATGTCCCATTATGGGCGTAAAACGATTTACGAAGCGTCAAGAGATGGGTCCTCCCAAACCTCTTCAAACGGTATTAGTGACCTTCTTAGCATCAGCTCACCCGGACCATGTGACCTATGATTACATTTGGTTTAATGTGTCTGATTACATAAGGCCAGTTTTGCAATGTTTTAAGTGTTACAAATTCGGACATGGAAGCGGAGCCTGCAAGAGCACACAGATATGCTCCATTTGCTCCAGTTCGCATTTCTATAAGGAATGTACCAACCCTGAAAAATTCAAATGCTCCAACTACAGTGGACCTCATGCTGCAGTGTCATACACATGCCCGGTGAAGTCAGCCAAGATAGCCGAAATCAAGGACAAGATCAATGGGAAATTTACCTATGCCTCTGCAGCTGCAAAAGTGCAAGTACCGCCGCCTCAACAAGTCAGTGCTAGTAAAGCTTCAACATCTTCACAGTCTCGACCTGCTAAGTCCCCCCAAGGGCGTGCTCTAGTTTCAGAGATTCTAAATTCAGATTCTGTAATATTGTCTATTACAAAAACAGTCATTGACATCCTTAAAAAAAAAGAATCTAAAACTCAGCATGGTCCTATTTCAACTCAATTAATTAAAGAACTGCTTATATCTAACTTTTCCATTTAATTATGCCTAGTAGTATTACAAAATTAAATATTCTACACTGGAACTCTAGAAGTTTATTACCTAAAATTGACCAACTTAAACATTTCATTCTACATCATAGTGAGGAAATTGACATTTTATTGTGTAATGAAACATGGCTTAATGCAAATAATTTATTAAAATTGGCAGGTTTTAATTTTATTCGACAAGACTCAGATCAACCTCACGGAGGCGTTGCTATAGCTATAAGATCCAAGTACAAGTTTACTGTAATTAAAACATCATCTCATTATCACTTTTAAAACATTTTGATTTCAGTTTCTCTTGGCGATTCTTCTCTTGATATATTGTGTGTTTACATCCCTCCTCCTCCTAATGGTAAGTTTAACATTAAGTTTCTAAAGGACAGTTTTTCTAAAATTGTTTCTCCAAATTATTTAATAATAGGTGACTTTAATGCTCATCATTCCTCTTGGGGTTCTAGAGTGAATGATAGCCGAGGCAACTCTCTTCACGCATTTGTAGACAACTCAAATTTAGTTTGTTTAAATGACAACATGATAACAACTTTTGCTCCATTTGGACAACAAGGTAATGTTTTAGATCTGGCATTCTCTTCTCAAGTGCTTAGTTCTAGTTGCACATTCTCTGTAGGTACTGATCTACTAAGTAGTAATCATTTTCCTTTGCTAATAAGTGTGTTTTACAACTATACGAATTCTTTTCCCTCTTCTAACCTTCAATGTCTTCAATCGGATACCAATGTTCATGCTTTAGCTTCAGTTAATGTCAAAAAGTTGGATTGGGTTAAATTTAGAGAACAGTGCGAGTCTGATTTTTCTTCTTTTCAACTTATAGATGATCCCCTAGTTAATTATAACCTGTTTGTAAATAAACTACAGATGTAGTGCAAAATGATTTTCCTTCGGGAAAACTCGGATCTCAATCGGAATACGATGGCACCCGAACTGTCAATCAATGATTGTATTAAATGAGTGACGTTTTCATGTCCATTAAAATGGAACTTTATTGTTTAGTGTCAAATGACAAATGCTGTCATTTGTCACTTTGTCATTTGACACTAAACAATAAAGTTCCATTTTAATGGACATGAAAACGTCACTCATTTAATACAATCATTGATTGACAGTTCGGGTGCCATCGTATTCCGATTGAGATCCGAGTTTTCCCGAAGGAAAATCATTTTGCACTACATCTGTACAAGACGTATTGATGACATTCTCACGCAAAATACACAAATGTTACCAACGTAAATTTAATTTGAAAGTTACACCGTGGTGGAACATTGACTGCGACCGTGTAATAGTCCAAGCCAAAATTGCTTTGACTTCCTATAAACAATTCCCTTGTGTTGAAAATTATATCTTATATAAGAAGTTTGATGCTGTTAAGAAACGAACATTGCTAGAAATAAAACGTTTGAGCTGGCAATCTCTGTGTTCAACTTTTAATCGTATGACTTCGAGTAAAATTATCTGGGATCACATTCGTAGGTTCAAACACTCAAAAATTAACGACTCCAATTTTACCCGTCCAAATTTTTTTCATAACCCTCAAAATGCTCATGACTTCTTAAATAAAATAGCTCCCTGTCAGAATCAACTGGATGACTGCAATTATTCCGAGTTCTTTACTTGTTATGGTTCGGAAAACGCTCAATGGATGCTAGATCCTTTTTCATTTGATGAATTTTTGTCGGCCCTAGAAAATAAAAAAGACACATCTCCTGGACTTGATTTCATTTCTTATAAAATTTTAAAAAATCTTCCTAGAGACGTGAAGTGTATTTTATCGAATATATTTAACCAGCTTTGGCGAGCTAATTGTATTCCTCCTACCTGGAAGACACAACATGTAGTCCCAATATTAAAGCCTTATAAAGATCCTAATGATATTGATTCATATAGGCCAATATCATTAACATCTTGTTTATCTAAAGTTTTCGAGACAATGCTAAAAAATCGAATAGAATGGTATATTGAACGATCTGGTATGATACCAATAAATCAATATGGATTTAGAAAAGGCAAAAGCACGATGGATAATTTAAATTGCTTAATAGGTGATATTCAAAATAATTTTATAAATAATGAATACACTCTAGCAGTTTTTCTTGATATCAAAGGAGCTTTTGATAACATAGACCATTCTTATCTCTTACAGAGCTTACATATTTTAGGTTTTCCTGGACATATATTGTTATGGCTGTATAGTTTTCTTCATAATAGGTTATTATTATTAAAAGTTAAGTCGAAATTGTTTGGCCCTAAAGTTTCCACTAAAGGCACCCCTCAGGGTTCGGTTATATCTCCTCTTATATTTATTTTAAGTTTAGTATGTTTTATGAACGATATTCCTGCATCAGTAAAATATTTGCTTTATGCGGACGATTTAGTGTTATATGTAAACTGTAAAGTAATGAAAGATGGTGAATCTATTATTAATAGTTGTCTGTATAAACTACATTTAATATTATCAAATAATTTAAAACTAGAGGTAAACGTAGCTAAATGTTCTGTAAATTTATTCTCAAAAAATGGTTTGTGTTACCCTCAAGTTTTTTACAATAAAATTAGAATACCTGTCCACCCATTTGTTAAATATCTTGGTATCGTCCTTGATTTTGATTTATCATGGAAAACTCATATCGACGTAATTTGTATTAGAACTGAATTAGGTTTAAATATTTTAAAATCATTAGCCGGACTAAAATGGGGTGCTGATCCCAAGGTTCTAAAAATTATTTATATTGCTGCGATTAGAAGCCATTTTGACTATGGATGTATGTTTTTTTCAAATGCAAATAGTCATTTACTGAAACGTCTGGACATCATTCAGAACAGAGCTTTGAGAATTATTACTGGTGCTATGATGTCATCCCCTATAAACTCATTAGAAGTTGAAGCCGGTATCGTGCCTTTATTCATTCGTAGGAGCTATACAGGGTTATTGGTAATTCGACGTATTCCCGTTAGGAGGTGAAAGGGGTGACGATTTGCGTTAACTTTAACCCCCATATGCATTATGCAAAAGTTATCCATTTTTGAGTTATCATGGTTTTTAGCTTTTTTCAAAATAAGTCAAAAATGCAGCATCAAAAATTTATTTAAAAAAAAGTATCAATTTAAATCTATTTTTTTCTTCTTATTTATAAAAACGATAAAACTCTGGTTATTTATCAATATTAAAACAACAATAATCGGTCCAAATTTAAAAATGCGAGACTAAAAACGGTATTATTTCTAGATTTTTTAGATATCTTTTTCCACTAAAATGCCTTAAAAACAAAAAAATTGTTATGAAACTTGGCTTGCAGATTAATTTAAAAACATAACCGTTTTCTTAGCTCTCCAAAAATGCATAACAACTAGGAACTTATTTCAAAGAAACTGAGAAAAAAAAGATCACAAAAGAAGCAGGCGGAAATTTGGATTCGAACTAAACACAAGGTAGTTCTTTAAAAAATCCCATAAAATTAATTAAAAACAATACCCAATGTCAATAAAACAAAAAAACAATTTTAAAATAAAATTTAAAACCAGTAACAGTTTAATAGTAATAACAATTAACAATTAATAATAGTAACAATTAACACATTTTTTAATTTAAAGTTCTTGCTCGAAGTGACTTCTCCTATTGCGTACGCAAAGTCGCATTCTTTTTCTTAGTTGCGACTACCGAAGTAGTCAAATTATTACGCATTGCATTTGCTGCATTTATAATTCTCGTCTTGAGTTCTTCCGCGGATGACACAGGCGAGAGGTCGTAAACTATGGATTTCATGCGACCCCAGACATAGAAATCAACCGGCGTTAAATCCGGACTTCTCGCGGGCCACGGAATGGGTCCTCCTCGCCCTATCCAACGATTAGGAAAATGGCTATCGAGCCATCGCCTAACATTGACACCAAAATGTGCAGGATATCCGTCTTGCTGGTATGTCATGTTTTGCCTTGTAGCCAAAGGCTTTTGCAACGGTAACAGTGAAGCTGCTCGTCATGATTATTCGCGTCGGTTTCCCAATCGCCGGTTACCCCATGTATCCGTTTTTAATGGAGTTTATAGGCGAATCCGAGAAACTGGTTGTGTTCAGAGAAGACAAATTAATGCCGGAAGACCTCCAGTCCATGTTGTTAATTGCGAAGAGGATATTCTGCAAGAATTTATCGGTGAACCAACAATTTCGACAAACACCGTCGCCACACGACTCTCTGTAACACAATGGAAAGCGTGGTCTACAGTGCATTATGCAGGATTGGATAGGGCGAGGAGGACCCATTCCGTGGCCCGCGAGAAGTCCGGATTTAACGCCGGTTGGTTTCTATGTCTGGGGTCACATGAAATCCATAGTTTACGACCTCTCGCCTGTGTCATCCGCGGAAGAACTCAAGACGAGAATTATAAATGCAGCAAATGCAATGCGTAATAATTTGACTACTTCGGTAGTTAAGTCACAACTAAGAAAAAGAATGCGACTTTGCGTACGCAATAGGGGAAGTCACTTCGAGCAAGAACTTTAAATTAAAAAATGTGTTAATTGTTACTATTATTAATTGTTAATTGTTATTACTATTAAACTGTTACTGGTTTTAAATTTTATTATAAAATTGTTTTTTTGTTTTATTGACATTGGGTATTGTTTTTAATTAATTTTATGGGATTTTTTAAAGAACTACCTTGTGTTTAGTTCGAATCCAAATTTCCGCCTGCTTCTTTTGTGATCTTTTTTTTTCAGTTTTTTTGAAATAAGTTCCTAGTTGTTATGCATTTTTGGAGAGCTAAGAAAACGGTTATGTTTTTAAATTAATCTGCAAGCCAAGTTTCATAACAATTTTTTTGTTTTAAAGGCATTTTAGTGGAAAAAGATATCTAAAAAATCTAGAAATATTATCGTTTTTAGTCTCGCATTTTTAAATTTGGACCGGTAATTGTTGTTTTAATATTGATAAATAACCAGAAATTTATCGTTTTTATAAATAAGAAGAAAAAAATAGATTTAAATTGATACTTTTTTTTTAATTAATTTTTGATGCTGCATTTTTGACTTATTTTGAAAAAAGCTAAAAAACATGATAACTCAAAAATGGATAACTTTTGCATAATGCATATGGGGGTTAAAATTACCGCAAATAGTCACCCCTATCACCTCCTAACGGGAATACGTCGAATTACCAATAACCCTGTATAACAGATAAATATTGTCTCAAACTTGTCAGCAGAGATAATCAAATAGTTTCGAAATACTTGGAAAATTTCTATATACCTAACTTTAACTCAATCGCCCTTACTAAATCTTCCTCTCTGAGTGAGTCTATAGCTTATTTAAATTTTGAATTCCAAGATGTAATCTCTTGGTCTGCTGTATTACCATGTTTTGAATGTAATTATCCTGCTATATTTAGAAATTTTACAGTAAGTTTGACTAAATTTAGATCAAAATTTGACTTTTTAGAGTTCCTTGACGGAAAAAAAGATTTTGTTCATATTTATACAGACGGTTCCAAAACCATTGATAGGACTAGTTTTGCATTTTATGATTCTTTTTTGAAAGTAGGTAAAGTTTTTAAGTGTAACAATTATTTTTCTGTCTTTTCGATAGAAGTTTTAGGAATTATTTATGCCTTAGAATATATCGATTGTAATGATTTTGAACAAGACCATTTTTTGATTCTGTCCGATTCTATGAGCGCTTTGCAAGCATTAACAAATACAAGTGTAAGTGCGTCTACAAATTATTTACTATATACATTAAGAAATTGCTTAAGTAACTTGTTTGATAAAAATATTGTTGTTGAATTTTGCTGGGTACCGGGGCACTCTGGGATATTAGGTAATGAGCTGGTTGATGCTCTGGCTAAGTCGTCTGAAAATGTTAATATGTGTAATTTAAAAGTTCCTTCTGCTGACCTTGTCCCATTTATTAAGCAAATAATGTTAAAACGCTGGTCCCGCTCTTTGTTATCTACTAGAACTATTAAAGGTAAATGGTTGGCAGATATAGCTCCTGTACCCAATACTAAGTCCTGGTTTGATAAACTCAATAGATTCCCAGGAAGACATTTTACAACTATTATTAGCAGATTGCGAATAGGTCACTGTCGCTTTCCTGCACATTTGCATAGATTAAATTTAAGTATTAATTCCGATTGTAATTATTGTAATTGTAATTTTTGTGATCTCGATCATATTTTTTTTGCTTGCCCTAGATTTAAACTTCAAAGATTGTTATTTATTTGTTTGTGTAAGAACACAGGATTAATTAATATTCCGAGTTCTGTTAAAGAACTTATGAAGCTTTCGGAATTGTACTATATTGTTTACGATTTTATTTTGGGTACAGTGGGTGGGTTATGACATATATATTTTTTTCTTTTGTATAAATATGGTAGAAATTAATTTCCTTTGTAAATTTTAAAATTTTTAGTCATTTATACTTAGTGTAATGTTTATTGCTTTGTTTTGTAAATAGGTAGATGTATTTTTTATGTTAATGTTATTACTTATTAGAATAAGACTGTTTCGTTTTAAGCTAATGGCCTAGTAGCCAAAGCTTCAATAAATTAAAAAAAAAAAAAAAAAACATCTAATTGTCACTTCATTCGACATCTGACGTTTGGATAGCTCGAATGATTTCTGTACCTATTCGCCCCGTGGTGATTTCCATTGTTAAGTTTTTATTTTCCGTTAAGTTTTCGTTGTTTCATTTCGTAATTGTTTCAAGTTTGTGTTTTGCTCGTGGGTTTTGCTTTATCGCAAGTAAAATGAAGCCTGTACCAGGTTCCTCTCACAGCAAAGAGAATGATCCTATATCTCTACCAAAAAAGCGTCCTAAAAGTCATAGGAGTGTCTCGGAGAAATTCATGGTCGTGAACTGTTACAAACATACCCACAGTACATGGCCCACGGGAAAATATTGGTCACGTGTGGACTGTGCAATGAAAGTGGCTCAAATATTGGGAATATCTGATAGAACTGTCAGGCAGATTATGAAAGACCACAAAACGGAAGAAAACTTTAGTCCTCCCAATAAACCTGGCCCCAAATTAACCATTATTGAAAAACTTGATGAGTTTACCTTCGCTGCAATTAGACATATAGTTCATCAATTTTTTCACCGTAATGAGCCACCAACCATTCAGAAGGTCAGTAATTTATTATATATATATAATATAACTGTTAATACTTGATTTCAGTGTTTTCTTGAATAAACCATGCTAATAAAACATTTCTTTGTCTGCAGGTTTTAAAAGTTGTGAATGATGATGCCGACTGGCCAAATTTGTCAGCAAATATGGTGAGACAGGTACTCAAGCATCTGAATTTCAAGTATGCCAGCCGGAAACGCCAAAGCTGCCTCATTGACCGAGCAGATATCATTTTGACAGAGAAGGACAAACATTATATTATCAAGATGAAATCTGGCTTAATGAAGGTATTTTTTTGGATATTAGCCATTGATGTACTTACTATATTGAACTGAATGCCCAATCAGCCGGAAAAAGTGGCAGCTATTGGTGTGAGCTTATTTAGGCCGTATATTAACTGTGCGACATTTGTCAACAATGGTTTATTAAGTTTACACACACACATAACATTTATTTAATTTGACACCTAATGGGTAAACAGCTAAAGTTTGTTTTGTTAAACACATTTTTTTCGACATACCTATATTTATTAGAACGAAACTGGTAAAGTTAGTTAGGTCCATGTTTCTTGTTGATTTTGTTTGACATTTAGAGTCTGTTTCTTTTATTCTACATCTATGATATCAGCTTATAATATATAGCATTACAAAAAATATCACTAGTCTGTCTGTATCAAACATACCTGCAGCTAACTTTTACCCAGTATTGGTTTAGAAAATCAGAACTTTTCTGATAATTGTAAGTCTATTATTTTACAAAAAAATTATTTAACTTGCAATGTATGTATGTATGTAAGGGTCAAATCTTGCCAGTTAAATTTGAACCACTTTCTGGTTTCCGATGAAGCTCGAAATTTGCATACGCCTTTAGTTCTGATGACAATACAATAATATAGTACCATCGAGCTGGTCTGAGGATAAACTCAGGGTGGCCATGGGAACTCCTTAATTACACATGATAAACCCATTGTGCTAGGGCTTGTTAGAATCGTCTTGACAAGTACATGACGACCGTGCAAAAAAGTACAGTCACCAACACAAGGTTGTCCTAAAAAATTAACTTTTGACAGAAACTTATTTATTTTTAGGTATACGATGCTTTGGTGAAGATAGGGGAAGCGATGGACTTGGACATACAAAAGCTGAAATCCAAAAACAAACCATTTTGGCACTGGCAGTTTATTAGTCACCGAAAAAAAGCTTCACTGTAATCGGATTCCGTGTTCCATCCAACATGGTTTGCCTACGACGTGATGGAACATTTTTATATGACGTAAAGAAAACGATAAATGAAGAAGACAATGTATTGCTATGTATTCATATAATTTATCTGTATTATAATATATCTGGAGCATCTGGGGAAAAATTAAAGTAGCCGAGTAATTTTCCTCAGCAACAACTTCTTCAATTTCCCTCCATCACTGATCCACCCTTGGCCTTCAATATGAGCAAAAATTAAAGATAATCGTTTTCAACTAAATACATAGTACAGTCATAGATAAAAATAAATAAACACACAAAGTTGCAGAAAATTAACACAGACCTTATTGCGTTACGGCGCACATAGATAGGTTTTTAGGTTTTATGCGGCCAAAATTATTCTAATTGCTATAACTATTCTAAATGATATAATAGATAATAAAAAACAATTTTCTGTTGAAATTTTAATTATATATTTAAAAAAAAAACATATTTATGAAAAAAATCAAAAACCTTACGTCACAGACATAAAAAATATATTTTATAAATGTAAAGAGTAATTAATTCACGTCTCCCGTCGACATATACCTACTCCATGCCTATTTGTTACTCCAGATCCACATCGTCCGAAGATTCCGGTGAAGCGGAGTCTGGTTTGGTGGGTAAAAGCATCTCTAACGTCTCCGGAGAAAAGGATTTAGATATTTTTTTTCTCCTTCTTTGTTGTATGCTTATCTATACTACTTATGAGCGGATCAGAGCTCAATATTAGTTTATTATAGACTAGCGACCCGCCCGCGGCTTCGCCCGCGTGGATTACACGTTATATCGCGCAAGTGGGGGTGGTGGAGGGGGGATAAAAGATAGCCTATGTTCTCTCCCAAGGTCTACTCTATATCTGTGCCAAATTTAATCTAAATCGGTTGAGAGGTTTAAGCGGGAAAGCGTAACAGACAGACAGACAGACAGAGTTACTTTCGCATTTAAAATATTAGTTAGGATTAGGTGCAATGCTTATGTAAATATATCTACTACAAAATGTCCTTATACACAACGTTCACAGCTTTTTTGTCATTAGACAATACAAACATGTTTTGCTTAGAGGTTACTCTTGACAGCGCGACATATAATTGGCCATGTGAAAAACACTCTACGCTCAAATCTAATCCTGCAACGTTGAAAGTTTGACCCTGCGATTTATTAATGGTCATTGCAAAAGATATCTTTACCGGAAATTGTAGGCGTTTAAATTGGAACGGTAAATCTGATGGTATCAGAGGAATTCGGGGAATTAACACATCTTCTCCGGTACCACATCCGGTGAGTATTGTGCACTCTATTATGAATTTTGTTAGTGATTTTACCAGCAAACGCGTGCCAATGCAAAGTTTAGGAGGATTCAGGTTTCTTAATAAAATAACAGGACAACCTACTTTCAATTCCATTTTATGAGGAGGGAGTCCAGAAGGGTTCAAAGAATTAAGAAATTCTATAGGAAAATGAACAGCTTCTTCCGAGTCGAGAACAGTATCGACCGAGTAGGTAGTATATTTGCGTCGGCGTATCAATCTTTGCAAGAATCAAGTTATTTACCTTATCTACTTGTTCGTTAGTTGGTGACAGAATGGCTCTTTCTTTAAACCAAGATATAGTCTTACAACTTATGTTATGAATGTCAGGATAGACATTGTTGACCAAATCTTGGATGTTGTCTATCAAAACACAAAGGTTTTCTAGGTTAATCCTTCCATCACTTTGTGTTAACTTTCCATTGCCAACTTTTAGCAGCATCTCTGAAAAAAGCCTGTTCTCAAGTGAAGATAATGAAAGCCTCATGTTAGTTTTAAGCTCTAACTTATTAACGTGTGGCCAAAGGTTGGATCTTTTTAGGGAAGCATTTATTTCGTCCGCACGTGTTCCTCTAGTGACAACCGTCTCCTGAGAACAGAATTGTACATCCACCCATAGGTGCATTTTTACTGCGCAAATCGCGCATTGTCCTATCCAGCGCTTCCACAGACGTCTTGTTTGACATGGTGGCTTCATCCCAGACGGCCGTTTCCTCGTGGTCCTACTGACTTTCGACGGAGCCCCGCCCAAGGGCGGAGCTCCTGCTTCTAAGTGGTTTTGCCCTTCGGGCATCTGAAGCTACCTAACGAACCTAACCTACCTACTTTTACAACCACAATTAGTATTTAGTGATCAAATCTAGGTTCACTTTTTGACTAGTAGGACAAATTAGTAGGACCACGAGGAAGTAAGTTCCCAGACTATTAATGAGCAGTCACGGATCAATTTTCCTGTCTTGCTCTGTTTAGAAACACTACAGACGCTGTTATTATCATCGGTGGCGATTTTCAGCGGGAGCTTGAATGTAGAGTGTGCAGTTCGGCCTCCTTCTAAAAGCGTAGCGGCAATGCCGGATGACGCGACAGCTAATGCAATTTTTCCTGTAGATCTGACTTTTGTTAAAAGCAAATTAATTAAAAATGTTTTTCCTGTACCTCCTGGGGCATCAAGAAAAAATATTTTTCCTTCATTGTTATCAATTGATTATAGTAATGTAGTAAATACTTTTTTCTGATCGATGTTCAATCGTGGCTCATCTTGAGCTACATTCTGTAAAAGTTTCGATTGATCGTATGATGTTTCTGTGTCATATATGTTTCTGTTTGTAACTCCTTTAATTTACTTTCTGATATTTGTAAGTCACTGTCTAGTCCATAAACTACTTCTGTCTCCAAACAATGAACCAACTCTTTCAATGTTGGTTCAACTTCAGCATTTGTTGAGTTAAAATGCCTAGATAAATAGTCTGCGACATACATTTGAGACCCCGGTATGTATTTTATCTCAAAGTCATATTTTATAAGCTTTAAAACCATTCTCTGTAACCTAGCTGAAATTTTGTTTATGTCTTTATTTATTATGGCCACTAAGGGCTTATGATCAGTTTCTACTACAATTCTCCGCCCATAAACAAATTGATGGTACTTCTCCATGGCTAAACAAATAGCAAAGAGCTCTTTTTCAATGGGGGCCCACCTCTGTTGGCATTCAGTATAACACCGAGAATAAAATGAAATTGGTTTGCCTTTTTGTAGCAGACAAGCACCCATGCCACTCTTGGAACTGTCACTTTGTAATGTTATCACTCCCTCCTTTTCTAAAATAGCTAAAGTAGGTGCACTGCTAATTTTAATTTTTAGTTCTTTGAACGCTTGTGCCTGTGAAGTGCCCCATTCCCAAACTACATCTTTTTTTAACAAATCCCTAAGTGTAGCAGTTGTTTTTGTATATTGTGGTATAAATTTGCTTAAATAATTACACATACCTAGGAACTTCTGAAGTTCTTTAACATTTTTTGGAGCCTCCAAATTTACAATAGCTTTAACATGTTCTGGATCAGGCTTTATTCCCGATTTTGATACTAATAGTCCTACATACTTTACAAAATCACTCTTATACTGCACCTTGTTTTGATTAAACTTTACATTACATTTTCTTGCCCTATCTATAACTTTCTTTAAAATCTGATCATGATCCGTCAAGCTATCCCCAGCAATAATTAGGTCATCAAAATATATATATACTCCAACTATATCACTAAATATACTTGTATTTATTCTTTGCATTACCTCGGGAGCTGAAGAAATACCAAATGGCATCCTTTTGAATGTGTACCTACCAAATGGAGTCCCAAATGTGCACAACTTTTGTTCATCATCCAAGGCCACTTGAAAAAACCCATCCTTTAGGTCTAGTACTGTGAAGACACTTTTACCTGCAAGTGAATTATATATTTCTTCAGGAGATGGGATCTGATAATTTTCTCTTAGTATAGCCTGATTTAACTCTTTAGGGTCTAAGCATAATCTAAGTGATTTATCTGGTTTTTCTACTATGACAAGATTGTTACACCATGCGGTTGGTCCTTCAACTTTTTCAATGATACCTCTACTCTCATAATTATTTAATGTTTCTTTGAGCCTGTCCTTAATAGTCTGCGGTACTCTTCTAATGGGTTTTATGACTCCCTCAACATTATCTTTTAACTTTATGGTATATGTACCTATATTGCCCAACCCCGAGAATACATCTTTATTATTTTGTAAAAATCTACCTTTTTCATCTGAGACTATATTATCAATTTTTTTTATTAGGTTAAATTTGACACACTCAGGCAATCCTAATATGGGCTGTATTGACATATCTACTATACAAAACCGAATATATCCTTCTTTTCCTCTTATAACACACTTGAGATCAATACTTCCTACTGTTTTAATTTCCTGTCCATTATATACAATCAACACAGTGGACTGACTTAACTTAAAGTCATCTTTCTTTATTTTATTAAACAATTTAAGTGGCAAGGTGTTACAATCAGCCCCCGTGTCTAGTTTGAAATTTATATCAACCCCTTCAATATTAACTGATTCATGCCACTGTAACTTATCTAATTTACTTACAGAGTCCACTACAAATTCTTCATAGCTACTATTGCTATTATCCAAACACTCCACTTTTGTATTTGTTGATCTATGCCCAAATGACTTTACATATCTCTTCTTATTTCTGCACATTGAAGCAAAATGGTTATAAATGTTACATATGGTGCACCTGCGTCCATAAGCGGGACAATTTCTAGCTTCATGTGATTTGCCACATTTGTTACACTGGAACATTTTTTTATTTACTACCCTTCGCTGGACCTCTTTTTCTTCTTTTACCATATTAATTCCTGACTGAATCTTATCCTCCATTTCTTTTAACTGTTTCTTACTGTGTTCAGCTGCTCTACACAAATTAATAGCCTCTTCTAAGTCTAGTTCTTTTTCTCTTAGTAGTCTTTCCTTAATAGTTGCATCCCTTACTCCAATTATTAACATATCTCTGATTAGCCTATTTTCCTCTTTAAATTCACATAATTTGGCTGTGTTCCTTAACCTTGTAACAAAGTGCTCCATTGTTTCTTCCTGCTCTTGTCTTAAATTAAAAAACCTGTAGCTATTAGCTACGGTGTTTGTTTTAGTACCATAATACTTGTCTAAACCTTCTATTAGACACTCCCAAGTTTCTACTTTACCCAACCCGTTGTAAATATCGACGATTTCCTCGCCTGCACAAGTTAAAAATATTGCTATCTTTCGCTCGTCCTCTTCTTTTGATAGGCCCGTAGCCTTCAAGTATATGTCATAGGCTTGTTTATACCTTTTCCACGAAACGGCGTCTTCTATTTTAAATCCAGTTGGAGGTTTTATCCCCGGAATCACATTAATTTTTTCCGCCTTTTCCCCCATTGTCCTTGTAGGTTAGGTACATAGGTATTATACCAGTATTTTAGGTCCACTTCAGGTATTCTTATCCACAAAGGTATTTTTGGCTGCTTCTTTTAATTTTAGCAGTGGTTTACACCTGACACCATGTTAAATATTTAATTTAAAGGTGAATGAAATAAAATAAAACACGTTAGTTACACAGTAAGCAGCCATGACTGAGTCTGTAATCTGTGGATCTTGTGTATTCGGCACTATTCGTTAAATCTGAGTTAGTAGTATTAGCTGGCATCGGCAGTCCAAAATCACTGATGGATTTACTTGACAGTAATTGCACTACTTTGTTCAATTCAAATAATGCTTCATCAAATATGTTTTGATCATATTGTAAATCACCTGAAACTAATTCTCGCCGTTGCCGAATCAGAATATCACTGGCCATATTTTCTCGAAATTTATTCCATAGATTAACAGAATCAGTTACTTGACAAAACGCAACTATGATGGCAAATAAATATCTTAATGATGTAGCGGAACTGCAAATAGCTGCTTCTGATAATGTATTTTCCCAGTGAGAATCGTCTTCCAAGAGCCCCATAGCTTTACATGCCATTTGATAAGTATTGTAAATAACACCTTGTACAGTTTTCAGGTGTGCAAAGGATGTCGGGCCTTTTACAACATGGAGTAACATTCTCAAATGAAAGCATTCGCTGTTGTTGGGATGAATCACGTAGACTCTACCAAGAGCATCAGTTTGTTTTATTCCGCGGAAACCATCGACCGCAGTTCCTTGTTTTCGCCGTTGGAAGGTTTTAGAACTCTGGTTCCATGTATAGTAACTTGGCACTCTGTCATATGTCAGTGTTTTCGCGAAATCATCTTGAGCGCATAACTTGAAGAATGCTGTTAATGTTGTGTCCGGCGGGTTATTGACAACTTCTTGTATATTGTTCTCAGTGAAATATACTCTTTGTCCATTTTCTAAATGAACTGCAAGGTGGACAATAGTGGGAGCTCGGTCGTGCACTTCGAATGATAAAATCCTCCATACTGCCTCAGAGCTGCAGATGTAACGTCCAGACTGATATGTTTCCACTTCATTTGGTGATTGTATGCTGAAAGTAGCTTGATCGCTACCTTTATTAATGTATTTAGTAACATATTGGATCGATTTTATTGAACTGCACAACTCGACGTTGATGTGGGCATCAAAAATTTTTAAAAGGCGCGGATTATATGGAACGATCCATCGGTTATCAATATCGAAATTTCTGACTGTGGCACTTTGCCCACCCTGGTCTGGCGATCGTCGTCGATATTTGGGATATCCGTCATCGCTAGTAGATGTTTGTGTCTGGAACGGCTTCGGATTTTTTTTGCTGCATTTGGAATCTCGCATACATGGAGAATTACGATTTAAAGTCCCGCAGGGACCGTGTACCATGTGTTTCTTTACGATTTCAAACAGGACAGGATCTTCTTCCTTAACCGGTAATTCAGCTGAAATTACGCTGTCGATTTGATTTGGTCTAATTTTGTTCACTAACCACACCAGCAGATGTACATGTGGCAAACCACGTTTCTGCCACTCTATAGTGTACATATGACAGCGCGGCGGACCGAATATATGAGACTTGTTAATGAGGTGCAGGAGTTTCTGTACTTTTAAATGGAAGACTCTATTAACTATATCGTATCTGTCTTGTGGAGTTAAATTGGTATTAATATTTTCTTTGATTTCTGGTCAATTTGGGTTACATGTTGCAGTAATAAATAAATCAGGTTTACCGTAATGTCTGACATAAGTCATTGCGTCCTGTGATTTTTCATGTAAATATCGAGGTACACCTGTGAATGATGAAGGTAGTATAACCAACTGTCCAATTCTGTTGCTGTGTTCATTCGCCTGTAAAGCATCCTGAAGGTGAACGTAATTTTCTGCTCTCAATTTAGTTTGATTGTTACGAATGTAAGCCAATCTCTCAGATTCAATTTTCGCATATTGATCGACCAAGTATTGGTTTGTCAACATTCCATATCTAAGCAAAGGATTGAAAGTGTTTTGTCTTGTCATTATACGGTAGCAATAGTAGTTCATACACGACACTGTCTTACGCAGAGGTGCACCACTGATTGGGTCAACTTGAGGAACATTAATGGCATAACCATCTTCTCCGCGACATAGCATCAAAGGACATTGTAAGCTGTCATAAGATCTGTGTAACTCTGAAATTTTTTGCAAATTATCATCACGACTGTGCAACACAATATCTCTTTTATCAAATTGCTGTCCAGCTATTACCACTGCTACTTCACTCGTGGACGGCGCATTATATCGCCCTCTGTGTTCTCCAACAGGAACTTTATTTGCATGGATTACGACATTAAAGTCTGGAGTATCTACTGGAACGCTCTCAATAGCAGTTTTAAAAGACTGAATATAGCTGTTATGAGAATGTAACATATCCTGGAGAGATCTGATCAAATCTATATCTATTGGCTGTGCGACAATCGAACACCGCGTTGATGCTTGTGTATCTGGGCCTGCAATAAAATAAATTTGCAGAAATTTGTGATCATCTGGTCGAAGTGGTAGCAAGCTCACAGCCAAGTGATACACTTGCCCTTGAATTTTAAATGTAGGCATAAAACCGCGCTCAACAACTTGCTTACTTTTGAAAGAGGTCATTTGAAATACGTTATTGTAACGGCGTATATTGCGTATGAATTGTTTGGATTTCGGATGATCACCCGTAAGCAGAGTGAAGTGGTTCAGGTGGAGGAAGAATTTCTTCTAATTTTACTTTTCCTTGTAAGCAACACAAACCTTTTCGATTCGTCCTTGAATTTCAATGCCAAACAATGTTCACACACTACTGACATAGTACCTATGGACACAATACGATCGTCCTTGTAAGAAATCGAAGGATCGTAATTCATGGCAGAATTTTCTTTATTTACCCATCTGTGGCTGATTGGTTGCCCGTTTTGTTCAGCGTTACTATGTGTCTGTGCTGATTCTCTCATTCTCTGTATTCGATGTATATCCCTGTCTTGGCTGAGGCGAGCCTCATGCTCTACAGAGGATTCTCTGGCTCTCTGAACTCTATGTCTAACCCGATCCAGGCTGCGGCGAGCCTCACGCTCTATTGAGGATTCTCTTTCTCTCTCAGCTCTATATCTATCTCGGAGCTGGCTGAGGCGAGCCTCGCGTTCCGTTGACGATTCTTCATCTCTTGCTGAACGTGGTCTTCTGGCATTCACTGTACTACGACCTATGTTCGAACGACGACGTCTTCCGGACATGACTTTATAATTTCTGTTTAAAATTTAATACTTACTCAGTTCTTTACCTGATTAAACTCACACATTAAAACTATACGTATGACTATGAACAATTTGCACTAATTATTAGTAAGTGCTGGAGTAAAAAATATTTACTTACTATTCGTTCGACTAAAAACAAAAGATTATCAACAATTTCAATAATAAAAAATTAAAAGATAATCAACAACAAAAGATACCTATTCTATTCGGTTCTTCTGTGAACTTAACTACAATTTTTAATATAATTAAAAATGCTTGCCCTAACACTTAACTGCCTAATTCTAAATTCAAATCAAAGTCTTTATATGAGAAATACAAAAAATATGGTTATCTAACCTAAAAATAAATCTTAATACGTTATAAAAAATCGCCCTAAAAAGCACTTTTAAAACTCGCGCTTAAAACACGTATTGTCTTAAAAAATAATTCACATTTTTATTTAAATAGGTACTAAGTATCATACATTCGAATATATATATGTTTTTTATTTATCCTAACGTAGGTACTTACTTAATAAGTACGGATTACGTTGTCGCGCTGAAAAGCACGTTTTTATTAATTATTGATATTTTCCTCGCTAGAGAGCTCCGATAAACGCGTGCGATCGCTGCAAATCATGAAGTGCTACAGGGCGAAGCGCGGCCATCGACGCGCTATTTATAGGCACGCGCCGCCCGATCCCCGGCCGGCCACCGCGGGTCGGTACCGCCGCGGCGCCGCAACAACTACGTCCCTGCATTTTAAATTTGTAATATCTTCGGAAATATTCACTTAAATAACATGCTGTAAAAAGCATATTGATCTATAATAAATGTTCAATTTATTAGAGGTACTTAATTGGATAAGGATTAATATTGTATATAAAAAATGGTTATGGTGGGTTATCCCTAAGAGATAGACATATACCATCGCGGACTTTTTTGTTGAACTTTTGAAGGTGGACAATACTGTAGTACATTATTTTCAGAGATGTACAAAATGGTTTTAAAAAAGCATTTAAATACAAAATGCAAAATACTCTTCAGATTTACTATTTCAAATGCAAAATACCAAATAGTTTTGCGTTTTGTATTTGAAATGCTAACTGCAAAATAGGTATTTTAAAAATACTTTTTCAAAATAAAATACCTTTTGACCAAATCTCAGATATTTTTATTTATTTTATTACGCTTTTTAACAATACCAGTTGTTCGAATACCTCATCACTCATTTTTCTTCTGTGAGGTCTCATAATCATCCCACCGTACGAAAAAAGTCTTTCTACTGGCGCTGAACTTGGTAAGATGTGTTGTTTTTGTATCACAAAGTATTTTGCATTTTGAAATGAATATTAAAAATGCAAAATATATCTCGAAAGGTATTTCAAATAAAATACAAAATGCTTCTCACTAAAAAGCATTTAAATGCAAAATACAAAATAGCTATTTTGCATTTTGTATTTGCATTTTAAATAGAAGTATTTCAAATAAATCGCATCTCTGATTATTTTGTTCTATCTCGTAGGGTTCAGCCAGCGTTTGCAATATAAGCGCAAAAAAAATGCTTAATTACGACATCACATTAGAAACCTCTAAATTTATCAGTGTTTCGCTACTATATTATGCATGTATTATACATATAAACCTTCCTTAAGAATCACTCTATCTATTAAAAAAAACCGCATCTAAATCCGTTGCGTAGTTTTAAAGATTTAAGCATACATAGGGACAGACAGCGCAAGCGACTTTGTTTTATACTATGTAGTGATGTCGCGGTTACACTGCTCGCGGGAAAATTTTCTGGCGTAATTTTCTCTATACATTCGAAAGTGCTTATTTCGGGCCTCTTGAGCCTCCTCCGACAATTGGCCTATTGGGAGAAATGAATTGTCTATTATAGCAGCACCATGTATGAGCACTTTGTGCAAAGTAGGGGTCATCGGGTGCCAACAATAATGCTGCACGTATAATTTGGCGGTATCAAGTGCATACTCATCATATTTCTTGGCGTCAATAATGTATCCACTTGAAATGGTTTCTAAAATGACTTTCAGTCTGTAAATGTAATCAAAGTTCACTCCAGTTATGTCGGAGGCCAATTGGGGGTTCTCGAAACATCTGCGGGCGGTGTTTCCATCATTTGTGTTCCCAAAGTTGGACTTGGGCATGTCAATGAGTAACCCGGTTTCAATTTTAAATCTGTCTTGGATTTTTTGTTTAGCGGCCAATTCCAAGGCTTTTTCTTCCGTCGTTTTTTTTTTTCTGTATTTTTGAACTTCTAGTTTATAGCCCAAGTGCAAAACACTCAAAAATTCGGATTCTGGCATGTAGCACGGATATTCCAAAGTCTAAAGTTTCAGGACTTGCATCATATTTTTTGCTTAAATTGTTAAAATCTTTTGAAGTGGCTTTACAAATAAAGCATCGACTGGTAGACTTGTTGTCGGTTGCTGCATTCCAAACCTTGCCGTCAATCATAGTCATCTTGAAAATGTGCTTGTACGTAAATTTATTTCCATTTATTTCGATTTCGGTAGGAACCAAATTCTTTACCGATTCTTCAACGTAATTGATTTCTTCTTTGGATTCTTTCAGAAATCTGAATCTTATAGGTCGGCAATACCGGGGGGATGATGGAGAAGGATTCTCCCAAATAACTTTTTTGTTATCCTTGCCACAAAATATTTGTTAAGGGACAAATGAGCTCAAAAATATATTGGCGTCCGAATCAGCAGGGTTTTCATACTTTTGTTTATATCTGGCTTGCTGGGAGCCATCACATCCCCATTTATTTATAATAGTTAAAGTCTGTCTATCTTCTTCACTAGCAGTTAAAAGTACTTCCTCTAAATACATTGAAAGGCGCATAAGAGTTATATCAATAAGACTTTGCAAAGTACTTTCTGCATACAGACTGGTCACTTTTATATATTGTTCATGTCCAGCATTCTTTTTTGGCCTCTAATAGTCTGTCGTAGCAAGGATAAAGCGACTTATTCGTCTTACGTATTATTTCATACTGCTGTCGTGTAAGGTCAGCCTCTACAAACATTGTCAATGCTTCTTGAGGTGTTAATATATTGTGTTTTTTGGGTTCACTCGATGACTTGTAGGCATTTCTGTATTTTTCTGCCCTCGTTGGCGACTTTTTCTTTTTTCCTTCTTGAGACCCCCTTTTGAAATTATGTGGCCTAAATATTTAACCTCCTTTTGAAAAAACAAACATTTATTTTTATATAATCGAATACCTACTTTTTGAAATCTTTCCAAAACTTCCTCAAATTTTTTTAAATGTTCCTCGTCATTTGCCCCTGTTACTAACACATCATCAATAAAATTAACAACACCTTTTGCCCCTAGCAACACTTTTTCAAGTTTTGCTTGAAAAATTGCACTCGCTGGTTTTGTTCCATAGGGTAATCGATTTAATTTATAAATACCTTTAGGTGTCGACCATGCCAACAAATTTCCAGTATCATCATCACAGATTAATTGATTGAAAGCATTACGTAAATCTAATTTTGTGAATTTTTCACCTCCCTGTAACGCTGTAAAGATGTCCTCAATTCTAGGTAAAGGGTGGTTAAACATCTTTCAAATATTTATTAATAGTAATTTTATAATTAGCACATAATCTCAACTGCCCATTTTCCTTTAAAACAGGTACTAAGGGTGTGCCCCAATTAGTATTCTCTACTTTTGTAATAACACCCTCCTTTTCTAACTTGGACAATTCACTATCAACCTTATCTCTATAGGCATATGGAATGGGTCTTGGTTTGTGAAAAATGGGCTTTATATTTTCATCTAACAATTCTAACTTTATTTTTTCACCTTCAATTTTGCCTAACTCTGGCTTAAAAACATCAGTAAATTTTTGTAATACCGAATCTAATGTTGGAACAGTTTCTGATTTCTATTTTAAATTTTTCAATTAAATCTCTACCAAACAAACATTTACATCCATTTTTTACAATCAGTAATGAGCAATCTATTTTCTTGTTATTACATTTTAAGGGAACAGTAATCTTACCCAAAGGCTTGACAATTTGACCATTATATGTCTTTAAATCGCAGTTTGCTGGTTGAAGCTGGAAATCAGAAAAGGTATTTTTATATATTTCCTCTGGAATACATGAAACAGCAGCACCAGTGTCTAATTCCATATTTAAACTTCTCAAACCCATGCAACACTCAACCAAATACGGAGCAACATAATTAACATGTAACACCAAATCTTCAACCGTGAGAATGTCCACTAACCCGTTTTCATCCTCCTCTTCTTGCACCTCCAATGTGTGTGTCGGCTTACTTTTGCACACCAATGCCAAATGTCCTATTTTTCCACATGATTTACATTTATATGTCTTATATTTACACTTAGCAAAAGAATGGTTTGACTTGCCACAGTGTACACATAATAGAACATTGCCTTCAGCACCCTTCTTCTCTATTGTTTTAATCTTATTAACACAGACACTGTCTGGTTTCTCGAGCATTGCTGATTCCTTGTTTAAAGCGATGTCTAATAAATTCGCTATTTCCTTCGTAATTGGTTCCTCGCATAATCTTTCAAATATCGGACCCGATCTAATGCCAGTAACAAATTTATCTTTCACTCGTTGTTCAAATTCTGTGCCGAACTCGCTCTCAGCAGCCATTTCCCTTACTCGTTCGTACCATTTTGATATACTTTCACCATCATTCTTAACTGCTTTGTCAAAGACTGCTCGTTTCCTGTAATATGACACTCTTGGACGAAATCGTAACTTCAAAGCTGCCTCAAGGTCAGTATAACTTTTTTCCTTAGGCAATGTGGGATGAAACATACTTTTCAGAGTTTTGTATGATTTCTCGTCTATCAACATCAATAAAGTAGACACTTGTTTCGTGTCTGCAACGTCGTGAGCCTTAAAATATTGTTCCACTCGCTCCAAAAAGCAATCCACATCGTCACCTTCCGTGTACGGCTTTATTTGACAAAGATTTGCCATCGTCGCCATTTTGTAGTGTCCTAAGCCCTTCAGGACACCGAAAAGAATAAACTGCAACTATTAAATTAACTTTTATTTAGAAAACAAATAGACAAAATTTGCACGCCATGTGCCAGACCAGAAAAACCGTTTTATTCTGTCAGATGTCATGTGCGTTCGGAAAGACGCACTGTCTTTCTTTTTTAGTTCGGATACATATCAGGCGTTATACTGTGACACCTCGTAGTCACATTTATAAAATATAATGCCAATGTTTAGAATCCTCAGCACTTCGAATAACCTTACGTAGGTTTCTGTGGATTTATTCGGAAGTAAGGCGAATAATACTGGTACTATTTGTGTTGTCTCGTCGTTGCTACCAATATCCATGTGTAATGAAAAAAACTGGTAAATGGAACTGGTACCTACACGCTTAAACGTGCTGTCTCCGAAGTATTGTACTGGTCGATTATTTGCATTTTCCATGAATTTCCGACTCAATTGGGTAGAAAAAACCAGAATTTTGGTATTGTTGTCTCCGTCACTGTAGACAAGGAAATCATTGGCTAATATTTCTGGTATTAATACCTCGTTGAGATTATCAAATTTCGTTTTTGTTACTCGTAAAAACTTTCTTCGAGCTCGGTATAAGGTGTCTTTTTTGGACATATAAGTCGGTAGGTATTATGTCTATCACGTCTTCCGCTTCGTCTTTTAATTGCATAACAACATCTTCAAACACTTCTTTGACTGGTTGGAAGATTTTGCAGACCTGTTTTTTGCAAGCATCCATAACAATATCGATGTGATTTTGGGCAAGATTTTTCCTGCAACAATGTGCGGTTGCCCGTTTAATCTTGTCTTTTCCACATTTAATGTAACAGACGAACTACATTCATTTCTGTTCACGCACCGCCATGATGATGTTCCATTTTTGTTAGTTTTAATGAAATTGTATTTGTATCCGGCATGCACGAGCGATTCATGGCCCCTCTGGCTAAGAATAAATGTTATTTTAGAAGTTTCAGATAATTGTTCGTTTTCTTCACCACTTTCCATGTTAATTATTGTCCCTTTTGATTATACGCAAGTATAAAGAGAATAATATAACACTACGACGCAAATAGAGAATGCCTATGAATGACATTCATGACAAAACATGATAATCGTTTGTTAATAATATTGTTCAAGTGTCATTCCATCAGTGGCCAATTGGTCCCTGACAACAAGCCTCTTTTGTATTACAACGCTGAAGTTTTTACATGAGCTACATCTGTAAGTCATCAACTTAGAAAATATATTACCTGGAGCCGCCATTCAGTACATTACCCCTCTGTCGAAGAACCTGCACAATGTGCAAAAAGTTATACAAAACCTATTTCAAAATCGATTTATGGTAATTCACAAAATCGCCGCTAGCCAGAGAACACTCATTGGAAAAATGCCTGCATGTGCTGTAAGTTCGTGTAAAAAACGATCAACGACTTCAAGCTTGGAAAAAGATGGTACATACAACATTTCATTCGTAAGTAATTTTTATAATTTTATATACATAAAATATCATTTTTATTAATCATCGCACGTCAAATTTTACGATAATATGCAATCAACTCCAATTGTTACTTAGATTAGTCCGTACTCCTCACGAGACTCGGTTTTAATGCTTTGTAAGAAATGACTTAACATAATTTGAAATAAAGTCGATAATACTAATAAGCTAAATAAATTCTCTAAGGTCATTAACGTAACATACATTGGACCATCAACAATCTACTGCCAAGTTTCCTTTTCAGATACCACTAATTTTGATGGCAGATGAGAACTTGACCTATTTTTACCCGACTGCCGAAGAAGGAGACTAATATATTTACATTTGTTTTTGGTGGAATAAGGTCTACGAGTGTCAGAATAACTGTGTTGTGTTGTGTTTTTATTTGCACAGAAGATCTTTTAAATAGACAAACTATTATTTCTGACGAGTTGCTTTTCAGACCAATTACTCTTTATCTTTAACCGAATTGCGAATTTGTCCAGGCTATTTTAAGACGATTATCTATAGAGTCCAGTTACTACATGGGTAACCTGATAATTTGATAAACTGATTTCTGACGAGTTGCTTCATAGGCGAGTTACTTTTTAGGCTAGTTGTAATTTCGTCAAGATGATTTTAGGATGAGTTGATACCGTAGACCAGTTGCGTTTACGACCATCTGATACTAACCCAAAACACATAAGCTTAAACAATAAGGATTAAAACGTAAAATGTATAAAAACTTAATACTTTAAGATAAGAAATCAGAAATTGCTAATACGCAAATATTATTTAGTAGCTCTTTTGTTACAATTTATTGGGTCGATTTCCTTTGAAAAAATTGGTAAATTTTTCCAAAATATCATTTTATGTTTTGGTATAATAGCTGACAGTTTATTAATTATGTTGTCTTTTCGGTCTTTTTCTATCCCTTTAGGAAGCGAACGTGTTGTTATTGCCAATTGAGGACTTTTCAAAAATCTGTCATTTAAAAACTTTAGCTTCATATATTCTTCTTCTTCAAAATTATTTTTGTAGTTGAGATCAAAACTCGACCGTATGAAACAAACTTGAGAAATATTTTTTAGATATACTCTTGGATTTGCATTTTGAATACGTCGCTCGGAAACATTGTTTGTGTAATTTATAAAGTCTTGAGGCTGCATAGACTTTAAAATAACTTTCCCATTATTAGCCGACGCTACAGCGTCTTGAAAGTCATCAAAATCGTAAATCTTACCTTTTTTTCTTCATTGAAAGTTCCATCTGATGGTGGAACTGGTCGCAACTCATGAAGGTATGCCCTGGTTCAAAATAATAAAGTACAATACGTTCTGTTGCAATCACGTCACTATTGACAAGGTCGGCTAACATGGAAAAGAAAAGCCAGTTTTTATTTTGCGCCGTGCAATTGTCCATCCAAATATTTATTGTTTTGACATCACGAAAGCGTAAAAAAAAGTTTTAATAAGCGCTCATGATATCCTCTTGCTTTCGACCCGCTATACCATCGTGCCAAATAGCAGCCAGTGGTTTTGAGTTTTTGGAGATTTTTCCAATCGGAGCAAAAGTTTGATTGAATGCTGTTCGTCTTGGACACAATATTACAGCTTTGAAGGCTTCGAGCCTTGGTAGCATTATTACCTTTTCCAAGTCACTACTATAGTATATTTGGTCTTCATTTAGTTCTAAAGATTTCTGAGAGTCGTATAACTGTCTGGCTTTTTTGTACTTTTCGTGATGAGCAGCCCACTCCTCGCAATTTTTGCAATCAGCTATTACTTCTTTGCGGACATCATGATTCGTATCGCGTGTGTGCAATATGTATGATTCACATTGTTCACACTCCTCAATTCCAAGTCGAGCAAATGATTTATTCATAGTCTTATACATTTCGTATCTAATTTTGACGTCAGGATGCTTGGTGCAAAAGTCTTTGTACATGAAGCTAATGTTTATTTCACTTGGCAGGTAGCGGCGATTCGGAGCATGCTCACGACGGTAATGCGGCGCAGACGGATTGAAAGATTCGATGTGTTTAGTAATTATTTCACGATCAAATTTTTGAATTTTAATATGTTTACCCCGTTTGTTACTATCGTTGTTTGTATCAAGGCTGCTGGATAAAATTTTATCATTGCATTTCTCAAATCCTAAAGTTGTTAGGAAAAAAAAATTGCATACTGAAACTAAAGTTCCGTTATTTTTTTGTAAAGTAAAGCACCTCCTCGGGTTTCTCTTTGGGTCATTAGTATACTTTCTTTTAGGAACAGCAACAGTATAATTAGATCTAATAAAAATTCTCATTTCTGCTCGTGACATATTTCAATATTTCCTGTTTATTTCTTCACGTTCATTAGTAGTAAAAACACTTGAACATTTTTTCACGCATTTGTTGTCACAGCCATTTTTTACTATATACTTATCCTTTTTTTTACTTTGCTTCTCTGATATTCTTTGTTTTAAGCTCGAATTGTACTTTCGTCGTTTTGCTGGTGGGTTGTTTAATTCTTGAGTAGTCTCTTCTAATCCATTAATTGTAAGAGTTGCAACACGTTCGGTTGAATCGGTGGTCATACGTCGTTTATTATTTAAAGGCAGGCTATTTACAAGATGGTTTGACGTCATTGTCTCCATTGAGTGCCGTCGAACAGATTTTGTCTCTCCTTGAGCGATTGTTGTTGTAGTACTCTTCTTTTTTTAATGTTTTATTATATTTTCTGGTAGTAGGTTCTCGGGTGTGGGTATAATTTCATCATCTGATGTATCGATACTTTCTCCATCATCTTCAGAGGGTTCGTAATCCTTATCTTTGACGGAGTCGTCTGAATAATCACCATTATTAAATTTTGTAGGTGACAACGTAAAACCCTGTGCAGAAATACTTGAAGATGGCATCGGTCCTTTACAAATGGTTCGGTCTCCTGTGGAGAGTCTCTCGTAGCGGTTGGGGATCAGGGGCAGGACTATCTTTTTGCATTGTTTCACTACAAAACAATATTCCTTCCTGTCGTGAAATATCTCTCGTAGCGGGTTGGGGATCGTGAGCAGGACTATCTTTTTGCATTGTTTCACTACAAAAACAATATTCCTGCCTCCCGTGAAATACCTCTCGTAGCAATTATGGGCTGGGCGTATCATGAATTGGAAAGTCTCGATGGACGGCCGCTGTTAGGATTTTTTCTATCTTTTCATTGTGCTGGCTCTGATTGTTCATTAGTTTATTAAACATTTCCATTTGTTGGTTGAGCACTGAGACTAATAAATGTTCGCTACTCCCAAGTCCTTTTGAGCGCTTTTTCGGGGGAGTTGTTTCGTCCTCTTCGGAAGCATTCAAGGTTCTTTTCCTATGAACCAGTTCATACCAGTTCTCTTACTTCCGGCGTTGGACTAGTAAGTGTGCGTCCTGCCTTAGGACCGCCTAACTCTACTGAAGCGCTTCTTCGATTCGTTAATTGGCCCCGTATGGAGCGGACAGGGTCCATAAACTTAAGGTACGGCCGTCCAGATCCATGTACTCATTCCATGAAATGGTGAGGGGCATAAATTAGTGCCCGTCCAAGAGGCCAAATTTGATTCGGGAGCGAATGCTCGAGCTAAATCGGTTATTGGTATAGCAAACTTTATCTTACTTTCAATGTTTGGATTGATCTCTTCGCCGAATAATTCCCTGTAGGAGAAAACGTTGGCCTCCCATGATCTCTAGTCGTCGGGAAAGTTTTTATCGATATATGCGATCACCGCTGCAAGAGATTCTCTGTCTTCAGGCGGATAAGGCCGACTCGCTAGTTGGCCCAGGGTGGTTAAATTCAAATCATTTATTCTGTAAGTAGGCCCTGTAGGCACTTTTACATGTCTGAGTCTACCAGCGCTTCCAAAGAGACCACTGTTGAGAAGAAGCTAAATGGGCCAAGGTCTGAAGTTAAATAAATTTGTTAGATCTGTATCTAAACTAAACAAGGTTATCAATTAGAGCTCGTTCCCACTATGTCGTCTATCGGGACGATTTTTAATCGTACGTTCCACTGGCAGAACATTTTATATGAAGCTGTTCACACTCGTCCGACAACGATTTTGTGTCGGATACGACATAAAATGTCGTGCGTTTTGCCAGCCCTCCCAGCCCGGAAAAAAATCGTGTCGTGTCTCGCTCGCGTACGAGTGAATATAGCGCTGTACACATTTTGCCGGATCGATTTCGCCCGCGCCGCCCGCGCGGCACCCCCTCACACACCCGCGCGTCGCTGCCGCGTCGTTGCGATCGCTCGCATTGCGCAAACATATTTTGGCGCGGAAGGAGAGTATTGTGTTTTTATGCTGCAAAATTGTAATAATGGCTGTACTTAATATAAATTCAGAAGATTTCATCGCACTTGTTCAGGAAAGAGGTATTATTTGGGACAAGACTATAGAAGAATATAAAAATAAGCATTTGAAGTTGGCTGCTTGGCGAGAAATTTGTTCCGTGCTCGTACCAGATTTTGAGAAGTTAGATGAAAAAGAAAGACATAAGTATGGTGAGTAATTTATTTAATAAAAAGTATTATGCGTAGGTATTAGGTATTTAGGTATGCATTTCATTTTGCCAAGGCACCATGCCTACTGGTGAGACGAAGTAGTTCGCGAATTCAGTTCGAACATCATTTGCAATAGGACCACCACGGGGATTTCCGACTTGCAGTCCTTCCAGTGGCATCGTATTATTTGTAGCGTTCTGTATGTCTTCGAAGTTAAGCCCGTCCTTTTCCCTTACAAAATTATGTAATACTGTACACGCTTTTACAATTTCAATAGCCGTCTCTGGGTGGACATCCAGTGCTCGATGAAATATTCTCCATTTATTGGCTAAAATGCCGAACGCACATTCCACGTACCTTCGGGCCCGACTCAGACGGTAGTTAAATATTTTTTTCGTGTTGTCCAAGTGAGTGCCTCCATAAGGTCTTAACAAATTCGTTGACAAAGGAAAGGCTTCATCGCCAACGAAAGTATACGGCATTTCTTTTTGTAGTGTTTCATGTAGAGGCCTTGCTTTTGGTATATTTAAACTGCCTTCATTCATTTTTTTCCATATGGCCGACTCTTTAAATATCGAAGAATCGCACTCTTTCCCATATGAGCCAACACTGATAAAAATGAAACGATATTCTGCATCAACAACAGCGAATAAAACAAATGAGAAATAATTCTTGTAATTAAAATACATCGAGCCACTCTTATTTGGTTTTACAACTCTCATATGTTTACCATCTACGGCTCCAAGGCAGTGTGGAAAATTGGCTTTAATTTCAAAACTTCTTGCAATTTCCAACCATTTGCCTTCAGTATCAGGCAATTTCATAAACTCGTGCCTTAATGTGTCCCAGATAATGCAACTCATTTCTTTGCAGATTTTACTAATAGTTGACACACCTACTCTGTAACTGTAGTGCAATTCTCTGAAGGAACAACCCGATGCACATAATCTGAAAAATGATAAAGTAGTTATTGTCTCATTGAAATGAAACACTTAAAAAAGGGATAAATCGCGTGTGTTGACTACATTCCCTAACGTTTCGAGCCTTTAAGGAGGATAAACGAGTGCTGTAAAGGCTCGAAACTTATGGGTATGTAGACAATATACGCGATTTTCCGGGTGGTAGGACCTTGTGCAAGGTCCGTCCGGATCGCTACCACCATCTTATCCATTAACCTACCGCCAAACAGCAGTGTTCGCATTGTTGTGTTCTGGTTTGGGGATAAGACAGCCGGTGAAATTACTAGCATAGAGGCATTCCATCTTAGCCTCAGGGTTGGCAACGCATTTGCAGTCTTAGGATTGCATTGCAGTCTTGTGATTGCGAATGTCTATGGATTACAGTTTCCACTTACCATCAGGTGGTCTGTGTGCTCGTTCGTCTACTCGATGACATTAAAAAAAAAAAAAAAAAAAAAAAAAAAAAAAAGATTCATACGTATTTAAGTGTTTTTTATTTCAATTAGTACTAATCGCGGTAACGATTACGCGGTAAACTTATATTAATCATTGTCTTTCACATTTATGTTATTTTCAGGTAAACTAGTTGTTACCAAGTGGACAAATTTGCGAGATGCTTGGATGAGGGCTAATAAAAATGAAGTCCAGAAATCTGGAGCTGGGGCGAAGACTAATAAGCCATATATATATAAAGAGCAAATGCAATTTTTAAAAAAAATTGCGGAACCGAATCGCACGCACGATTCTGTGAGCGAGCGTCCAACAGATGTATATTCAGAGACGGGCAAATCAACAGATATAAATCCAGAAGAATCACTATCACGTAGGAAGAGAAAACTCACAGACCTAGATGAAAAAATGTGCCAGTTTTTGGATAGCAGAATGTCAACAGACCAGGGTAAAGACACTAAAGACCATCCAATGCTCTCATTTTTCAAAGGTATTTTACCGAGCGTTGTGTCTTTTGATGATGATGAAATTTTAGAGCTTCAATCAGGCGTGCTATCATTAATCCAAAATATAAAAAAGAAGCGTCTAAATCGTGTGTCCTCATCAAACTATAGTTGGCAGGCACGTGAATACATGCGAGCTGGATATTTGTCGCAAAGCCAGAATATTAATCCACCAGGACAACAGAACACGCAGTCATCAGCTTCATATGGCTATTCTACAGGCGCTGTCGAACCAGCATCACCTGCTTCTAATTGGTCTCAACATTCACAAGATTCGGACTTTGATTTTAGTCAAATTTAAAGTCTCCAAAGATGGTATTGACTGTATATATTTTTTTTAAATAAATAAGTACGAACTAATAGCCAGTGACTCTATATATTTAATCCCGCGATCAATAAAAATATATCATATTTTTTGGTGGTTATAAGGACTCGTCGTCCTATTGCGAACTTTAGGTAAATTAGCACTACATTTTTCCGAGCTCTGTTAATTAACAAATAATATAAGTTATCTTACCTTAAAAATATGGACAGCCTTTCTTCAGTGCCAATGCAGTCTCTAAATACTGTATTTGTGTAGTTTATGCATCCTGATATCCGAGATAGTAGATCGTTGAATGTACTTATAGACATTCTAAAATAATTGAAAAATTTCACTTCATCGCTTCTTAATTCAGCTATCAAATTCTGAAATATTCCTAAGGTAAATCTTTCCATGAGAATTGGGTGTACCCAATATCTCCTTTTTTTAACTGCCTCTAATCGTTTCTTTCGCAAATAATACAAAACCACAAACATTTCGTCGACGTTCATCTTGTACTGCCTCGCTATCCACTAGCACACTGTCGAAAAATACACGCCAGCTGCGATCGTGCACGACAGACGACTAGTGGGAACAGTACCGCCGACACCCGATTGAAATCCGGATCCGACATCCGACATAGTGAGAACAGCGGCAACGACACACGATAAAAAATCGTCCCGACAGACGACATAGTGGGAACGAGCTCTTAGACGACAATCGTAAACATAAACGACGTCTTCATTTCAAGCGACACCTTATTGTCGAACGACATTTCGGTTCTCAGGCGACGTCCCATCGTCAGACGACATTCGGGTGACGTCTTAAAGTCAGACGACGTTTGTTGTCAGACGAAGTCTTAAAAACAGCCGACTTCTTATGATCAGACGACTTACACGCCTATTTTTCAGGCGACTTTAAATAGGTAGGTATTAAGACCAGCTTTATGATGTCGTCTGATTGGTCCCCTTTTTTGTAGTCTGATTGAGACGACGCTTTACCGAATTATCGGATAATATGAGAACTTAGAGCATAGGTGCCTGGCACATACAACGTCGCTGGTCAAGGGGAGCCGAGCGGTATAATTGTTTAGTTCTCTTATTTAAGGGTAAATTGATACTTACGAGTAAAAACTTTTACTTGCTGTTATTTTACGTAAACCATGTGCGTTTGGTTCGGAATTCAAAAGCGTACTGACAGGCATGGCGCCGCTATCGCACCGCTGTCCGCGCGCTGCATCACGGATGAAAGGGATAGCAATAGCTTTTGACAGATAGTTTACGCACACAAATGCAAACTTATGACTGTGTGAGTGATGAATTCAGAAGGCGTCATCTTAAGTGGTTCAAGCGAAGGCTCGAACACCTAAATAAAAAGTATTATTTTTCTATTTAATATTGTTTTATTCGCATTAAGAGCACAAATTAATGTCGTTGTGACTCAGTGGAATTTTTGTCAGGTCGATTTCCTATTTAAGCCCCAAAAATCGATTAAAAACATAAAAAAGATCGGTTCTGAAACCAGTACAGCAAACTTTAATATATTTTTTAAATAGTATGATACAGAAAATCGGCAAATTCTTGTATTATTTTTTCTGCAAAATATTTTCATCGCGAGCATTGCCTCTCGAACACGCTTTTTAGCTTCCTGCTACGACCTACCGCAGGCAATACGAGGTGCTGAAATATTTATGTACGCCGATGACGTCACGGCGGTTATCACCACACCTAAGAAACACCAAGTGAAAACGGCTGTCAACACGTATTTTACATTTATCTATTTAATATCATATTATCGATATACAATGTCGATAAATCGATTACGATGCGCGACCGCATCCCGGCTTGGCGTAGTACATTACCCGCGCAGGAGCGATGGCTGCCGAGTGAGACGGCAGCGCGCGCGCCGTGCCGCGCGTGAGAAAGATAGACCGCCGAGCCAGTCGCAACTGAATCGCCATTGCTGTTTGTTTACGTCTCGCTTTTATGCTCGCTAATTATTTTTGTAATTTAAGTTACCAACGTTCAATCTGTGTTTTAACATCGGACTAATATCTAGTGCTTGCGTCTGTGCCTATCAAGACTAAGTATAGTGTTCGTTTGGTTTTTGTTCGGACTTACATACCTATTATAACCTCCTCCTGTGTTGCGTCCACAGCGCCTTCTAATAAATAACAAAAGGAATTGTTTGTGTAGTGTTAAAATATAAACTTTAGTGATATACAGGTGTGTCATTGCGTCTACAACCCACAAAGGAATCCCCGTAGACAGGAACACCTCATCAACCTCACAGGCATGTCCTCCGCCTCACTGGTAACTCCTGCACCCCCTTTATGCCTTGATCACACGTACCGAGTAAACGGGCGAGACAGTAAAATGTTCCTCGGCCGAGACAGTGATGTAAGCGAGTAACTGTTCAGACATGTTTTCAAATTAGGACAGTCAGTTCAGTTCTATTGAGAGATTCGGGCACGATGGACCGTAAAAAGTTAATTAGAAAATATACAAAGTTACTCATTCCACTATTAATGGAAGAATTAAAGGAATTGTTGGAACACGAGCAGCGCCGGATTTGGACTAGACCATGGATGTTGAGAAGATCTGATTTTGGCGCTACGAACACTGTTTTTAAAGAATTAAGGGTAGAAGATCCTACTGAATTTAGAATGCTTCTGAGAATGGATGTAGAACATTTTGACACATTGTTAGAAAATATTACTCCATTGATACAAAAGCAAGATACTGTCATGAGAGAAGCTATACATGCAAAGACGAAACTACAAGTAGCGTTATGCTATTTGGTGACTGGGATGAGCTACCGTTATTTGCAGGCTTTTTACAGTGTCTCGGGCTGCAATATCATCGTTCATACCGGAAGTCATGGATGCAATATTTACTTATTTGGAGAATTATTTAAAGGTACGTATTTTTTAAGGGTTCCGTACCCAAAGGGTAAAACGGGACCCTATTACTAAGACTTCGCTGTCCGTCTGTCCGTCTGTCCGTCTGTCCGTCTGTCCGTCTCACTGTGGGACGAAAATCGGCTCTAGAGGACATAGAAATCGAAGTTCTCATTTTTATAATTTTTTGATGGGGATTGGTTTCATTTGCAGTTATAATGCTAAAATATTATTTTGGTTGGATTACGTTTGGAAACTGATGAGTTATAATTTTTTTCCTTAAAATTTGTATGGGACGGCATGAAAAAGTCCAAATATCTCTGAAACCGCAAGAGAAACCGTTATATCCTCGCAGATGGTAATAAAAATAATTATTTGTGATTTTTTGGCGTAGTGCATATTTCAGTAATTGCTGCGGTTTTTTTTTTAAAAATCGATGTTTTTTTTGTGAGTCCTGGCGGATTATTTTATCAATACACGTCTTGAATATTTATATTTTGTATATTTTATACTCAAATTATAAATAATAATAATTATAATTATAAATATTTTGTTAGATTAGTGTAGTTTTAAGTGTTTTTGTAAGTTCTTTCGTTTGTTTGTTTTCTGATTAATTATCCTTAGGTACTTGAATTTTACAATAAATAATATATTACAGGAAAAAAAAAAAAATTATAAATCAAACAATTTTTTGATTAATTATGATCGCTTAAAATATAAACAATTAAATATTTTTCCGGTAATGAGGCGATTATTGTGCATGTTTAATGAACTATATTCAGTAATGGGATTATACTTAATTTATTTTGGTTGTAAATAGTTTGTAATTATTTCTTGAGTAATTAGTTATAAGATTTAATGAGATCCCTTAATTAATTCTGATAAGTGATTGATAAATAAGTAGGTGATTACTTAACGAAGTGGTAAAGGAATCATCATTAGCTCACATCAATAAATAGACCAGACATTTTTCCGAGAGCGATAATCGCAATTATTCTGTATAACTGTGAACATCTGTACTCCTGCTAAAACCTAAAAATGACAAATTTTTCTACCAACTTGGATCTATTTGTCGTTTTACAAAGCAAGAAGCCGGCATTTAACCATGAAGTATTGTTCGAAGCAGTGGTGCAACGTTTGGGTTCCAGTTTATCTGAAGACGAAATAGAAATACTTAGAGAATTCTGTACAAAGTTTACTCGATCTGCAGTTACGAAATGGCAAAAAGGTAACCGGAATACGAAAGACTTCAGAAAATACTACGAAAGTTGGCTTCAAGCTAATGTTGATTGGCCCAGCTGTCTACAAACTAATCTACTCAGCCTTGGACTACTTCAAGATTCGTCGTGTTCTGAGCCTTTGGAATCGTCAACTACGACTGATTTTACTTTACCAGAATGTTTGATACCATCTACTTCAACTGGAACAATGACCATTCGATCCAGAAAACCATTTGAAGAACTATCAATCAAGCAAAAAAAGAGAAGATTCGACAGTTACGAGTATACAGGAGAAGACTCAACTGAATTAACATATGCAGCGGCAAAACTCTTGAAAGAAGATGGGCGTGAAGATATAGCATCCGTAATTGAGTACATGCTCAAAAATTCTGAAGCAGCAGCAAATATACAAAAAATGATCAAGAAATCAAATACTTCAGTTACATATTCACCAGATAAGGCACTCGGTCTTTACGTGGCATTAAAGCTGACTAAATGGCAATACATGACCTTAAGGGAGTCAGCTATTCAAGAAGGAGCCGAAGATCTTTATCCATCATACTACAAGATTCAGTCAGCGAAATTACAAAGTTACCCTCCGAAATCCGCTATAACCATAACGGATTCATCAGCTCAAATTAAACTTCAAGCTTTACTGGATTTAACTACGCAGAGGATTCTAAAAGAATTACCATCTAATATTGAAGACAAAGAGTTGACGCTGATATCGAAATGGGGTTTTGATGGTGCATCCAGCCAGAGCAAATATAAACAAAAAATGGATGGCGAAAACGATGACTCGAGCATATTCATGGCATCATTAGCACCACTCAAATTGGTTTGTGGTGAGGACATTTTATGGACGAATCCAAAACCCTGCTCACCGTCTTATTGTCGCCCATTGATGTTCCGTTTTGTTAAGGAAAGTAAAGCCGTAGTTTTGGAGTTAAAATCAAAGTTCGAAGAAGAAATTAAGGCTCTACTTCCTACGGAATACAATACAGCTAAAATAAAACACCTTTTGAAGATGACCATGATAGATGGTAAAATTTGTACTTATCTATCGGAAGCTAAGTCAAATGCTACGTGTTACTTGTGTTTGGCTAAGCCTACCGAAATGAATAAGTTAGATTCAGTTGTAGTGAAGCAGATTTCGACAGAATTATATGAATTCGGGTTATCTTCACTACATGCTCGTATAAATTCAATGGAGTGCCTTTTACACATTTCTTACAGACTGAGAATTAAAAAATGGGCTGCAAAAGGCGAGGAACTCAAAAAAATAATGAACGAGACGAAAAAAGTTGTTCAAGACCGATTCAAGGAAGAGCTCAACCTTTTGATCGATAATGTAAAGCAGGGATCGGGTACCACAAACGATGGCAATACAGCAAGAAGGTTCTTCGAGTTTCCTGAAAAAACTGCAGCAATAACTGGATTGGATGAAGAACTTGTTCGCAGATTTGCTGTAATACTGCAAGCAATAACATCTGGAGAAGAAATTGATGTTATGAAATTTAAGGAATATGCCTTTAAGACTGCTCAAAAGTTCGTAGCAATGTATGATTGGTATTATATGCCGTCAACTGTGCATAAGCTATTGATTCATGGAGCAGACATTATCGCCAGCAACGCCATTGTTCCTATCGGAAGTCTCTCGGAAGAGGCTTCCGAAGCTCGAAATAAAGATTTTAGGAGGTTCAGGGAGCATAATTCTAGGAAAAGGAGTAGGCAAGCTTGTAACGAGGATATACTGAATATGCTTCTATTATCCTCCGATCCTCATATTACGGCAATAAGACCTAGTCTGGATAAGAAGAAAAGGCAGGCATTTTTTGCCGAAACTAGGTCTTTATTTTCGGTTCAGGAAGTCGAACTGGAACAAGAGGTTTCAGATCCGTGTGATCTATATCAAAATGAGTCCGATATAGAGCATTCGTTAGATATATTACCCTAATAAAAAATATTATGTATTGTGTTTATTTTAGTCACATTATGGATAGTTATTTTTTTTACATTTTCTACTTTTATTTCTAATTAGTTATACAGAAAAAATACTATTCTATCACGTTTTTTTTTTATTTTACTTTTTATTATAAATATTTATATATGTAAGAAGAGTATTTGCATTCCGCTACCTCCCCCTCCTACATAAGTTGAAAAAAAATATACGCCACGGACTTAAAAAAAAGACAAAATAACATCGATTTTTCAAAAAAAAACCGCAGCTATGACTGAAATATGCACTACGCCAAAAAATCACAAATAATTATTTTTATTACCATCTGCGAGGATATAACGGTTTCTCTTGCGGTTTCAGAGATATTTGGACTTTTTCATGCCGTCCCATACAAATTTTAAGGAAAAAAATTATAACTCATCAGTTTCCAAACACAATCCAACCAAAATAATATTTTAGCATTATAACTGCAAATGAAACCAATACCAATCAAAAAATCATAAAAATGAGAACTTCGATTTCTATGTCCTCTAGAGCCGATTTTCGTCCCACAGTGCGTCTGTCCGTCTGTCCGTCTGTCTGTCTGTCTGTCTGTCACCACGCTGTATCTCATGAACCGTGATAGCTAGACTGTTGAAATTTTCACAGAATATGTATTTCTGTTGCCGCTATAACAACAAATACTAAAAACCGCATAAAGTTAATATTTAAGGGGGGCTCCCATACAACAAACGTGATTTTTTTACCGTTTTTTGCTCGATATTAATAACGGCAACAGGTAAATACTTGAAATATTCACAGAATGTTTAGTGGTATATTCACTTTAAAAATAAATAATTAAATTAAAATAATGATTTAAGGGGGGCTCCCATACAACAAACGTGTTTTTTTGCCGTTTTTGCTAATGTTGTATAGATAATGGTACGGAACCCTTCGTGCGCGAGTCCGACTCGCACTTGGCCGGTTTTTCTTACATGCTATAAATAAAACATTAGTGAGTTGAATATTTATTTATTTATTTGAAAATTACATTTGTTGTCTTCCGTCTGTCTGAAAAGCTGCATACATCGCATTAGCTAAAATGTCATTGGTACTCACAGAATTTGGCGGACTGTTGACATTATGTACTGGAGAAGATGCAGCTAAGATTGATTGCGATATTTGCGATGCGTAATCCTCATCATAATTTTCAGGAAATTGATGATGATATGTATTTTGAGAACTAGCATAAGTGGTGTCTGAATGTACAGAAGACGGCCTTTGGTCGCTGCGATTAGACGAAGAAGAATGGTATGCAGTACTTTGTCTAAGTTCTTTAATCCCATAATCGGTCAGTATATTCTGTATTCTGTTTTGTGCTAGTAAAGCATTCTCTGTCGATAAATTCTTAAGTTGCAATGCAACACTCCTTCCAAAAACATCAAATACAGTTTCTTTCTCAGAATTTACATCTTCATTTAACTTTTTTAAATCAGAAACGGCTTGAAAAATATCTCTAGCCCTCTTTTTACCTCTCGCAGTATTTATGGTATTGGTAATAGTCGCCGAGGTAGTAGTCGTAGTTACAGTAACTGGTACTTGCTGGTGATCAGATGTAATAGCTGGTACTTCCTGGTTGTTGTTTGAGTGTGAGGAGGTAGCAGGGCTATTGTCCTGAGGACCAGTGTCTTCATTAGCGGAATGACTAATCTGTAAAATAAAATGAATATAAATTATTGTTTCAGGTACCGCAGACCAATGAAGAATGGAAAGAAATAGAAACAGGTTTCAGAACTAGGTGGAATTTCCCTGGTTGCCATGGCGCTATAGACGGGAAGCATGTGATAATTCTAGCACCACCGAATTGTGGAAGTGAATATTTTAATTACAAGGGTACCAACAGTGTGGTTTTGATGGCTGTGGTTGATCATGACTATTGTTTTCGCTATGTAAATATTGGAGCAAACGGAAGAAACTCGGATGGGGGGATTTTTAAAAACAGCCAATTACGTAGTGATCTTGAGAATAATTTGCTACCGAAAGGAGGATTTTTGGTTGGAGGTGATGCGTTTCCACTAAAAACATATTTATTAAAACCATATAGTGGCACAAATCTTTCAACAAAACAAAAAATATTTAACTACAGACTCTCTAGAGCACGAAGAATTGTCGAAAATGCGTTTGGCATTCTGGCAAGCAGGTTTCGAATTTTTCAAAAGCCCATACCAACTAGTGACGTAACCACCGATAAAATTATTCTCGCCTCTTGTGCTCTGCATAATTGGTTACGTCTCACAAGTCCCGGTATTTACTTTCCAAAGGGTTGTGTTGATCAAGAAGATATAGATTCGGGATCCGTTATTGTGGGGACTTGGAGACAAGAACTACAAGCTAATTTGCCAAGTATCACTAATCATAACACCAACAATGCAGCACGTATAGCAAGGGAGCTTCGAGATAAATACGCAGAGTTCTTCAGTGGGGCAGGTGCCGTTTCGTGGCAAAACAGAATGATTTCATAATTTTAAGCAATTTAATTTCAGAAATACCTACATTATACTTAGCATAAAAAGTAACATAATAAAAAGCACTTACGTTTTCATAAACTTTTTTCTTTAAATCCTTTGAAAAGACCTCTTCCATCTCTTTCAGCCACTTAATATTAGAAGTGTACACATTACTGAGCCCCGCTCCAGATTTCTTCGAGTCTTGAATTTTTTTAATTTCTTGTTGGTAGGTCGATCTTAAATTTTTTATTTTATTTTTAACTTCTATCGCACCAAATCCAGAGATATTCATTTCCTCAACTATGGACTTATATGCTGCATCCCGTTTTTGTTTTATCTTGTATTCCGGAGATTGAAAGTTCCACAGGCACTGATGTAGTTTATATAATTGTATAAATTTAATAGTTGTTTCGACATCCCATTTGTTATTAGAAGACATGGTGTTATTGTATTTTATTAGATTTTTAGTAGATTTAAACAACAATTATCTAAATATATGGCGCGCGCGGCGATGTCGCAATGTGACGACCGAGTGGCGAGACAGTGCGCGTTCAGACCTGCCGAGCGAGCGAGTGAGACAGTGCGGGGAAGCGGGAGGGTGGGCACTCGGCCTAGCAGATAGAACGTCCACCGAGCTACTGACTCGCCGCTTCGTTCGCCCGAGTGCTCGGCCGAGTACTCGGCGCTATGTTTATACGCACCGAGTACTCGGCCGAGAGCACTGTCTCGCCCGTTTACTCGGTACGTGTGATCAAGGCATTACTACTTCGCCACAGTACATTCGCTTCTCTCGTACGGCACGGAGCGCGAGCCTCGCAGTGGCGCCGCGTGTTTTCCATGCAAAAGAGAGCCGTGCGGGCGATGACCGGCGCTCCAGACGACGCGCCCGCGCGGGACTTCTTTGCGCAACTACACATACTCCCTCTCCCGTGTTTATACCTGTACCAGGTGGCGGTCGTCACACATGAAAACCTAGACCTATACAAGCGGCGAGGATCAAATCCTACACAGAAAGAAAATATTTCTTGTACCAAAGAAACTTATTTCGTTGAAGATATATCCTGTTTCCTATATAAGGAAGATCGTAATTGCTTGAAATGAGATCCAAAATATTTCGAAGTTTGTAACTTCCTATAACTATTTGTTTCATGAAAATCGTTTTTCAGAAACAAATACACAAGATCTTGGGATGAGAAAGATTGTCTCTTAATTGCAATTGATAAAAACTCTTAGAATAAGAGTATCTGCTGTTGTAAAAGAAAACTTATAGATGCTTAAAGTAAATTGTTAACTTTCTTGGCGTGACACAATAACTCTCAATCTTAACTATACTGGAACTTCCTACAAGTTGGTATATTTCTTGATATCAGATCCACCTGATTGCATTAAAAAAAAAATCTTGGTGTGAGTTTGAGTAACGTCTTAAAATGAGACAACACTTTCCAATTGAATTTTTGAACGATTTTAATGCGAAAAATAAGCCTCTTGATTGGATATTGAAAATTTATTGCTAAAAGATACAATCTTTTGGAAGTTAACTTTTTGTATCATCAAATAAGATATACTTAATCCTTGAATCGAGTCAATAGCTACTTGATGTGAAACGTTAAATGTTTCCTGTAATTCTGGAAATGTTTATAAAAACAATTGTTTTCAGGATCACTAGATGTTGACAACTGCTAATATTTTACGTTATGGTTTTGCTAGTGACGGAAATAATATTAAGATAAAATTGTGATAGATAGTTAGTATCAAAACATATACGAACTATACTACTACTACCAACAATATAACCTAAGGAATAACAGCATAAACTCAATAGCAGTCGGTGACATCTGGTGATCATGAACAGTTGCCCTTATAAACACATTATTATAAAAAAAAATACTAGGTGTTTTTTCAAGAAATCTAGACTTATACGAGGGGCGGCTGAAAAGTTCTAAGCCTAAGGTAGAAAAAAAATGTTCAGATTTTTTTTACTATTTTTATTTTTCAATATAATCTCCCTCTAATTCAATGCATTTATTACATTTTTTAAATAATGCTTTTAGACCGTTAAAAAAATAAGTTTTATTTTGGCTGTCGAAATGTTCCTGTACAGCCGCCTTCATCTCTTCATCACTGCCAAATCGCTTTCCCCTTAAATCTTTCTTCAAATTGCTGAATAGAAAATAATCACTAGGGGCCAGATCTGGACTGTAAGGTGGATGATCAATTTCCTCGAAGCCAGTTTCCTTCAGAGCAAGCTTGGAAACACGAGCGGTGTGAACGGGGGCGTTGTCTTGCAAAAACAAAATGCCTTTGCTCAGTTTGCCCCTTCGTTTCAGCATAATAAACTGCATTTATTGTAGAGCCTTTCGCCAAATAGTCTATTAAAAGAATGCCATCGCAATCCCAGAACACGGTGGCCATTAGCTTAGACGCCGATCTTTGAACCATGAATTTCTTTGGCGGCCTTTCACCCTTTTCGATCCACTGCGTAGATTCAGACTTCGACTCTGGATCATACTGTCTGATCCATTTTTCATCAACAGTTACTATGCGGGAACAAACTTCATCTAAACCTTCTTAACATAATTCTAAAAATGCCTGAGAAGTTTGAACACGACGTTCTCTATCGAAAGCTGTGAGCATTTTCGGCACCCAACGAGCACTTACTTTTGTCATATGCAAATGTTGATGCAAAATCTCTCCAACTCTTTCCTTACTAATACCTAAGGCTTCAGCTATTTGCCAAACCTTAATTCTCCGATCCTCTAATACTAACTTTTTGACTATTTCAGTATTTTCTTCAGTCACAACCGATATTGGCCTTCCTGAGCGAGGATCGTCTCCGATCGACTCCCGTCCAAGTTTAAAAAGTCGACTCCATTTTTTAACAGTGGCATGAGAAGGGCCAGATTCACCGTAAATACTAGACATTTCCTTAAAAATTCTTTTCGGCGATTTGTCACTTTTCGTGAGGAACTTAATGACTGCACGGTGCTCAATTTTCGTGATATGCGTTGATAATTTTTAGTGGCCAGTATCGCTAACGCATATGCAACCTCAAAATACCTTAGGCTTAGAACTTTTCAGCCGCCCCTCGTACACATACAGTATAAAATAAAATGAAATGAAAATACTGAGAAAGTAATATATTATTTAAAAAAATATACATTTATTCAATACAATTATATCCTTGGCTCATAAGAGTAGTAGAGTAGTTGGACACGGTAGCGACGCAAGAATAACGGAACACAGCGACGCAAGTAGAACATGCGTATTGTGTATGCAACAGGAACCTATCATCTTGATTACTGGACCTTCGCGTCAGCCTCCGCAAATCAAATTGACAGATTTCTCTTGCATACATTATTGCATCGCTTTAATCGGCCATTCCCAGTTGCCAGCACCCTAGAAATCAGGTCATGTCATTACATACACAAATTTTAAAATCACTACATAGTATCATAGAGGAAGTATAATAAAGAGTAACTATCCCATATAGCAGTCGATTAGTTCTGAGAAACTTTAAGAGATGTCGCTTAGAGCACGGCTGAAGGCTATTAATATTTTACGTTATTCGAAATCTCAAATATCATCATTAACAAATGTTTATTTTCACTTATCTAACTTTTTCAAATAAAAACTACCAGAAACAGGTCTCAAAAGATCATAAATCGATTCAAAATAATAACAATAATCTTTATTTCTACGCCATCTAGTAACGACTTAATCTTTATTACAGCTTAGCTTGACCGCAAAACTTTCTTGAAAAAATCTCTATTCACCCAACGTTTTCTATTCACCCCATTTTAAGGTATTTATTTACGTAACAACAATACGTTTAGTCTAGTAAAATCAGGTTCAAAACAGCGCCATCTATCATCGACTTTGTCCATTTAATAAAATATTGCAACACTAGTAAATACTTCACTTTAACGATTTTATTTTCAAGAGCCGTGAAGTTAGTCACAAACAAAGTTTTTGCCAGTTGAAGACGACCATTGTAACTGCGAACGAACGAACGAACGAACTAAGTGCTGTGAACTTTTCAACTGCCGGTAAAATACGGATGGTTTTGCCTGTTTCGTAAGTAATTTCAAATATTTAATCTTTCCTTTACATTTTGCATATAAAAACACGGTGCTGTGCTAAGTTTATTATTAATGTACAAATTTCACTAAAATAGATCTTTAGTACTTTTACCTTGACTTTGAGGTGAATCGAGACGATATGAAGGGTGATTAGAGACGCAATATGGGGTCATTAGTTTTAGGTATGGTACTATTAGAAACGCCATGCTGGTAAAACGGGACGATTGTGGGGTCAATCAAAATTTACATTATAGGGTTGTCAAAAGTGGCAAAGTAATATGTTTTATTAATAGGTAAGTAGGTATTTTGTTTTTTTTTATACTTATCTGCTTTTTTTTAATAGGTAAACAACATGCCACGTGTATACGTCCCTAAAGGAAAAAAACGATACCGAAAATATGATCCTGCTGTACTAGAACAAGCAGTGAGTGAATATTTAAGGAACGAGGATTCATGTTCACTGAGTCAGCTTGCCGAAAAATATAATATACATAAATCAGTACTTCATAGACACACTAATCGATTTATGAAAAAGCAAGGTGGGCAACCAGTTTTAACCCCGGAAACCGAAAATAGTTTCATTACATACATCAATGTATGCTCCGAATGGGGCTATCCTCTGGAGCCTTTAGACTTACGATTATTGGTGAAATCTTATCTTGACAATCTTGGAATTGTCGAAAAAAGATTTAAAGATAATTTACCTGGACCTGACTATGTGCGGAGTTTTTTAAAAAGGCATAAGGATCAGATTTCACAACGAATGTCACAAAATATCAAAAGGAATAGAGCCGCTGTTTCACCGGAAATCATTAGTAACTATTTTGATCAATTGAAAAATTCGTTACATGACATCGATCCTAGTAATATAATTAACTACGATGAAACGAATCTCAGTGACGATCCAGGCCGTAGAAAATTTTTAACTAGACGAGGTGCAAAGTATCCTGAACGAGTTATGAATCACTCGAAAGCTTCAACATCTATTATGATGGCGTGTTCAGCATCGGGTGAAATGTTACCTCCGTATGTTGTGTACAAAGCTCAGAACTTATATGATACTCGTACTTGGACGAAAAATGGACCTAGTGGGACCCGTTACAATCGCACACAATCAGGGTGGTTCGATGGAGTCGTTTTTGAGGATTGGGTTAAAACCATAATACTTCCTTATTTTGAAGGAAAAGTGGGTAAAAAGTGCCTTATAGGAGATAATTTATCATCTCATCTCTCGTTGGACTTGATAAGACTGTGCAAAAAAGAAAATATTGACTTTATATTTTTACCTGCTAATTCTACGCATTTGACGCAGCCTCTAGATGTTTCGTTTTTCCGTCCGATGAAAACAGAATGGAGAAACATCCTACAGAAATGGAAGAAGGTAGACGGAATACAACAATCATCTGTTCCAAAGGGATGTTTTCCAAAACTCCTGTCGAAGCTTATAGAAAGCCTTAAAGAAAACGCGGTTGAAAACATACTGGCGGGCTTTAGAAAAACAGGAATACATCCATTTAATCCTTCCAAAGTTTTAAACAGATTGCCTGGTAGTGATGACAGCCAAAATGATTCGATGTAGGGTTGCTACCCAAGGTCACGGTATGTGACCAAGTCACTACCAACCAAAGTGCAATTAAAAGTCTCGGCGCGTCCTTAGAAAATCCTTTTTTCTTTGTAAATGGTCGCAAATGATTTGCAGTATTTGACGTCCCACACTGCATCAAGAATTTAAGGAATAATTGGCTAGAGAACAATTATATTCACAAAAATAAGGAAGTTTCATTCAGAGATATAATATCAACATATGACATTGATAAGAATAATAAAAGCAGGGCATTATTAAAAATAACACCAAATCATCTGAGCCCCAACTCTTTTCAGAAGATGAAGGTGAAGTTGGCAACACAAGTATTTTCGCATTCGGTTGGTGCTGCAATGAATACAGTCTTGAGAACAAATGAATTAGTTAGTCCTACTGCTGCGAACACAGCTGAGTTCATTTTTTTAATAAATGATTTATTTGATGCATTGAACAGTAAGACAAAATATGACAAGAATCCTAAAAAATGTGGTTTGACTGGTGATAATGCTGCCAGACAAGCAATAGTAGAGGGACTTGAAGTTCTACAGGATTTACAGAAAATAAATGTAAAAGGAAACAAAAAAAAAATAACAATTCCACCTTGCTTCAAGGGACTGCAACAAAGCTGTCATGCAATAATGCAACTATTTATTGAAGAAAATACAGAAGGAATAGGAGTACCTTCTAACAAATCGGATTAACCAGGATGTGTTGGAAAATTTATTTTCAATCGTTTGAAGGGAGGAAATAATAAAAACCCAAGTGCGAGACTCCTAATATCCGTATTTAGAAGTTACCTGACGGAAATGCTCGTACGGCTTCCAGGGCATCAAAATTGTGAAGCAGAAAAACCCGAAAATGATCCTGAGGAGTGGCAAACTTCACCCCCGCATCACCACAGCCCACGTCATCACATCCAACTGAGGCTCCTCAGATGGAAGAACGTGTGGAAGAAAGCTCCTCTTGCGTCGACGAGGCGGCGGCGTCGAGTAACGCATCAACTGAAGGAGCTCCAAGTTTAGAGCAATGCTCTGTAACCTACTTTGCGGGATGGTTAGCAAAAAAATGCAATGATAAATTCAAGTGCATAAAATGCTTGCAAGTGATGACTGTAAATGCCGATCTAAATGATAAAAAACAATATTTAATTTTGGAGAAAACCTACGGAAATTATGAAAATACAAAACTAAAATGCCCAAGTGACACTTTTTACCAAGTGATTGACGTGTGTCTTACGAACTATGAGCGACATTTTGATGTTGTTAAACATAAATTAAATGTAAAAAAAAATATTTTGAATCATTTAATTTGTATTTTAAACGCAGATTATTTAAACTCAGTAAAAATGTATTGTACAGAGCACATAAATTATGTTTTGGGAATAATGATTGTTACCAAAATAAATTATTTTTGTAAATCTCACAAAAGAAATCTAATACAAAACCAGCAAAAAATTAGGCTACTGCAAAATAAATGAAATCATTTACATAGAATGCGTTTTATTGAACCTGCCTTTTCTCAAGGAAATCTGCATTACTCACCTAGGGCGGTAAAACTTATATTTCGTCTATGGTAAAACGGAGAATGTCTCGGATTGCATGTAATACACGCTGGACCCAAGAGCAAACAAAAGCCATTTTTACTACCGCCCGAGGTGTACGCACCTTTTTTTGTGACTGAAGCCATGAAGTTTATATTTAAATTTATTATATTTCCTCTATGCTGAAGCTTTCTAACTCAATCGTTTATCACTTTATTGTTATAATTTACCGAACAAAAAAAGAATAATTAATATTTAAAATAATCACTCTATTATGCACCTGTCATGATGTTAAACACTGTCTGTCATGTCACGTCAAAAGTTATAATAAATCATGGTTAAATCACAAGGAAATTAGTCAAGTTTTCGAATTTTAACAATTATTCGGTTATGGATGGTTATGGTTTAACTACTGATCAAACAACAAGCCCTAAGTATATTGTATTTCCTCTATGGTAAGGTAAGGAAGGTGTGCTCTTAAAAAACAGAATATTATTATTTATCTTTTGTGTAATCTATTTTTAGGATAAGATATTCTTTCTTTTCAATGGCTTGTAAAGTGACATCTATTGACTGCGAAAACAGATTCTTTAGAACACCATCACTAGCGACATCTATCAGAGCGATCGAATACATTCGATAGTTCGTAAAAGGCGTATTGATATAAGCGACATCTAGTGCTGTCACCGCTGTACATAACCAGTTTACTAACGCCGCCTGGTGACCATTCCAAATAAGGCGGTTTTATTTTAATGTATGGCGTTGACATTATCTTCTTGTTCTTTATTTATGATAGTATAAAACAAAGTCGCTTCCCGTTGTCTGTCCCTATATATGCTTAGATCTTTAAAACAACGCAACGGATTTTGATGCGGTTTTTTTTAAAAGATAGAGTGATTCAAGAGGAAGGTTTATATGTATATTATTTTTTTATTTTATTTACTGGTGTTACAGAAAACTCATATAAACCGAAGCGAAGCGAGGGCGGGTCGCTAGTAACTTATAAAAGAACACCATGAAATGTATATGGAATTATTTCACCCATTCGTAATACAAAAAAGTGGTCCACCTATATTTTTCTCAGTCGTTAATTTTGAGGCACGCACTGCGGACAACCGGAATTTTATATACCCAGTTGTTCGCACTCTTTAATTTAACTCAACTGTGTTAGTTTTTATAAATGTACATAAGTAGATACGTTTGTAATTACATATTATATCAAAGGCCTTGGACACAGTCTGGAAAATATACTTCACGTCATCGATGACTAAGTATATAGCCGAGAAGTTTTGCAAGCTACCAAGAAGCAGGATGTACGGCTGCACAAACTGTTTACGTGTTTTACACTTCTCTATTTGTTTCTGCATTGTACTGTCGATGTCACCGGGGTTCTGAAAACAAAAACTGATTAATCACATGAACAAAATTATAATGAATATCCTACCATATAGATAACCACAGACTAATGTTAAGAGACATTTATATTCCGAGTTGTAGGTTTATTATCAATATAATTAGGGGACTGTCACAGATTCAATGAGACTCAAAAAGGGGTTATTTTGATGTGCTATTCCGGTAGAGCGAACTGGCCTATTCGTACAGCGCGAGCACCAGCGTGGCTCTAAATTAGTAAGTGTATTTAGTTAAAACTACGCTGGACAACTATAATACTTATGTGTAATATATAGTTCATAAAGGTAAAGTTTTTTAAATACCTAGTTTTTTTTTTTAAGTCCACCTGAGTTTATGATACCCTGTATGGAACTATGCCGGTTACTGTAAATGGGTTCCAAAAACGGTTTTAAAATCTCTGGCAATTCTTGAATAAGTATGATATTTAAGATACAGTTAAATATAGGTCACTTACATTTATCTGTACGATCAGCCCTTCTATGGCTTCAACAGAGGAGTATTTTATCTTACTGTTTAGTCTCCCTTTGGGTGGAACCAGATAATGCCGCCAACCACCCTCTCTTAGAGCTGCTGTAATGTTGGCGGCGTTATCACTCGCGATGGCGGTAATCTTGAGCTCAATATTCCATTCTCGTGTAATGTTTTTGAGAAATTCAATGAGATTTTCACTGGTGTGCCTCTCGTTGTATTCCACACATCCCAGTAAATTTGAGTTTAATTTTGTGTTATCTGAAGTTGAGACAATGTAATGTGCCGTAACAGCTATATAACTGTCGTTGTTGTCCGATGTCCAACCGTCAGTCGTGAGGCAGACTGCGTTGGTATTTTCCAGCTTTTGCCTCACTTTTTCTTCCTGTTTTTTGCACATTTTGGGAATCAAAGACTGTGAAAGTGTTTTTCTTCTTGGCAGCTTGTACCCTGGGCACAGCATATGTACAAATTTTTTAAATTCTTCGTCCTCCACCATACTGAACGGATAATAGCCACTTGCAACCATGCGCACAAGTTGCTCATCGATAAGTTCCGCACGCCGAGGCGGCACGGATTTTGTGCTGTGTGCATATTCTTTCATGGATAGCTGATGAGGAGGTAACCCAGCGGAGGAGGGGCCAGGGGCAGGGGCATTGTACGTGGCAGGTTCTGTCGCAGTTGATGTTGGTGCAAGTGTCTCCTGCGGGGCTTCTTGAAAACTTGCCTGCGGCGTTGACTGCCTTTGAGCAACGAGGGGTACTGTGGGGTGTTTGTTTTTTAAATGTCTACCCAGGTTACCACAATTTCCACTAGGTACATTTAGAATGTTCGCACAATAAAGGCATTTTGCTTTTTTGGGTTCCACTTCCTCGAAATGATTCCACACTGCACTTCGTTTTCGTGAACCCAATGACATTTTTGTTTATTATAATATCATAAAACACTAACTGTACTAAATAATTAACACTTAAAATAAATTAAACAGTCACTAACTGTAGAGTAGGTATATGTACAAGACTACTTTAAACTTTTACACTGAATGTCTTATTTACAATTAAATTAAACAATCAATAACTGTACAAAACTACTGAAAATTATTATTTACACTGAATATCTTTCTTTTCGATGCAATTATCAAAAATAATAATAATATTACTCCCGATCCCGAACGATAACGCACCGAGGTCAACGTAGGTTTAAGAAGTAATGAAGCAAACTGATATTTTTTTAATTTTTAAATCGCAACTTTTTTCTTACTTTTTTTCTATCCTGATCCTAAAACTGCTGAATTTATGACCCAAATTAGTTTGCATTGTTTACAAACTTTTTAAAGGCATTAGAATGTTCCCACGATAACTTTGCATATGATGTTAAACCGCAACCTAGAAAAATAGCGCTTATGGACTAATATTTAAGATTTCTACTGTTGTCTGTTGCAAAGTTATTGTGGGATGAATCGACACGTGTAGTAAAAACCAGTATAAAGGGTGAGTAGGTACTATTAAATTGTCGCCATTTGAATTAAGTTTTACAAAATGAAATAATGTTCTAGTAACTCATTTTTTTTTATTATAAGAAAGTTAAAGACATAAAATGGATCAGCTAACACAATTAAGGTTTCTCCAGAGCACGACGAGAGAATTCTCGGACTTTACTCTTGACGCTACTCATAGAATTTTGCACTGATTCACTTGTGATCAGTTTAGTACATTTCATCCACTTTCTGAAATCGGGCAATGATGTGGCCGGTTGGCATGTTTTTCGCAACTTTGTTTTAATATTAGCCCAGTATTTTTCTATCGGCCGTAGTTCTGGGCAATTTGGCGGATTCATATTCTTCGATACTACATCGACAGAATTCTGATTATACCACTCCAAAGCTCGCGACGAATAGTGACAACTTGCCAAATCTGGCCAAAACAATGTCGAAAAAGTATGTTTTTTACAAGTGGTAATAACCGTTTTTTTAAGCATTCGGATATATAAATATCTGTATTTATTGTGCCAGTGGTTACAAAAGGCGAACTTCTCATGCCGCACTGGCATATCGCTTGTCACACTAGGAACTTCTTAGCGAATTTCTCCACTGGAATCACTTTGGCCTTGGCCACATGTCCACGGCACGGCGCCGTGAACGTAAAACGACGCGGTGTCGCGACGGAGCGCGGCACGTTATCCACCGTGCGAATACACGTTGCGCGTCGTGAAAACACACGTTGCGCGTCGTGCAAACACACGTTGCTGCACCGGGCAGATTAACGTTGCCGTGTCGAGTAGATGCACGGTGAGGTGCCACGTTCGATCACAACGCCGCAGCTTCTCGTAGATCTCCAAAATATTTTGCGATCAGTGTTCAATTCGACATGGATCCTATCACACGTATTCTGCTCTTGTTGGTTTTAAGAAGAAGCATGAAAAAAAAACAGAGGAAAAGAAAATATTGGATAAATCCATATCTTTCTATTATGAATCATGATGGCAGTCATTTCAAAAGGAAGTAATTATTAGTATTTATTTTAGAATGTCTGTGTCAAGTTTTGAAGAACTATTATGGAAAATATCACCTCGTTTAAAAAGGCAACATGTGTTTAGGAAACCAGTTAGAGCTTTGGAAATGTTGGGATTAACAATAAGGTAAGAATTAAAAAATATGTATTAATGTTATTGTTTATTGTCATTGTCAATCAAGCAAGAATGTTTTATAAGTACTTAGTCAAAATTGTAACTATTTGGAAATATTTTGAAATATTTTGACTAAGTACTTAACCTACTTAACTATACAAATAAATAAGTATATAAAATTTGCTAACACTATGAACAAATTTTATATACCTACTTATTAATGTTTTCAATTAACAACTATAATTATTACCCTAAATCACAATATTTGGCTTATGACCTAGTAAAAAATATCTGTATATTATAGTCTTTATGGCATCATCATCACTAAACATCAATAACTTACATAATAATATTAATGTAACAATATTCATTACGAATTAAAATAAATCACAGTCTTTAAGGCATCATTAGTTATCACTGATTGGTAATCAATAACTTGTACGTATATAAATATAAGATATAATTTGAGAATCTACCTACAAAAATCACAACTTTTTAGTCTTAAATGCCTCATTAAATAAATCAACAACTTATACATGGTGGCTTTTAAACATGGCAAAATTTTGAACGAGGTCCTTGTATAGGTCATACTAAACAACATTTACTATGATTTATTACAGAAACAAAAATTACGACTTTTTAGTATTAAAGGCATCATTAAACATCGCTAAAACTTATATAAGCTTTACACATTTGAAAACATTTATTATGGCTACATAAATCACACTTTTTTAGTATTTAAGTAAATCTACCACTTTCATATCAAAATGACAATACGAGGGTCATGCCAAAAGAAATTAGATATTCAAAAACTACAAAGTTTATTCTTTGTTATTGCTATCTATTTTCTCGAAGTATTCACCGTGAGCACGTATACACTTTTTCATTCGGCTAAACCACTTGGAAAATGTCAATGACCATTCTTCTTTGGGTACCTCAGAAACTTCATAATTATAGGCAGCCAGGGCATCTTCTTTGGTTTCAAATCGCCTTCCTTTTAATTTTTCTTTAATTTTCGGAAACAGGTAAAAGTCACAGGGTGCCAGGTCAGGAGAATATGGTGGGTGAGGGAGTATAGTGATATTTTTCGAACTAAAATAGTCGAGTGTTCGGGCAGAAGTGTGCGGGGCGGCGTTGTCGTGGTGCCAGAGCAGGTGCTGGGTTCCTGACTTTGGCCGCTTGTCACACCAAGCTGACAACACTTGTGGAGCACAAACTGTCACATACCATTCTGAGTTGACAGTTCTTTGATCCTCTAGCACCACAGTCGCAATATGCCCTGTCTTGCAGAAAAATGAGGCAACCATTTGTTTCTGTGTGCTTCGTGCTCGGCGACATTTTGTTGGAGTCGGTTCATCTTCGAAGCACCATACCGTTGACTGCCGCTTTGTTTCAGGATCGTAGTTATACAGCCATGTTTCGTCACCTGTCAGTATATCATACACAGTTTTCTTCTCGCCAGCGTCGAATTTATTTATCATAAATTTACACCAATCCACGCGGCGTTCTTTCTGCAAATCGTTGAGTTTATGCGGCACCCATCTCGAACAACGCTTATGAATGGAGTGAGGACAGTTGTCCATGAATTATGGTTTGCAGTGCTGCTGATCCAATGCCTAGATCTCGTTCAAGCTCTACGTATGTAATTCGTCGGTTCTCACGGATATTTTTTTCCACGGCTTGCACATTTTCTTGAATAACTGCGGTTGGCGGTCGCCCCGACTTCGCCTCATCTTCAAAGCTCTCCCGCCCTCTTTTGAATTCAGCAAACCAGTTAAAAACAGTTGCACGAGAACAAGCAGACTCACCAAAAGTCGTGGTTAAAAGTTCAAAACATTATTGGGGCTTTAAACCTTTTTTAAAGTCATAGTAAATCATAACACGAAAATCTCGTCGACTAAGTTCCATTGTAACCGCAAATTCCCGTCAGATTCAATCAGAAAAAAAATATTTAAAAAATAATTACGCAGATTTCCGGAGTATTCCATTTTTAAATTTATAGCTATATAATCAGCCTTCACTATGGTGTATAACTGGCCAGTATCAAACAAATGAGCATGGAGTATCTAATTTCTTTTGGCATGACCCTCGTATTTATAACATATAATAAATGTACATATAATAATTATGTTTTTAAAACTGGTGTAATATTTTTTGATAATGAAGTTGACTGACGACTATACTATTTTTATTTTAACATTTTTATGAAAAAACAATTTCTTGGTCTTCTTGTGTATTTCCTGTGGTATTTGCATTTAATGTTCCTTGAAAAGATGTTCCTGGGATTTGAGAAACATCTGTTGTTGAAGTATGATTACGGGTAGATTGATAATTATTGTAATAGGATGATGATTGGGGTCTTTCGTGATTTCTGTCAAATGGTGTCTGGTAACTACTGTAACTAGTTTGTGGTTGATAGAATTCCGTTAAGATGTTTAACACGCGACTTTGAAATATTAGGGTTTGATGATCATCTAACTTATTCAGAGAAGGTAAAATGGCTTTGAAAAACGATTGATGTCTATTTTCTGTTTCCTTTAAGGCTTGAAGAATTTCAATTTCAAATTCATCATTTAACTTTCGTTTTCGCGATGCTGGCTGATAGCGTGATCTTGTCTCCACTTGTTGAATTTCCAAGTCACTGTCTTGATCTTCTTCTAATATACTTGAATCAGTTAGATTTGCTGCATTTTTTTTCAAAAATAAAAGTTGTTTGTAAAATCGATACTGTTTTATCTTCTTTGCACCAGCTCCCGATTTATTACAACTTTCAAGCCGTTTTACGTATCTTGTGAAATTGTCTTTCATATTAGTCCATTTTTTTATCAACTTATTTCCTAAAAAAAGAAAAGATTAATACACAACTTGAATAAATCAATTTCGATTAATAAAGAAACTTTTTAGTCAAATGTAGTCGACGACTGAACATTAAATTCAGCTGTAACGTACACTAGGTAGAAAAGTATCCACTTTTGCACTTTAATATATTATAATAGAATGAAAAAATGGACACATCTTTTGTAAAGATATATCTGCTTATACATAAACGTCACTCAAAGTTACATTATCTAATTTGAGTTTTGTCTTTTTCTAAGAACCATAAATGTCAAAGATTTAGACAGGAACAAAACATATATTAGTTTATGAATTTTATGAATAATATAATTTATATTTTCAGGTTCTTGGCAACAGGAAACACGTTTAGAGATAAATATGGAATTCGCACATTATCGTGGAAAAAGTACAATTGGAAAAATAGTTCGAGAAGTCTGTCAAGCAATATGGGACATTCTTTTAAGTGAATGTATAACAAAGATAACTAAAGAGCTACTAAAACAGGTTGCAGAAGCGTTTGATAGGAACTCTAACTTTCCTAATTGTATCGGTGCCCTGGATGGGAAACACATTCGAATATTGAGTCCTGACCACAGTGGATCTCTTTTTTTCAACTATAAAGGTTATAATTCTATAATCTTGCTGGCACTTGTCGATTCCAAATATAGGTTCATGTATGTTGATATAGGTGCATATGGTAAGGAATGTGATTCTACAGTATTTCACAATACAAAACTGCACGAATTATTACAACAAGGGCAGCTACCCATTCCAGGGCCTGAGCCATTACCAGGCACACACATACCAGTACCCTATGTTTTTGTAGCAGATGAAGGCTTTCCTTTAACAAATAATATAATGCGTCCATACCCAGGAAAGCATATGACTGTACAACAAAGAGTTTTTAATTACCGCTTGAGTCGCGCAAGAAGATATGTGGAGTGTACTTTCGGTATATTGGCAAATAAATGGCGAATATTTCATAGACCACTGAATATGCAATATAATTTTGCGACCGATGTTATTAAGGCCTGTTGTGTATTGCACAATTTTGTTGTTAATCGAGATGGAGTAAAAGCACCTGAAAAAATCTTTATTAACGATGATTTTTTAGTGTTACAACATTTGACAAATAATGCTTCCATTACAAATCCCGTTAACATAAGAAATGAATTCTGCAAATATTTTTCCAGTGATGTTGGAGCACTTAGCTGGCAATCAACGAAAATTTAAGCAAAGTAGGTTTTTTTCTGCTACATACTTGAATAAGGTAAAAAATAAATAATTAAGCTATAATTTAAGTGAAGCTGTAATTTTGTACTTATATTTAAGGTTGTTGTAGTTTTTATTTAGATATACATACATACATAAACTCACGTCTTTATTCCCAGAGTGGCCTACCGGCAGAGCTACAGAATTACCAACAACTCTAAAAACTTGTTAATAATTCTGTAATCACATTTTGCACTTTTAGGCTAAGATGTTCACCAGTGTATTAGTGACAGGTTGCAAGCCCATCGCCTAACAGTACTATACGCCTTTATTCCCTTAGCCGTCTCTTACGACATCCACGGGAAGATATGGAGTGGCACTATTCTAACCCGGCAACCACACGGGGGGGGTATTTAGATATAGTTTTATTTTAAACATTAACTTGTATAAGATAATTTCATCATTGTAATAATCTACTTGAACCTACATTGTTCAATAGATAATATCTTGTAACAGGATGAAAAAAACTTTAAAAATTATTTATATAAATACTTGTGTAAAAAAAAAATTCCGCAGTTACTTGTACATTTTTAGAAGATTTTGATTCTTTTTATGTCAGTTTTAGTGGAGTTTAAGAGAAATAAATAAACATGTAGGTACTTACCAAGTTTTGTCTTTTCTTTGCTTGTTTTGTCTTCAAACCCAGGAAAAATAACCTGGCAGACCTCTTTCCACGCACTAGATTTCAAAAATTTGTCTTTGTAATCGTCATTTGTTTTATCCCAGAGCGTTGGACGTTGCTCTACCAAAGAAATTAACAAATCGGAATCTATGTCCTCAGCCATCTTGAACAAAGGCTTAAGAACGGGTTTGACTTTGTCTCGCCGTGCGCGTTGCACTTGCACTGTAGACTGACTGACGACGCGGCAACGTGTATCTGCACGACGTGGCAACGTGGGTTATCCCGATGCGCAACGTGTGTTTGCACGATACGGCAACGTGTGTTTTAACGACGCGCAACGTGTATTCGCACGGTGGATAACGTGCCGCGCTCCGTCGCGACACCGCGTCGTTTTACGTTCACGGCGCCGTGCCGTGGACATGTGGCCAAGGCCTTTTTCTGATTCATGTAGACCCGAGACGTTGCGAGAAGAAAAGTACTGGTTTCCAGGAATTGATTTGAAATCAGCTTTTACGTACGTTTCGTCATCAATAATTAAGCAACCTGTTTTTTGAACTAACAAGGTGTACAGAAATCTAGACCGTCTAATTGCTCGATTATACTGTTCTACAATTCTTTTGGGGGCTTTTTGCTTCTTGTAAGTAGAAATACCATACTTTATTTTTATTTTTTGTACATTTCTTTGACATGTACCAACTTTTTTGGACACATCTCGAGAAGAGATTGCCGGATTCTGATCAAACAGCTGATTTAAAGGTGTGTACACCTTTAAATCCAATTTTTTGTTCCGTTTCCTTGTAGGATGGTCCTCTCGCTGCTTTCTTTCAATAGTTCCACCTTGTTTTAGTTTTTTTAGGGTCCTTTGCACTGTTCTCCGACTTGTATTACACGATTTCGCAAGATCCAAAGTAGACACATTGGGATTTATTGAAAATTCTCGCAAAATTAATTCACGAACGCTTTTTTCTTTTGACGACATCTTGACTGATAACCACAACTGAATGTTTTTTTAAACACTAAAACATGCAAATACGTTCTAAATTTGAAATATGATAAGTTTTAGTCAAAAAGGATGCGAGCCCGAAAAAAAAATACGGAAAATGTTGGCGACAATTTAATAGTACTCACCGTTTATTACTTAAATGTCCACGCACTGCTGAAATACTTTAAGGCCTACGCATCAGTAATAGAGTTATCATTTACCTTTATGTGCCGACGTATGTCAATTTATTATGGTCATACGGCATAGCAACCCACCCACTCTCTCCGTCCAACCTCTCCGTCTTGCAAAAGTGCGATAGAACATTCCAAATAGTGAGGTGTGAAAAAGAAGTCTGGTCGCGTGACCTTGGAGTGGCCGGCCGTCCCGGCCGAGCTGAGCGAAGCGACACAGATAGAAAGAAAACGATGCCGTGAGTGAATGAGTTGTAAAGATACACTGATACATTCTGATTTGAACGGATACAAAGAGTGATTGATACGAACGGATTGATGCATATCTTTTTTATCTATCTCTCCTGAGTTACCCATCTCTAAAATAAATCGTTTTGTACGACAGGCCCGTTTAATAAAACGTCGTTGAGCGAAACTTTCGACAACGTAGGCATAGAACCATCAAAGACCACTCTCATAGAGGTAGTTTGGCTGTTCTCATTGAAAACCGGGTGATGAGGTAAGAACACTGTATCTCCCTCTAAATTATATTCTGAGATATCGACATATTTCGCCTGTCCTAGCTGCACATACCTATTCATCAATGAACTCTTTATATTTTGAGAATAAATGAATATCCTTTTTAAATCTCGATTCTAAGTTTGCAAATAGCTTTAAAGCGCAAGTTAATGAATCTCCCAGATGTATTACTGAGACATCTTGTTTAAGAGGTAATGAAACTTCAAATTTATTATCCTTTAAAATGACAGTTTCTTGAAAGATATGCTCAGCTAGTTCTTGCTCAGAATTGGCCTCAGTAAGAATAGATTTCTGGGACCTTTTCGGTTTGCCAAAATTGTGTCACAGTGTGCTCTAATTTAGAAATACAATCATCTTGTATTTGTTGAGAACAACAAAAGTTAGAAACCATACATGCTGTAGGCGCTCCGGAGTGACGCACCTTCCCGGCGACTACATAACCGAAGCATGTGTTTTGTAAGACGAGCCCACCAGGTGACACTGGCAGTTGCTCTCGTAGTAGAACATTTTATAAACTTGATAGGCTTAGCCTTATTAACAGAAACTAAACTAGCACGGCGCTTGCCGGGCTCTTCTCCCAACGTCTCCAACGCAGCAGCACGGTGTTCTAAAAAGGTTAAAAAATCATTAAGCTTAGGCAATTCACTGTTGCTCTGATTTTCTAGGTGGTATGCCCTCAAGGTGTATTGATCAATTTTTTTGGACAATATTGCTATAATGACCAAATCCCAGTGCATAGTTGGAGCACCTAAATTTTGTAAAGCTCCCAGATGCTGCTTAATGGAAGACACCAAATTGCGCATGCAAGTAGCAGACGCTCGTTGCATTGCAGGCAGATCCAAAAATGAAGTGACATGGTGATTTATTAATTGCCTTTTGTTGTCATAGCGCTGTTTTAGGAGATCAAGGGCGACAGAATAGTTTTCAGCCGTGAGTGGCAAATATTTTATTAAAGCCAACGCTTCACCCTCCAAGTGTGTCTTTAAATAATAAAGCTTTTCACAACAACCCAAGTGTGCATCAGCATCAATGACACTGTTAAAGAGTGCAATAAAACTCTGGTAGTCACCAACCTCGCCATTAAACTTTTGTAGCTGTATGCGTGGAAGACGGAATGCCGGAACGCCTTCCCGGGCGGCAGGAGCAGGGTTGGACGTAAGCGGCGAAGGTGATACTGCAGTCTCGATGATACGCGAAAAAAAGGTGTTGAGTTCATCGACTTTATCCTCAATGTCCTCAATGTTCTCGCTATCGGCGGGATCTAATAATGAAATTTCCAAATTATGCTCATTATAGTCAGCAAAGACTTTTGCAAGACGGTCCCGTTTTTGTTTAGTTAATATGGGATCTGCGGTACCTGTATCTGCCTCCAACGTCGTCTTATAATTCATCATGCGTGTTATAGTCGCCTTTAGTTGTCCCCTGGCCGCCACGAGCCGCTTTAAATCGTCGGCCATTATTGCCACGTAAGCAGTAAGCAAACTTATTCGTACACAACACAAGTAAACACTGGCGAGATGCAACTCCTTAACAATATTCACGCTATGGTATTTATGATGCAACTTGCACCAAGTTTAAACTTCTTATCGGTACACTGTACCGTTATTTTACCATTACAAATGTAACTGTTCGTTTTAATACTAGGAAATACGCAAACAAAGGTATAACAATTCACATGAATTACACGAAAAACTAACTAGACGTAAAATGGCGGAGCCAGCCAAACCAAGCCAAGCCACGCTAGCACGGTGTTGCTATGTTCAGACAGTCGCAGCGCGGGCGCTTCCGCTCGTTCATTCCTCGTTCACGACGTGAAATTGCTCGCAATCCGGCCGCGTTTCGTTTCTGTTCGCTCGTAGTCGAGTTTAGCAAAAATAAAGATCGTTTGACACTTCACAAAGGCCCCCCACAGACCTACAAAATGTTTGCGCAATCGAATTTTTGTACAATCAGATTGAAAAAGGTTCTGTCCCCTACACGTGCCAATTGATTGAGTCAATCATCAATCATTATGATCTATGGTAATATGATCTATGATGTATGGTTATGGCTATGGTGAATTAACTAGGTATTATCAGGCTAAACGTCACGTGACAGATGTGAAAGATGTCTGATGACGAGGATTTGGCTGCATTTGCGCTGATAATTTTATTAAAGAAGAAGAAAACCAAACGGATTTGGTCTAAGGAATGGCTAAAACGAAGGCCAGTGTACACACACGAACACCTATTAACGGATCTGGCCTCAACCCAGGCAAGCGATTACAAAAATTATTTGCGGATGGATATCGCAAAATTTGAAGAGTTGCTGCAGTTGGTTAGACCTTTAATCGAAAAACAGAATACTGTTATGAGGGAGGCTATTTCGGTATTCCAGCGGCTTTCTATAACTCTTCGATATTTGGCCACGGGAAACACTTTCGAAGATTTAAAATTCGCTAGCGCTATATCCCCACAATCCCTAGGTGTTATAATTATTGAGACGTGTGAAGCGATAACACTAGTCCTCAAGGATTATATCAAGGTGAGGAATGAAACAAAATCGTAAATGTTAAAATCAGTTTAATTAGGTATTCTAAGACAAGTATTAAGCGTTTTATTATTTAGGTATCTTCGAGTTGATTATTGTCAGTTTTGGTATTCGGATGACTTTTGCTGAGCTTCGTGCTGCTGGCTTTGCGGTAATTATCACAGATGATGGATTAATATAAGTCGGTGATGATGAAGGCAATTTATTTTGATTGCAAATTGGTAGTAAAGATGAGTCAGGTGGGGTGTAATGCTGATATGCAGGTGATGAATTTGGTTTAATTACTGATGATGTATTTGGCACTTGGTGATAGTATAATGGTGACATTTTTGGAATCCGGATGACTTTTGCTGAACTCGGTGCCGCTGGCTTTGCGGTAATTATCACAGATGATGGATTAGCATGAGTTGGTGATAGTGAAGGCAATTGAATTGGATTGGAAATTGGTATTGAATTGAATGTATTGGTGACGGTGTTGAGGTACTATTAGACGGTAATGGGCAGAAATGTACAGAAGAACCAGTGTTGTCAGGGTTTACTGAGTGGCGGTGTAGCAGTCCCAATTGACCTTCAAGAATAATGTCAGCAAATGCTTTTTTAGCATAATGCTGCTGTGTTGTATTCATTTTTCTAAGTTCTGCAGCGCAAGACATAGCCCAATAATAAAAATCGTCTTTTTTTTCTGATAGACGTTGATATGCCAAATCCAAAAGTTTTTCTTCTTTCTTCGCTTTTTTCTTAGGCCGGCTTTCCTAGTAATAAAAAAACGTAATCAGAAATAAAATGTATTATTTTCTCTTCCAGCTACCACAAACAAGTACAGAATGGCAAGAAGTTGCAAAGGACTTTGAAATAAAATGGAACGCGCCTCACTTCCTTGGTGCCTTAGATGGCAAGCATGTGGAAATACAAAAACCTCCAGATTCAGGATCCTTATACTATAATTATAAAAAGACATTTAGTATTGTACTAATGGCTCTGGTCAATGCAAATTATGAGTTTATGATGGTTGATGTTGGTACGAATGGTCGAGTATCAGACGGTGGTGTACTACAAAAAACAACCTTTGGAAAAAAAATGAAGGAACATGCATTGGATCTCCCAAGTCCTCAAGTTGTAACTGGTACGACACGTACCCTACCATATGTTTTTGTGGCTGATGATGCATTTCCGATGGGGCCCAATTTGATGAAGCCATATGCGCAAAGCGGGTTAACGACTGAGAGAAGAATATTAAATTATAGATTGTCCCGTGGGAGAAGGCTGGTAGAGAGTGCATTTGGAATACTAGCCATGCGATTTGGAGTCTTCCAAAGAGCATTTTCGCTGCGCCCAGTGAAAGTACGAAAAATAGTTCTAGCATGTTGCTATCTGCATAATTTTCTAAGAAGATCAACGTCTTACTTGTCTCCCAACTTTATTCCCCATGAGGACATACAAACAAGAACTGTAGAGAAACCAACACAGGAAATGCGAATGGTTCCGTTACAAAGTGTAAACCAAAGAAACTCATTAGAAATAGCAAAAAAAGCAAGGAATGATTCTGTGATTATTTCAATAATGAAGGTGCAGTTCACTGGCAAAATAAATTTGTACAGCCCTAATTTACTTTACTACTTTGATTTATTACTTAGTAAACAATTAGCAAAAATTGATGTAAAGTTATTGTTTTTTAAGCAAATTCAATAAAGTAGGAGGTTTTATGTTCAGTAGGTATATTTTTCTTTTATGCATCTTAAGTGACTTGTCCATTTTGCTTTACTAGTAAACTCAATTCTCCTCGCAAGAATAGCTTGTTTCTCATTATGTACTACCTGTATGTACTAGATTAACAATATGCAATATCTAGAAATGTACATTTTACTTATGATTATAACAAAAATACAGTAGAGTAAAAATTTACCTAATATTAGTTCTTGCATTTTCATTTATTTTCCATTATATCAAACAAACAACTACCATATTGCAGGGATTGTGTACCGGTACCTATTCTTTTCATACAAAATAATTAATTTACTTATTTATGGACCTTTTCGAATTTTATTGAGCTAATTCTGTAACGCAGTGTTATTACCTAAATATTATTTTAAAACAATAGAAAGATTGTTAATTAGGAAAGTTATTTGAGTTCTAATTAAAACCTGTAGCAAATCCCTGCCATATTGAGACAAATCTTATCCCGTTCTACATAAAAATATAGATATTAATACAGCTTTATTTAATAATAAAATAAGAACCTGCTATGAGTGTGTATAAGGAGCCAATTCACAAAAGGCCATTCTTCCATATAGACCAGTTGACAAGTAAATTTTCATTACAGTACTTTTACTATAAATCTTAAACATAGGTACTTACAATTGTTTGTTCTTCATTTATTGTACTCGTATCTAGTGTAATCTCCGCTAGTTCTGCTACTGAGATGTCCGTATCCACCATGGATGACTCCGAGTCAACTGGTATCTCTTGATCATGCAAGAAGCTCATTTCATTGAAATACCATAACGATGGTTCATATATAGATTCTGCACCGGCTCCAGATTTCATTGAACTGACGTATTTTTTAAGTTCCCTTCGATAGTTTGTTCTCAGGGAGTTAAACTTTTTTTTTACGTCTTCTTTCGTTGCTTCGGGAATCATTTCCCTATACTTAAATAACAATGTTTCATAGGCCATATTTTTTTTATCCCGGTTATGGTACAGTTTGCTTTTTATATTCCATAAAACTGGCAAATCCCGATATAACTGAATACATTCTATTTATAATAAATTCTCGCTCTTTACTTTTCAACGTCGTATTTTCAGCCATTATTTATTTTGAATTGAATACAAGTTGACACGATCACAGATTATAGTATGGACAGGATCACAGGATAATTGAAAATGTACCACAGATTTAAAAAAATTGAGCAATCACTACTATAGACCACACAATCAGACGTGATGGCACAAACAAAATTCAACTGTGTCAAACTTTTCTACAATGATTGCGCAAACTTCAATCATAGCCATAGACGATCAAAAAGTTTGAGCAATCAGTGTGATTGCACAAATAAATTGATCATCTGTGGGGGGCCTTAGTCTTATTGCAACTAATGCAACTACTAGAGTGTTTCATTAGGTTATTGGCTCAGTTTACGTATTCCAAGTAATTTTCTAAGTTGTTTTATAAGTAAATAACAAGATGTCGACAGCAAGTTAGTGAATGTTCCTAAATTAAAAGGACGCGAAAACTACGATGATTGGGCGCAGTGTTGTCACATCTACCAACTTTTTGGTAGATCTACCTAATTTGCCTCCTGTCTACCTATCTACCACCCACGGCCCCAAAGCTACCTAATTTTGATATTTTTCAAAATGTTATGATTGTAAACATTTTTTCATGCGTGTAGTGTAACGAAACGTTACGCGCTATCGAATTTAGCCTGCCTTGTAATTTCTTGTATAATCTGTGTTTGAGGTGACATAAATAATGAGAAGCTGTCTGTGAGTGACAGCTGACACTGACAGATAGCAAAGCATTTCACGGCATTTTAGGTAAGTTTGGTGTTAATTTTGAACACTTTCTACGCATTTTTAACTATTAAAAACAGGGTGGTAGATCTACCTAATTTTCATTTAAAATTCTACCACTTTCTAGTAATTTTTGGATCCTGTTCTACCAATTTGCCGAAATTAGATGTGACAACACTGATTGGGCGTTCGCAGTTAAAAACTTCATGTTGCTCGAAGGAACAGATATCGACGCCATTGCAGCAGATTTAAGTGACGCCGATAAAAAAAAGGCTAAAGCTAAGCTTGTGATGACCATCGATTCTTCATTATATGTGCACATCAAGAACGAGAACACAGTAAGTGAGCTGTGGAATAAATTAAAACAGTTATTCGATGACAAGGGATTTACAAGAAAAATCAGTTTACTTCGAACATTGATATCTATTCGCTTAGAAAATTGCGACTCCATGGCGAGTTATGTGTCTCAAGTGGTGGAAACGGCACAACGATTAAAACGAACTGGTTTCGAAATCGGCGATGAATGGATTCGTTCATTGCTTTTAGCTGGACTTTCAGAAAAATTTGCGCCGATGATAATGGCAATTGAACATTCTGGTTTAACCATTAATGCTGATGTCATAAAAACTAAGTTGCTCGATATGGCTTCCGATGTTGGTAACAGTAGTGGAGCAGAATCTGCATTTTGGTAAATCAACGAACAAAATCAGGCAACACTGCACAGGCTAAGTCAAAGTCAAATCAAATACCAACAAAGAAAACTGCGACCGGCACTAAACAGATAAAATGTTATAAATGCAAGAAAATTGGTCACTACAAAAACCAATGTACTGAATTAAATGTAAAGGAAGCGGGTGCTTTTAGTGTAGCTTTTCTAAACGGAAAATTCAGTACAGATGATTGGTATGTGGACTCCGGAGCAAGCGTTCATATGACGGCAAATAAAGAAAGTTTATGGAATCTTACACAAGCACAAGAAATAAAAGAAATAGTAGTTGCAAATAAAATGTCCATGCCAGTTATGTGTGTCGGTGATACACAGATCACGACATGTGTAAATAGTTCTCAGTTTGACATTCGAGTGAAAAATATTTTGTGCATTCCTAACCTCACAACAAACCTGTTGTCAGTTAGCCAGTTGATAGCAAATGGAAATAAAGTAATATTTAAAAAAAAGGCTTGTCATATACATAATCAACAGAATGTGTTAATTGGGGTAGCAAATTTGCAAAATGGAGTATACAAGTTAAATACAGTGAAGTCAGAGAATATGTTAGCAGCGGTGGCAGTTAACACTACAAATGCAAGGCAATGGCATAGAAGACTAGGTCACATTAACAGTAATGACCTAGAGAAAATGAAGAATGGTGCTGTGGAAGGTGTATCCTATACAGATAAGGCTGACATCCAGAAAACCAATTGTGAAGTATGTTGTGAAGGGAAACAGGCTCGTTTACCTTTTCCATCAGCAAATCATAGGAGTGAAACCCTGCTAGAAGTGGTGCACTCAGATTTATGTGGGCCTATGGAAACAAAGTCTATAGGTCAAGCTAAGTACTTTCTTCTATTTGTGGATGATGCCAGTCGTATGGCATTTGTGTATTTCTTGAAAGAGAAAAATCAAGTGCTGCAGCAGTTTAAGGAATTTCAGAGTATGGTTGAAAACCAAACAGGAAATAAAATTAAAACACTGAGGACCGATAATGGGGGGGAGTTTTGTTCACAACAGATGGAAAATTATTTGAAGACATCAGGAATTATTCATCAGAAAACAAATCCCTACACCCCAGAACAGAATGGTCTCTGTGAGCGTTTTAATAGGAGTGTGGTTGAACGTGCTAGATGCCTGCTATTTGAGGCAGAGTTAAATAAAACTTTATGGGCAGAGGCAGTCAACACGGCAGTATTATCCGAAGTACTGTATTACTTTTACATTCTAAGTTTGGTGGAACTTGCATGTATACATTTTCTTCAAGGTAGCCATTTAAAAATGCTGTGGTCACATCAAGATGGGTGATTTTAAAATTCAATTTTACACTTAAAGCAAATAATAGTCTCAAAGTTGAATACCTTAGAACTGGCGAGTATGTCTCCTTGTAGTCCACACCTTCTTTCTGGGTGAAGCCCTTTGCCACTAAACGAGCCCTAAATCTCACTTTGTTATCACTTTCATATTTTTTCTTAAAGACCCACCTGCACTGTACCACTCTATCAGCTTCCTTGTTTTCTACAACTTCCCAGGCTTGATTTTCTTCAAAAGCCTGTAGTTCCTCCATCATCGCCCGTCTCCACATTGCTTTTTCTGGACCACTCATTGCTTCTTCATAAGTGATTTCATCATCACAACACTTTGACTCATCCACTACACAGTGATATCCGTATCTCTCAACTGGTTTTCTGACACGCTTGCTGGGTAGTATGGGAGCATCTACCACTAAATCACTTTCTTCATCACATAGTGTATGATATGAGTCATCTGATGTCAAATCTGAATTAGATGTGTCACAGACATAGGTTGGATCATTAAAATCCAATACAGTACTGTCTTCTTCTGATTCTTCAGATATCACTGGCTGTTGCTCCAATTCTTTATTACTTTCTTGCACTACTATCTGAGCGTGTTCTTTGTTCATCATATTATATGATTTTTCCATGATAGTTACATCTCTGCTCGTAGTAACTTGCCTTGACTCCAAGTTGTATAATCTATAACCCTTTACATTTTCTGGGTAACCAATTAAAATTAATTTGACAGCCTTTTTATCCCATTTTTGCCTTTTGTTTTTTGGTACGTGCACCATCACAGGACTACCAAACACTCTGATATGAGACATATCTGGTTTCCTACCTGTCCATTTCTCGAATGGTGTAATCTGTCCAAGGCCTGATGCCGGTGACCTATTTTTTAGCTTAACTGCCGTGTTGACTGCCTCTGCCCATAAAGTTTTATTTAACTCTGCCTCAAAAGACCCTGATATCTTACAAGCTTGTCAATGCCTTATCAGCAGAGCTCCAGAAGACCCATGTAGTCCCCGTGACCCTAGAGAGGGCACTAGGCGGAGCATGTTGGCTGTTGGGGGAGATACCCTCAGATGCAGGAGTGGCACCAAATACCACAGAGGTCCCATTTAGTGTGACCATAGAGGGGCAGCATCTGACGGCCTTTATTGGCTTGGCGGTGATGATGGGGTGGGTCAAGGAACTCACCCTAAACAATGTAGAGGCATGTGAGAAACTTTGGAAGGCGGGGCTGGCAGGTAAACAGACAGTGGATAGGGTTCCGGAGGACGTAAAGAAGGCAGTCCTGACTCAGATAGTCGGGCTCAAGACTGCCATCCACTCACACGTGCCTCTGAGACAAGCCCTTCTCAGAATCTACTGTAGTGAAATAAGGTTGCAATGCGAAAATAGACCTTATTTCACTGTACCTTTTTAGGTGATACGTCGCATTTGCTTTTAATATTTTAAATTTAAATGCGAATGGTTCGATAGAACGGCGATTGTTAATTTTTGTCTAGTTTTTTCGGGAGTGGCTCCTAGGCCTGCGGGCCGGGCGCATCACTTGTACATATTTATAAAATAAGAGTTACAAATTAATAAAAGAATAAGCAGTGAAGTTTGTGTTTATAATCGGTACCACCACCTTTCTTTACATGGTGGAGGTTAGTGGTCAACTCACCCGTACCCGCAACAGTTCGCAAAAAGTGATGCTCTACCAAAATGAGTGAAGAAGAATAAGGAGGATGAGTAGACACTGTGCCTCATCATCTTCAACACCCACCCCGGAAGTGAAAGTTACGTACATACTTAATTTATTTTTATTTCATCATCACTAGCATTATTTTATCATAAACGACGATATGGACGAAATGGAAGTGATAGAAACCACACCATGGTCAACATCGACGCTTATTTTATTCACTTCACTGCACCGAAGAAAAAAATATGGGGCCATCAAAAGGGGAGATTAAAGGCACTTGATTATAATTAGACCCCTAGTACGGGTCAGTAATATTCCAGTTCCGCTATGCATTGCGAGAAGATGAAGTGCAGCAGAAGTTTCGAGTTCGGCAGCGATCATCGAAGATGGATCCAGGACAAGCTCCAGAAGTAATCCACGACGTGATCACGACGAGAGAGGAGCGATGTCTACCAGAAGACGCCGCCACGGAGCATTCCCATTAAAAAATCAGATCTTTTATAATATGTATTTCTTCGTAGGAATTTCTAGCGAAATATAGGCGGGCATGTTCATGTTAGGCGCGTTAGGATTTATAAAATCCAGAATGGTTAGGAATAATTTTTATCATGTGTAATTTTATTATTACTTCTATTTATTTTCGCTTCTAAGAAATAAATACTTACGACGTATTTAATTATGTCATAAATGACGTGACGTTGATCATGATATTTAACATTTAATGGCATCTTGCGTTAGCATGTTCAAAAGTGTGGACGCAGCCAAATAACTTTTTAATTTTTCGTTAGCTTAGCTGTGAGCTATCAGATATTTCTTGACGTTTGAATGTCACACATTATTAATGAATTAAATGGTATGTAAACAAAGTAAATATTAAATATTGTTTGTATAAATGTCTAATAATCATCAGTTTTGGAATTAGTCGTGGGGCGTTAAGATAGAAAGGTATAGGCAGGTAAAAAGGTTACGCAGACATGATGGAAGAATTGATGATTAACATGGTTAAATATATGGCGATTGGAGTTAACAATTTATCGAATAACTCTAATGCTTATTTATAATATTAAATGGTGTGTGAAAGTGTTTTGTATACAAATGAAGATGAATTTAGTCTTGATTAGGGTTGCAGATTTTTGTGTATTCAATAATATTTCTTTTTCATGTACTCAAACCGATGACTTGCAAGCTGCACAATTTTGGATTGTGCTTGGCAGTTTGCTGATGCTGCACTCACCTGATGCGACATCAGGAAGAGATGCAGTCCATCATCATTCTGCGAAGACGCTGTGTCCATATCTCAGGCCGAGATGTGTGACACAGGCGCTTCTATTTTATATAATGTTTTGTTGTTTTATTGAGATAGGGTTCTAATAAAATAAAACTTTTAACTTTGTTTTTAGATAACTTGAATCCGAGAGTGATCCGATAGAGGTCGAAGCACTGACGGATGAAAGGGACAGAGGTCCGCTATTGTCTTCAAATAAGCTTCATCCTTGTTTCCGGAATTACCTTTGTGAGGCAATCCGGCATCTTCAATGCGCGGAGTGACATTATTTTCTTTTTAGAGTTAGGTAGGCAGGTTCTTTTTCTCCATACTTGCCGCCCTGCTTTTTGGCCAGGTTTTCAATGGGCGGAAGCTTCTTGTGTTATTATGGTGGTCGATTTATTTAAATGACACATTCTAAGATCGACATGTTAATCGCACAGCAGGCTATCCAGCAAGACTGGACGAGTAAACTCTGTTCATGCCTGGTATAGGTAGTTGTTAGGGCCTGTTAGGTTTCATCCCTACTTCCAGAGGGACGAGGGATGTAGTGAAATAAGGTTGTATTGTAAGAATACACCTTATTGCACTTTTCCTTTTTATTAACTGGCCGTTTAATGGTTTGAATTTTTAAAACACATGATTATATAAAAGTATAAAATAACACGTAAGGAATGTAAAATTAATTAAATAACTAGCTAACCTAACACAATATGGCACACAATATAAAATACAATTAATAATACTAAGTTTGAGTTTGGTTTCTTGATGCATATTGTAGCCCTGCATCAAGAGTACCGGATTCCTCAAGCAGCTGCATTCTTCTTCACGCTATAACCGAACTCACTTTGGAGCCAGGCTTCGCATGATGTGCCAGCTGACCTCCACACTGATGTCAATGTTTTTGCACCTACATTTGTGACACCAACGGTTTCGCAAATAAAGGTGCGATCTTCCTCGTCCAAAATCGGAGAGTTGTAAGCATTTGATACAAATTTCATTGCGTCGTGGGCTCTTGTGACGTTGCTATTGTCCCTCCAGCGTGGTGTGTCTTTAGCGATGATCCTTGAGGTTAATAGGGTATTTACCATATATATGCTCACCACTTTTATTTTGTCGTCAGCAGACAACCCCTGTATAATCACCCCTGCTGTCGCTTGCGTTCTGGCTAATTTGGGAAACTCGGCATGGATAGCTAGTAGGGTGGTCCTTATATAGCAAAAAAAAAATTTTTTTTCTATTTTTAACGGGGCACTATTTATTTTGATTATTTAACATGAAAATAGGTAACAGTATTTTTTCCCTAATTTTTGGACAATAATTAGAGGTCGCTACCGCAGTTTGAACTTTGTGAAATAAAATTAAACAAACGTATTACGTGCAAAATCAGATTTATTGGAAAAAACTCTTTCAAGTGTTAAACATTGCAGTTACTATCTCTTAAACAGATATCTTTATCAACTACACAATCAGGTATCAATTACACAACAACAAGACAAATAACAATTTATGATAAAAGGGTGGATTTCTGGGTGTTCGGGTACTTTTTTCGGAATTGTTTTACTATTAAAAGCAAATACTGTTTTTGGTCTTCATTACTTGTTAATACGAGTAGCTTATTGTACTCCTCCATCAATGCCACTCCTCGTTCGGCGATGTCATTTACAACCCGCATGGATTGTACTATTTTTTTTGCCGCTTTAAAGTCTTCATCACCTTCCCAATTTTCAACATCTTTGCTCAAAAATCGTGATGAAATGCCAAGTATTTGAAAAAACCTTAAAGAGTTACTTGTCACAAAGTCTTCAATGTCTTTTTCCATGATATGTTTGGCATCTAGGCTTATTCTCTTGGGACAATACTCCAGCCCTTCATTTTTTAGTGCAATGACCATTTTTATCTTTGCTTCAATCGAAAGCTTGTCGTCAAAAAATGCAAATGAAACAAGTTCTTCACATAAGTACCATAAATGTCCTAAAAACTTTTTCAAAGCAACGTTGGCCATCGCCAGATTAATTTTTTTAAAGGTTATGAGATCTTTTAGCAGTTGCAAATCAATTCGTGGTGCACATTGCCCAGCAGGTGCTTCGAACCAATACTTCACGTATATGATGACAGTAAAAGTACAAATATCTTTTACTGCTTTTTCTTCTCTTTTGGTCAATTTAAATTGATGCCGAAACATAAATAATTTCAAGCAGTACATCGCTTTTGCCATCCAACGAGCACGGTGAAGCCCAGCAGGCATTCTGAATGAGACTCCACTGTCAGGAATACCTCCCAAATAAATTATTGTGAGATTTAATAGCTCTCTATAATCGTCACGCGGTTGGTATTCACGCAATTGATCCTGTGCGAAAGAAATTATTTCTGAAGAGATATTTTCAACATATTTGGCAGACTCGGGATCAGAAAAAACAGTCTTGTAATCTTTAGGATTAATATTGGTCCAATTATTTTTGAACCTTTTGAATAACAAAATTTCTGGGCCACTAGATGGACCAAGGGCTTGATTTGCAATGGCTTCTAACATAATTTCCATTATGTGATGTCGACAGGCGAGCCAAAGCATATCTTTTTCCATTTTTTATTCTACAATAACACAGCATCCGTTTCGCAGTCCAGTGTTAACTGCCGTTGTGTCAAAACATAAGCATTTAACTTTGTCACTTAATCCCCATGTCTGTACTGTTTCATGAACAGCAGAGGCACATGCTTCACCGGTTCCGCGTTCAAGTTTAGGAACTGCCAACAGCTGATCTATTCCATGCCCAGAAACTAATATTGGTAAGCGATCCACCGTTTTATGTCCTGTTATGTCTTCAATAAGTTTACCATCCCAGTGAATTGTTAAGGGTAAATCGGGTTTGAATTCTTCTTTTAGACACTCTGCTAGGACTTTACGATGCTTCATCCGCTGCCGGCGAATCGAAGAACGATTAACGTTGAACTTTTGAGGTTCCGTACACGTTTTTTTTAAAACAGTTGCTAAGACGATAGTGGCTTTTCTGTCAGTTAATTTAGCGGCATCAAGACTCGCCGCTATGTCGGGATCAATCAAAAGCTTTCTACCTCGCTTTTGTGGTGGCGGTGTTGGAAGTGTTGAGGGCCCTGCTTCCTCGTTCATGTCAGGTGTTGGCGTGGTATTTTCACTGCTAGATGTAGATGAAAACTTATGTATTCCTCGCAGAGCATGAATTCTTTGTTCTTCGCGTTCGCGGCGTTTTTGGAGGTTTGCTTCTTTCTTTAAATTCTGAGCCTCTTTCTGTAAACTTTTTTTGTCCACTGTGGTCATAATGCCTGCCCGATTAAGGCGTTGTTGCAGTAAGAATTGTTTGTCTTCTTCGATAGTCATCATATCTAAGGCTTTCGCGTGCGCAATGTCGAACAATTGCTCTATTTGGTTTTGCCACTCTTGTTCTTTATTTTCTATTACAGCGGAGCGTTTTGAAACATTTTCTTTATTTTTTTTAAGTTTCTGCCACTCTCTAAAGTGGTATTCAATTTTGGCTATTACATGTTTCTTTAATCTTGTTGGTATTGCAGCTTTTTCCCATATGGTCAAGACGGAATGGGCGGTCGCCGTCGCAGACTCCCGTATAGTTTTTTTTTCATCGGTTTTAAAGTAAAAAAACAAACTTAGCACTTCACGTATTGAGGGCAATTTTGTTTGCTTCAAATTTGGTATTAACTGGCCTATAAGCCAGATGTTAGTTGTATTTCGCGTTGACACGCGTATTCCACTGCTTGTAGACGCCATTACAACACTTAACAACGATACTCTTGAGAATTACGTGCACACTCTCACAATAACGAAAATGGACTGAAGATTGTCCCACGCGGTCGCGTCGCGGGGGTGCGAGAGGGGGGTGGAGGACGCGTCAGTGCATCGCTAGTAGGCAACAGCACTTGATTTCATTTAACAAGTCAAAATTTTATAACAAAAACGCACGAATAAATAGTTGGCTCGATTCATAAAATTGATTTTTTTAAAATATTTTTCAAAACTTTGACCTTCCGTAGCGACCTCTAAAACTAGAAAAAAAAAAAAAAAAAAAATTAGTGTGGATATAACTCATGCTAAATAACAATTTGAAGAGGTGCCCCATTCACTTTTCAGAAATCGAGAAATAAGGACCACCCTAATAGCTAGTAGAGATTCATACGCCAATGCCATGTTCGGCGACCAGGTTGTTATTACAGCAGCCACAATATCCGGGAAACACGCGACAACTCGGGATAGGGTTATGGCGGTGGGGTTACCAACGGCTCCATCTCTAATTTTTAAGGTTTTTATCAATCTCTTCAGCTTTTTTACCGATTCCGCCCTACCCACTGTTGACAAGATTTTGGAAACTTTATTTCCGCGCCTAAGCGCCATGTTAACCATGAAGTTGATGTCGGCAGTACTTACAACGCTTCTTATTTTTGACCTCATTTTGACTGCGTCAAAACCTACATAGTTAATGGCGCAGTCCGCCCACCTTTCCATATCTACATTTAGTATCGCCGTTGACAAGGAGACAATCAGAGAGAAGTAGCTCTTACCATTAAACCTCTCAGGGAGCTTATTGAAACATGATTCTACCTTATCGTAGGCCGACACAGTTTCTTCGTCGAATTTGGGGAACTCTTTAACTACATTCGAGTCGATCGAGTCCTCCACCTCTGCTGCCTTTTCTGCAGCCATATTTTTGGTGTCTTTAGATGTGCTAGTCATCTTGTCGAGAGATTCAGTTACTTTGCTGACAGATTCCTCAGCGTCGACTATAGACAAGTTCTTGTCTCTTTGCTCGCCGCCCCTCTTTTCCGAGGTTTTGTAGGGCGGAAGTCCACTGTGTTAATGTCGCTTTATTAATCTGCATTCACAACGACACATTAATTGCACAGCAGGCTATCCGGCATGACTGGACGAGTAGCTAATGTTTACTCCTCGTGTAGGTTGATGTCAGGGCAAGTAGGCTTCATCCTTGTTCCCAGAGGGACGAGGGATGTAGTGAAATAAGGTTGCAATGCGAAAATAGACCTTATTTCACTGTACCTTTTTAGGTGATACGTCGCATTTGCTTTTAATATTTTAAATTTAAATGCGAATGGTTCGATAGAACGGCGATTGTTAATTTTTGTCTAGTTTTTTCGGGAGTGGCTCCTAGGCCTGCGGGCCGGGCGCATCACTTGTACATATTTATAAAATAAGAGTTACAAATTAATAAAAGAATAAGCAGTGAAGTTTGTGTTTATAATCGGTACCACCGGTCGGTCTTTCTTTACACTACATCACTAAGAGAAATGATAGGGAAGCTGAAATAACTATTGTACGAGCCTGTCTCGAGCAACTTGATATGGTCTACGACCAAGCCTATCTGAAGTCGGTCCTCTGCATGGAGGAATTCATAAGATCAAAGAACCGGGCACTGGAGATAAGCTCAGTAATCTCCTCTAAAATCATCCTCAACTAAACTACGCACTATACCCAAACCTGTACTCAGTCACCTTGGACTTTGATTGAAAGATTTGCAACCGTATTGGAGGTTATATCGAGTGGACACGAGATAAACGTAGATAAGTTTGCAGAATACTGCTTAGCTACTGCCAAGGTGTATGTCGATTTATATCACTGGCATCCAATGACCCCTACCGTACACAAAGTACCATGGCCCTGTAATAGTACAACACTCATTACTTCCAATAGGAAGCTTATCAGAAGAGGCAGCAGAGGCGAGAAATACATTTTCAACTGCAACGCGTGAAGACGAAAGTTTCTTATTAAATATACGTTTTGCAGTTTGTTCATTATGCCTTCCAGGATACGGCTTCATCACATGAGTAGTTAATGCAAATGCTCCGTCTGCTAGAAAAACATATGTAACTTCTCTTTTTCTACCAAGTTTAAATTATTTGAGCAAATTCTTTGCCATAGTTGGCTATTTTTAAAGACACCACCGTCACTAATTCGGCCTTGACTTCCGATTTCAGCAAAAATAAAATTATAATTGCCATCAAGGAGTACAATGCTGAAACTCCTTTTATAGTTGAAGTATTCTGTACCACTATGTGAAGGAGATTTCAAGACGACATGTTTTCCATCCATAGCTCCCAGACAGTGTGGAAATTTGAACCCTTTTTCTCGTTGTAGCCATGAGTGAGTTGAGTGTTGTCTTGTGGCAGCTGTAAAATATGAACTTTTTGTTATTTTCAGTCTCCCCTAACACCCGAAAGTCAAACCGAAAACAGTCAAAATGAAAACAGGCAATGATGGTCAATCTGAACACATTTCGTCTCAGTTGCCTACTATACCACGTCGTCGAAAAAATCCTATAGAATTAGAAGAGGCTGGGCACTTTCACTTAATAAAGTTCTGAATAAACCGCAATCGTCTGAAGACGACTATGATCGTTACGGAAAAATATTGGCAAATAAACTCCGTAAATTATCAGAAACGGAAAGTCTGCAATTGATGTATGAAATAGACGGATTATTTATTAGACGAGTAAACACTGGTTCATACACCGCACCATATTACGAAAGGCGACCATCCTCGACTTGTACTTCATACTCGGAACCTGCTAGAGTTCAAGTGCCGCTTCCAAGTACATTACCATACTACATACGGCCATCGTCGTCTGCCAGTTCGTATTCGGTGCTCACACATGACGAAACTGCTGCCGAACCCCCTACTATTCGTATTTTATCCAATCAAATTATTAACCAACCAATAGCTTCCAAAATTTCGGAATCTAATAATATTAATGATAATGAGTCAGGCATTGTTTGAGGCTTAACTGATCTGCAGTGTGTGTGTAAGGGCGTTACTTAAAAAAAATTATGCTTAATTGAATAAAAACTTGTTGATTTTGGTATTATTTTGTTTGCACTTACCCTAATTTGATCCTTCAACACTTTGTTTAACGCAATACATACTTCAGGTACAATTTTGGATATTATGGAGTTGGAAACTTTGAACAGAAAATGCAAACTTTCAAAGCTATCACCGCTGGCCAAGCGAACTTTGGCTGGTATTGCGTCCTTTTTAAGTGTATTCTTCTTAGATATTAACGGAGAAAGTTTTTGCAACAAATATTCAAAGTCTGTTACAGACATTCTTGTAAAATTGTGAAATTGGCCAGAAGGTTCCACTACCAGTTCAGCCGATTGATTTTCCATGGTGCTTCAGAAAATAAAAAAAAAAATGTTTATTGTAAACATGCTATGCAGCTGTATCTAAAAAAATCTTGAAATAAATACTTACTGGGTCCTTATGCGGTGCATAGTAATCATCCACCACCTTCGTTTTCGCCATGGTTTAGTAATTTTTTTTCTTGATAAATGCGTAAATAGTTGAAGTAGCTAACAGCACAAAGACAAACAGCAGCAGCAGTTTCTAAATCCATCGTGGCCGGTATCCGCTGTTCAAATGAAGCAACGAGTGTGTACAGCCGGCATGATATTGCCGATATTGGCCCCTTTTTGTGGATCGATCGCTCAATAAAAAAATTATTTTCCGTGGAATCATGATGTACTCTCAATAAAAAAATTATTTTCCGTGGAATCATGATGTACTATTACGAATACCTTGATACTGCTAATGCTGTGAACCGTGTTAAAGTTCGAAACAGGAATTTATCGACAAGGACACGAAATTCTGCTTTCGATTTTACGGATCGTGAGTTTGTCAAAACTTACAGGCTGCCCAAGGACCTGGCGACATCATTAATTGATGAAATTAGTGTTCATATGCCGGTCAGTCTACGATCAGATGGCATCGATACCGAGACCAAGGTGAGTAAACACTTAACACGTAAAATCAATACCAACGGACTTGTCTTATTTAGAAAATACTTTTGTAACCTCTTAATGCATCGTTTTTGGCTAAAACGGCGGTTTTCTGGTGAATAAAGCAAATAGAGACCTGATTTTGCATAATATTTTTCTGATTTTGCGTCATGGATGGGTTTTTTATGACAAAATGCAATTTTAGGGGAAAAGGGAGCATTTTGAGGTGTTTACTAAATAAGATAAGTCACTCGTAGATGGAATGAAGCATAGAGGAATTCGTTTCACAAGCTACTCGTCTGTCTTCCTTAATCAACAAATATTCATTGTCCTAAATATTGGTGGCGCTGCACAGAGGAGTATTTGACCTAAAAAGCTGCTCAAAAGTCGATTTGTTTTTTTTTATCTAAGTCTATTATTAACTGTGCATAGGTTAAGCTTGATAAAGGTACCATCGCTTAACGGCCATTTTGGTGACCCCCCACGCCCCCATCCGTCTACACAGCAGTCGGAACCCAGCCACCGCGTGAATCGCTTGTCTTTGTTCTCGGCGCTCCTATTACAACGTAATATTATCGATCGTTTTTTTGAGTTCTTGTGCAGTGAATTGTTATTAAAATCATAATGGATATTGAAGAGGAAGGTAGGTATGTATATAAATAAAGTAATTTTTTTTTCTGTATTGGACTTGATAAAGTATAATTTTTCATCACCGAAAGCTTGAACCTAAAAAGTAACGTTTTTTCTTGGAATCTTAATCTTCTAAAGTGTTTTTGTATATAAGTTAAGCCTAGTTAAGTCATACTTTTGTACGTAATTTAAAAATTAGTTATTCTAGTTAATGTTTTTAAAGAAAAATGTCCCGCATGTACCCGCTTTTTTTACTTTTTTTAAAAATTAACCAATGAGACAAAAACAGGTATTTTTGTAAAAATATCTTATTTCATATTTTTATTACAGAACATGAAGCAGTGGTGATTGAGATGACCAGAAAATCAATCTATGAAGTCTTGAGACAATGTCCGAGTAAGAAAATTGATGACAAATTCGTGTTTTTGGAAGACCATCTTAAAAATACTACGAAATGTCCTGAAAATGAACACAGTTCAATTAAACAGCTTATAAAAGCATTTAAGTTTCAATTTAAACAAAAATGGATGGCTGCTAGTAACAAGGAAGAACGGTTTTTAAAGAAAAATGAACAATGGCTCAATACCACCGTAACACTACCTACCTGGACAGCAAAAAGGACCGGGCGGCCACTAAAAAATTTCACCGAATCGAGTTCGCCGACAAAGAAGCGTAAGACAAAGGGTTTGAGAGAACAAATACCTTGTGAGCAGTTAACCTATGCTGCCCAAATGAGTCAGCGTGCTGCAGGACATAGTGACGCATCGAAAGTAATAAAAAATATTATTGTTTCTCCAGCAAGAGCCAAAAAATATAGAAAAAGTGATACTCCTCAAAAGGATATTATCAAACATCACACTCCATCACAAGCATTATCGATTTTTGTGGAAGCTGATATGACGAGAAAGCAATACGAAATAATTCATTCTGCCAACAGAAACATTTATCCTTGTTATTCAGTTTTAAAAAAAGCAAATAAGGAGTGTTACCCGCGACAAGAGTCGATGAGGGTTTCAGAAACGTGTTCTGAAATCAGACTACAAGATCTTTTAGATCACACGTCTACGCGGTTGTGTGAGTATTTAGATGAAGTGTTTGAAACCTTGAATGAAGAACAAAGAAGCAATTTAGAGCTCTTATCAAAATGGGGCTGTGATGGGTCACAACAGCAAACATTTAAACAAAAATTCCAAAACAGTACAGATAGTGACGCAAACATTTTTCAGAGCTCATTTGTACCCTTGCGCCTCATATGCCACATTGGAGACCAAAAGAAGACCATTTGGCAAAACCCAGTACCATCTTCTACAAGATATTGTCGACCAATACGGATCCGCTTTATCCGGGAAACTAAAGACATAACAAGTGAAGAAATCCGCTATGTAGAAGATCAAATAAAAAACTTAAGAAACACTGAAATAAGGCTTCTGGTGGTATACTTCAAATAAAGCACACATTAGCGTTTACAATGATCGATGGTAAGGTTTGCAATGCTGCGACAAACACGGCATCGACTATGAGGTGTTACATATGCCGACAAACGTCCAAAGATTTTAACAACTTCAGTAAAGTAACCACAGAAGACCCCAATGCCCTTAGATTTGGATTATCAGTACTACACGCAAGGATCCGATTTTTTGAATCCCTACTTCATTTGTCTTATAAACTACCTATAAAGAAATGGCAAGCGAGGTCGCAAGAAGACAAAAAAATCGTGGCTGAAACCAAACAGAAAATACAAAACGCATTTAAAGAGGAAATGGCACTGTTGGTGGACATTCCCAAAGCCGGTTTCGGCAATACGAATGACGGGAATACCTCAAGAAGATTTTTCGCAGATCCACAAACTTCCTCCGCCATCACAGGAGTTGACATCAATTTAATAAAAAAAATAAATGTCATTTTAGAGGCTTTGTCTAGTGGACACAAAATCGACACACAAAAATTTGAAGAATTTGCCGAACAAACTGCAAAACTTTACATCGAAATGTATGGGTGGTACCCAATGACTCCTACCATGCATAAAATTTTGAGACATGGCGGTACAATAATTGACCACGCTATTTTACCTATTGGCCAACTATCGGAAGAGGCGGCCGAGGCCCGCAATAAACACTTCCGCACCTATCGGCAGAATTTTGCAAGGAAGTTTTCGCGAGAAAGCTGTAACAGAGACGTTTTAAACAGACTTCTGTTAAGTTCTGACCCTTTGCTGAGTAGTACAAGGAAAAGGTTCCAAAGAAAAAGTAAACCTTTCTCCCGCGAGACCCTGGAACTACTGTTACCGGAAACAGAAGTTAACGTAAATAATACCGATAACGATGAAATAGACGAAGAGTCCAGGCGGCGAAAGTGATTTTGAGTGACTATTACTATTTAAACATGTTTTTTTTAATTACAAACGTTATAAATAGAAGATAACAATCCTAAACTGCTTTTTATTTTATATTCAACCGATAAAAGCAACAAAATAGTTTTGAGCAACTTTTTAGGTCAAATACTCCTCTGTGCGCTGGCTTTCTATGTAGGGGGTTCATATCAGACCTTAGTAGGCTAGTCAAGTAGCCACTCCATATCCCAGCCATCTGTTTCACGAGCAATACGCCAAGTGACAGATGTTCTTAATTTGCCTCATATTTTTAGTAAATATGTAAAATTCCCAAGTACGCAGGAAGCTTGGAATAAAGAGAGAGTGAGTGTTATATTTAATTACTCATCAATCATATTTTCTTTTTTTGGTGATTCAAGATTCCCCCTCAGAAGAATAATGATGACATCAATTTTAAATACCCATGAGCCTAATCTCCTGAGTCATATTATACGGACATACATGCATCAATAAGGAATGTTGTTGAAAGGTGTATAGGCATTCTGAAAGCTCGTTATAGGTAAGCACAATTTAAAATGAAAAAATAATACACAGGTCCCTGCGCCATAACCCTCCTTTTCACCTTCAATAGCTTTATCTCTCTCCCGCTTTTTCATTTAATGGTCCTCCTTATCTAAGTACTTAAACTTAAATAAAACAAAGACCAAATGACTATTGTTGTTTATTTATTTATTCAGTGATCTGAAACAAAGTAAAGGAAATTAATATGCAAAAAATGGTTACCTAATCTAGTTCTTAATTTATTTTGGCGCTGGCTTTCTATGCAGGGGGTTCATATCAGACGTTAGTAGGCTAGTCAAGTAGCCACTCTATATCCCAGCCATCTGTTTCACGAGCAATACGCCAAGTGACAGATGTTCTTAATTTGCCTCATATTTTTAGTAAATATGTAAAATTCCCAAGTACGCAGGAAGCTTGGAATAAAGAGAGAGTGAGTGTTATATTTAATTACTCATCAATCATATTTTCTTCTTTTTGGTGATTCAAGATTCCCCCTCTGAAGAATAATGATGACATCAATTTTAAATACCCATGAGCCTAATTCTCCTGAGTCATATTATACGGACATACATGCATCAATAAGGAATGTTGTTGAAAGGTGTATAGGCATTCTGAAAGCTCGTTATAGGTAAGCACAATTTAAAATAAAAATATAATACACAGGTCCCTGCGCCATAACCCTCCTTTTCACCTTCAATAGCTTTATCTCTCTCCCGCTTTTTCATTTAATGGTCCTCCTTATCTAAGTACTTAAACTTAAATAAAACAAAGACCAAATGAGTATTGTTGTTTATTTATTTATTCAGTGATCTGAAACAAAGTAAAGGAAATTAATATGCAAAAAATGGTTACCTAATCTAGTTCTTAATTTATTTTGGCGCTGGCTTTCTATGCAGGGGGTTCATATCAGACGTTAGTAGGCTAGTCAAGTAGCCACTCCATATCCCAGCCATCTGTTTCACGAGCAATACGCCAAGTGACAGATGTTCTTAATTTGCCTCATATTTTTAGTAAATATGTAAAATTCCCAAGTACGCAGGAAGCTTGGAATAAAGAGAGAGTGAGTGTTATATTTAATTACTCATCAATCATATTTTCTTCTTTTTGGTGATTCAAGATTCCCCCTCTGAAGAATAATGATGACATCAATTTTAAATACCCATGAGCCTAATTCTCCTGAGTCATATTATACGGACATACATGCATCAATAAGGAATGTTGTTGAAAGGTGTATAGGCATTCTGAAAGCTCGTTATAGGTAAGCACAATTTAAAATAAAAATATAATACACAGGTCCCTGCGCCATAACCCTCCTTTTCACCTTCAATAGGTTTATCTCTCTCCCGCTTTTTCATTTAATGGTCCTCCTTATCTAAGTACTTAAAAATACTTAATATTAAAATTATCTCCTCATCAAAATTCAATCGGTTCAGCAGTTTAAGCATGAAAAGGTACAACATATGAGTTACTTTGAATGATACGTGTTCACTACCAATACTAAACAAAAAAATATCGCATTTAAGTAACATTAAAAAAACAAACCTGCTCAATTCATAAAGACAGTGACATACTTAAATCAAGGGAGCTGTAATAATTATATAAACCAAAAACGTCAGATCACTTATTCATGCAATATTAATTAGTTGGTTTAGGCGTTTTGTTTATTTGTCAAAATTGACATCCTTAGCAATATCACGCCACATAACATACCATTGACGTGTGGCATTCGGTACGCACGGCTTCCCTGAGAGTTTTCGTTTGCTTACTGCGTTTTGAGTTTCGTTTTGTTTTTTATTCGTGTTATCGACTTGTTACGTTTATGTTATTGTTTGTTGTGTTTCTGTTTTATTTGTATATCTGTTTTTGTTGTTTTTTTTGTTGTCATATTATACGGACATACATGCATCAATAAGGAATGTTGTTGAAAGGTGTATAGGCATTCTGAAAGCTCGTTATAGGTAAGCACAATTTAAAATAAAAATATAATACACAGGTCCCTGCGCCTAGAGTTGCAAACTGACCGTCACGTTCAAAATGTCCGTCCGTCATTTATCAAGTTGTCGGTCATAATCGTCATTTACCGGTAATTAATAGTAATTTATAGTCACTAACGACATTTATAAACTATAGCAGCAACGAGGCATTGGCATAGTGGTCATAGTTGATAAATTAAACATGGTTAATTATGTATAAAATCTAAAATTTATTGCAATAACACGACAAAAAACTAAAAGTCATTCATACATAAACATAACCTAAAATTGTTCGTCTTCTGATTCAACTTGCATCGATGTATTGTTAAATTCTAAGGAATCAAAATACTCGTAGCAGTCGTCAGAGCGGTCAGCAGATTCCGACGATGCCTCAATTTCGATTTCTTCACAATAACGTAAATTCTGTCGAATTGTTATAAGCTTGTTCAGGCGGTCTTTAGGTAGTCTATTTCGTAACTTTGTGTGGGTTATTGAAAACAAACTCCCATTGCGTTCTGCAGCAGCCGAGCTTGGAGGGATACTTAAAATCCTATGAGCTATGGGATAAGCATCTTCTTTTGACGCAAAGCTCTGCCACCATAGTTGAGGAGCAATGGCTTCAACAGTCGGCCATGCGGAATAACATTTACCAAAAAATCCTTTTTTGGTACGAAATTCAGCGACATTGACCATAACCTTTGTACTGTTCAAAGAAAGGTATTCTGCTTGAGAATGCACAAAGTTGGAAGCTTCAGCCATTTCATCGCTTGTAAGACCTGAGCCAAGGTAGGGGAGGTAGGGGAGGGATGGGCACTTTTTCACTATTTATTGCAAAAAAAATCAGATTTTATAGATAATCAACTTTTATTGCCAATTCTTATTGCACCACACATTTGGCTAGATATAATTAAAGAGCTTTCTTAAAAATTACAATCAGTTTCAACATTACGAGATATTTTATAAACTAAGTCAAAAGTGCCCAATGCTCCCTATGGTAGGGAGGCTTGGACATACCCTGTGGGAGGCTTGGGCACGGCCTATAAATTACTTTATATCCATAATAGAATTCAATAATTAGTTAACAAATATACTATTATTAAACTATATCAATAATAGAAACCAGATATAAAAGTTAACAAATAAAAAACATCTTAAACAGTATCTTAACTTATCTGAGATTGGGTATAACCCATAAAGGACTATCGAATGTGTACTTAGAGCTACCACGTTTGGTTTTATTGCATGTCTTTGGTACTGGCAATTTAGTTTTGATGTCGTCTAAAAGGACACTAGCTATGTCATCTACTTCAGGAAAAAAAAAGGTGCTTTTTATCTTACTCAGCCTCATAAATTTTATAGTAGCCATAGTAGGACTAATGTCTTCGATTTGACCGACATAGTGCACAACAGTCTTTTTTGTATTAAATTTAACAAGAACGAAATCATTTATTTTAAATTTTCTGTCAACGATTATCACATCATCTTCATCAAACTCTTCTTCTGCCGTTTCATTAATAAAAGATTCTCCGGAACTTTCATCGAGTACAACATTTTCTACATCACTATCACTGCTGCTCATTTGCTTTTTCTTTGCTCTATTCGATGTTAGTTCTGGTGGAAGTTTAGGAATCTGTTTCTTCTCTGTATTTTTAAGAACCTTTTTTTCCTGTCTCTCTCTTTTAGCTCTGTTCTTGGTTTGTCTTTCTTGTTCTGCTAATTGGGTAAGTAAAGTTTTTGGAAGATGTGTAAATTATATTTTTTTTCGATAGTCGTCATCCTGAAGATCATGGAACTGCGGCTCTTTTTTTTTTATTTCCTCTAATATTTTAGAAATATTTGTTTTAGTTATGTAGTTGACATTTGTAAAGTTTAATGACCGACAAACTTGTTGACTTCGTACTTAATGAAAAAGAAAAAAAAACTGTCACTTCTATAATTCTGTCATTGTCAAGTCAAGCCTATCCTATAATCTGTGGTCAAATCAAAGTAAACAAACGATTGAATTCAACGGCTCTTTTCGGTTTGCTTGCGTTCGTTGTGATCAGTGTTTTAGAAATAATTAGCCACGAGAGCACGTTTGAATCGTACAATCCACGCGATGAATTCCGGCAATCCCACTTTGGAAATGGAGTATTACAAAGATTTACTCAGATGCTTCGTACCTTCTTGCAAAAAATACAGACGAGACTTTCCGAACTCGGCGTACTTGAGCATACCACCGTCTTTGCAAGCGACTTGGTGCCATGCTTTGGGGATGAATTGCCCAAAACGCAACTTGTATGTCTGCGAGGAACATATCAATGTAAGTGTATTGCAGCTTTGATCCCCTCCCTAACAAGAATTTTGTTCAAAGAATATTTCAAAATTATACTCCACGGCTGTAACCATGGTTATTGATGTATCAGTAAAATACAACTATAATTCGATTTAGCACATAACTTTGTACATATTCCTGAACAATAATGTATTTTGTCATAAATTACACTCAGAATATTTATATACAGAAGAACGACTAAGACGGCTTTCATTTAGAAACTTAAGATTGTAGTATACCTACAGTAAAATGTTTAATTTACTTTTGCAGATTGAGGAAGATTGCTCTAGAAACAAAGTTGGCAAGTTACAACTGAAAAAGACTGCAAGATTGATATTAACTAAAACATATGATGAAAGCGTAAGTTTACCTATATCAATATATTTTTATTTATCTTGAGGTTTACTAAATGAATCTATTTAATAGAAAATGAATCTAAATTGTCTAAACTAGACATGCCAAGAAGGTTACCTATTACAAATCATTCTGTCTTTTTCTGTGGTTGAGTTAATGTGACCTTTTTTTTATTGCAATAAGTTAAAAAAGTTGATAAATAGGTATTTCATTGTTTGACAACATTAAATTTTTCAAATTAGCCTATATTATTATATAAATAGTACTATTTAATCATATATAAGTAGGTACCTATCTGTTTTTTTATGATTATAATATGCATTAACTATAATTTTTGATAAGCTAAGTATTGCTGTTGTATACCTATAGTTAAAATGTACTGTTCCGTGTTTTGTTTTCTTTTGGTGTTCAATAAAGAGTATTCATTTGTATTGTATTGTATTGTATTTTAACATTTTGCTTAATTTCAGGAAATGCAGTCTGATAAGAGCAATGTTGCAGAAGGTGCCCTGGACAGCTCTAAAGATCTGCCTAGTACATCGATGCAGTTTTTGCAATATGGGAGCATGCCATATTCAAAGGTATTATTATCTCTTTTTATATGTATAGAAAGCAGTACCAGAAAAATAAAAAAAAAGGATGTAAACTAGAATAGATCCAGTTGAATACTCAGCATTATTCAGTTTAAATAAGAAAATTTAATTTTTCTAGAGTGTATAATATGTCCTAGACATACACCTATTTTAAGTATTACTGTTAGAAGTTTTGTCCAATATGGTAGTTTACTGCTATTTTGTGTTTCATCAAACCAACCTTTATAATTATTGTAAAGAAAATACATTAATGTTATTTCATTGATGCTATAAAACCTACATAATGCCAAGTTTTCTTACTGATTTATTTCATTATAAATCTTGAGAATATGTAGAGATTCAGTGATAATATAAAAATGCAATAGCACAATGGAGCCCAATGTCTTTAATATGGATTTGATTTTTGTTTCTACGCTTTAGAAACAGAATCAATGAGAGTTAGGTATAATTCAAATTCATTTATTTGCAAGTACATAGGTACACGGATCTTATAAATATATACATGTCAGTAGTAGTAGGTACATGGATATGTTCTGCCACAATTTGGCATTCAAAAGTCTTAATCTACATTAGAAATAAATGCTACTATTAATTAATCATATTATTATAATTTTCAAAATATTATATACTATATACATATATTATATATACATACAGTTGCTTATCTTATAAAATTTAAAAGTACCTAAACCTTATGTTGAAACCAGGTGTGTGTGTGAATTTAATTTTATTGTTTGTTTCAGTGTGATTTTTCAACTCAGACACATGTGAAATTTGCCAACAAAACTGTTTCGATGAAACCAGCTGTAAAAAGTGTAGGTTGTATGGCAAATATAAGAGTCACACATATTGCCGAAAAAGTAATGCCCAGCCGGCCTTCATCTTCCACCGCAAGTCATTCGGCAAGCCCATCTCATTACGAACCCTCTTCTAGTCCTATATCGTTGAGCCCAACCAAGGACTTGGCGAGAGAGAAAGATGTAGCGGCACGCACCTATTTAAAAATTATTAAAGAAAACCCCAAGATGTATCTTCGTGTACCAAAACAATATTATTGGTTAATAGATTTTTTAGCCAAAAAGTGCAATTTACGTCCGCTGCATATTATCATTACCTTATTTAAATTAAAACAAAATGACACATTTCAAAGAATGAGTCATAATTTTAATTTAAGTGAGGTTACATTGCAGAAGATTGTAAGGATTTGTATACCTCATTTGGCAACTTACTTACAAATGTTTATATACCTGCCAGAACCCATTACAATAAAAAAGACACTGCCTCCAGTATTCAAAGTGAGGTATGCTAATGTGCAGTGTTTACTCGATTGTTTCGAGATCCAAATTGAGAAACCATCGAACCCTGTTATGCAAGCAAGGACATGGTCTCAATACAAGTCATGCAACACATTGAAATATTTAGTTGCATGTTGCCCGAATGGGTTTATATGTTTTATTTCAAAGGGTTATGGAGGAAGGATTTCCGACAAAGCTATTACAGAATGTAGTGGTTTTGTGGATATCCTTCCTCCAGGGGCTGTGGTTTTAGCTGATCGAGGCTTCAAAGGAATTGAATCTCTCTTAACTTCGAGACATGCAAAACTTCTTCGGCCACCAAGTGTTTCCTCAAACGAAACACCTACGAAAAAGGAGGTGATTCAAACAAAAATAATTGCAAGTTTAAGAATTCATGTCGAACGTGTGATTCGGAGGTTGAGAGAATTCACATTTTTGAAGCCTCACTCGGTTATAAACCATAACCATGTCAAATATGTGGATGAAGCAGTTATTATAGCATGTTCTCTAGTTAATTTGCAAGGGAACTTAATAAAAATACAAAAGTATTTGCTTATATAAAGTCGTTAATGTCTTATTACGGGGTCGAGGATTATCTAACAGACAAAAATTCAAATTCAAATTCAAATTCGTTTATTGCAAGTCATATTACAGGTATATAGATGGAATTACATGGAAGGTATACATATGACACCCTGCAAGGGCGTAGCAACTTAGGACAGTAGGGCTAGGACTTAGTCTAGTTAGAATAAAATATTAGCTACGAATATTGCACATATCAATAATTCTTACATAACTTATTATTAATTAGTTATAGTTAGTTATAATTAATAATAAGTTATGTAAGAATTATTGATATGTGCAAAATGCATGGCCTAAATCCGAAACTTAGTCAATAATAATTTAATCAAACCAAAAAGCTTTAACTTTTCTAGGGGACACCGTCACCGTCTTGTAAATTATACTTACACTCGCGGTCAAATAATACGGGTCGGTGACGAAAATCCCTGTAACTTGCAAATGGATAATGGTAGATGCATGAAACCAACTTTAAACTAATAATGTTTCCAGAATTTGGTCTTGTTTAATTAACCGTAAAATTATCTACAATATAGAGTTTCATTCATGCTGCTAGCTCTATTATTTTATGAGAAATTTTAGATTTTCGTACTGACCCGAATTATTTGACCGCGAGTGTATAATTATACATATTACCCATAAGTAGGTGTTTTTTTTTCTTTCTCCTGTGTTGCATGACTTGTATTGAGACCATGATCTCCTTCGTAAGATTTTTGGAATGTTTTCCTGCTGAACTACGCATGTTATTTGATATTATATTAAATTTCATATTTATAGTTTTATATAAGTAATGCTAGACTAAGTAATATATTTAAGGACCATTGTAATATGTTTAAAAAATTACTAACTGCTGAGTTTCTTGCGGCGTTTCTTCTCAGCAGGGGTCTCCTTTTGGGAGGTGCTGGTAGATTATTGACGTGTAAAAGTGCCCGTGCGGCCTACTTACTGAATCATCATCATCATCATCATTTCAGCCTATTGCAGTCCACTGCTGGACGTAAGCCTCCCCCAGGTTCGCCACAATAAATATATTTTATCAATACTGAATAAATATGTTTTATCTTTCTATCTTTATCTTTAGTTTTAATCAGGGACCGGCCCGCTATCCCATTCAAGGGGTTTCGAATGGGTTTTTATAAGGATATATTCAGAAAAGCCGTATCGCTTGAAAGCCGTTCTATTTGCTTACGCGCTATTGATAAGGGTTACCCTTACCAATTAACTATCCAAATCCGCTTTTAAAGCGCTATTTATAAGGGTTACCCTTATATTTGGTTATGCAATAAGAGAGGGATATCAATTTACTGCTGACGATCTGAGGTTTAGCTCTTTAGGCTTCCCTTATCCAAATGGGTTATTCTTTTAATGGGTTATACTTCGAGAGGTAAGTCTTTTAAAAGCTTAATTGGTGGTCGGGTCCCTTTTTATAAGGATTTTACTTAGGAAAGCCGTATCGCTTAAAAAACGTTCAATTGGCTTATTAAAGCGCTATTTATAAGGGTTACCCTTATCCACCTGCTGCGCTAGGCGTTGGCCTAGTTGGTAGTGCCAGAGATGGACATTAATCGATAAATTTTTACATCTACTAATTAATCCATTAAACAATCAGTCGTCACAAAATTAATCGACATTTTAATCGAGCAAATTTCACAATTAAATCTCGATAAAAAATTGGAACAATCACGCATAGTAAGTATATAAATATATATAGAGCAGTAAAGAAGCTATAAATTGAGGAAAACTTGAACTTTTTAGTTATTCGACTGATTGTTTCCAAAATCGATATCTGGGGATTTGTCTAGTCTCCGACAACGAACTCGTTGACAGCAGACCTTTAATAACCGTTATTTTCGTGTAACGTTATGTTTCATAAATTATGTTTCATAAATGTAGCGGTATTCATTATAACGTTATCAAACAAAACGCTATACGTATAACGATACTTCGGTTAGCGCTACAATAACGTTATAGACCATCTCTTTCTTACACTCAATTTCACTCACTCCTGACCTTGGTGCGGCTGCGGCTTATGGCGCGTGACATTGTTTTGCCTTGCCGTTGCCGTTGCCTGCTTCGTACCGATGTTTTAACTGTACTGGGTAGTGATACTCTGAACAACGACGGTCGGACGGACGGACGAGTGAATGTCCAAGCGGCGAGTTTAAGTAGTCCCGTCAGTGCGAGCAAAACATATTTTAGCGCGTGCATTTTCAATTTAGCAGCATGGTTTCTGCCGATGGATCGAACGTATAACTAAGGCAGCTTAATTGAAAATGCACGCGCTAAAATCTGTTTTGTTCGCTCTGACGGGACTACCTAAACTCGCCGCTGCGATTTCGCTCGTTCGTCCGCCCGTCCGTGTTGTTTCTGAGGGAATCACACCCCGGTAGTGATTCGGTGGTTAAAAACGGTCGGACGAACGAGCCAAATCGCAGCGGCGAGTTTAAGTTGTCCCGTCCCGTCAGAGCGAACAAAATACTCATTAGCGCGTGCATTTTCAATTAAGCTGCCTTATACGTTCGATCCATGGGCAGAAACCATGCTGCTAAATTGAAAATGCACGCGCTAAAATATGTTTCGTTCGCACTGACGGGACTACTTAAACTCGCCGCTTGGACATTCACTCGTTCGTCCGACCGTCCGTTGTTTTTAACCCCCGACGCAAAAAACGCGCGCGTGCGTGCGTGCGTGTGTGTGTGTGTGTGTGTGTGTGTGTGTGTGTGTGTGTGTGTGTGTGTGTGTGTGTGTGTGTGTGTGTGTGTGTGTGTGTGTGGCACTGTAGTTCTTAAACGGATAAACCGATTTGGATGCGGCTTTTTTTATATTAATGCAGGTTTCTTGTCGGTGGTTCTTAGCCATGTTTTATCAAAATTGGTTCAGCCCTTTTTGAGATTTTGCTTTAAACCCCCGCTAGAAAACTTGCTTTCAAGTAAAAAGAACCGCATCCAAATCGGTTCATCCGTTTGGGAGCTATGATGCCCGTTATAAACTAACACCCCTCTTTTTATTTATTACTTATTAGCCCCCTATTATTCATTTTATGTTTTTAAAGAGACGTTGCTAGCTAAAGTCATATTGTTAATTTGAAAAAGTTTAAAAAGCGTGAAATAAAAAAATAAATAAAAACATTAAAAAACCCCCCACTCAAAATAGTCTGTAAAGGAAAACCTCTAAAAAGTAAAAAATAAGGAGTATCTATTGGCCCTATTTTAAGTTTAATTATAAGTAGGTACTTATTAATATTTTGATTCAAGCGTCGACACGTCGGGGGACCGCTAAGTAAACTAAGTAATATAAAATACCCCAACTACTTAGCCCTTATAAAATACCCAACGTGGCGACGACGCTTGTATCCAAATATTCATACCTACTTACAGACTATTATTTGAGAGAATAACACCCCTGGACGGTAGGCAGATAAGACGACAAGAAAATGGTTATATCCTGTGGTTATATCTTATATCTGGCAACGTCGCGCAATGCATGAATCCAACGCCGGGGCACGCGCCAGTCGGCCAGTTACGCAAAATGCCTACCTGAGGAGCGGCAACAGCGCGTAGTTCATAAGTTTCATAACGTTATTATAACGTTATTTAAGTATAACGTTATTAGGATTTCATTACGGTATAGCATAACGTTAAGAAAAAATATCGATATATTTAAACGGAATTTTGAGCACTAACGAAATATAACGTTATGATAACGATATTATTCATAACGTTATAAAGGTCTGGTTGACAGTTTGAAAAAAAGTAGCCGCCATTTTGATCTTTTTAGGTATTCGACTGATTGTTTCCAAAATCGATATCTGAGGATCTGTGTGGCCTCTGATAACGAATCCGTTGACAGATTGAGGAAAAGTAGGCGCCATATAGAACTTTTGAGTTATTTCGACTAATTGCTTTCAAAATCGATATCTTGGAATTGGCATTGGCTTTAAGCGTTTTGTGATGCGATCCCTGTAAAATATCCATAGCGTCAAATGGTTTTTCACAAGCGTAGCCATTTGGAACGTCTAAAAAATTTACTGATATAATATATTGTCATTTTAATAAGAGCAGGCGCCTTTATTGGTCACGTAGGACGTAGGACACTTAAAATACCCTGTAGACTGTTTGTTTCTTTCGCGCCGCGTCGCTCCTCATCGCATTCGCGTGGAATTCGCTTTGCCATCAAATAGACCGACTAGACCGTAGTTCGTAGAGCGCGGGCGCCGCCATCTTGCTGAAGTGACGTCGTCATTACATCACAGTGGTGCGCGCACGTCCGGAAAAAAATTTGCACTACATAATGTTTTTTTTTGTGGTAATTTTTATATTATTAAGTACATCTCATCTAAAACTTTGTGAATTTATTAGGTGTTTGTTATAATTATAAACATAGTTTTTTACCCTAAAATCAACACGAGATCAGTAGATAATTGCTTCGAAAATTCTGCGAAGTGATACGTTCTTTGAAATAAGTGTCCATCCCTTTCTTACAATTGTATATTTTTGATGGGTTAGTAATTTTTTAACAGTCGGTACCGAAGTTAGCCCCTTTTTTAACCCCGGCCGCCGTGTGTCTGTGTGTATGTGTGCGTGTGTGCGCGCGCACACCCGCGCGTGTGTGTGTGTGTGTGTGTATGAGAGAATGCGTGCGTGCGTGCGTGTCTGTGTGTGTGTCTGTCTGTGGCACCGTAGCTCTTAAACAGATGACCCGATTTCGATGCAGTTTAATTTTATTTGAAAGCAGGTCTTTTGGTGGTGGTTCTGAGACATGTTTTATTAAAATCAGTTTAGCCGTTTTTGAGATATAGAGGTTTTAGAGGTTAAAAGCCCCCGATTTAACGGCGCCACATACTTTAAGAGCTGATCTCTTAAACGGCCGAAACAATTTTCATGAAATTTTGCTAAAAACCACCGCTAGAAAACCTGCTTTCAAATACCGCATTTCAAAAACCGCATCCAAATCGGTTCATCCGTTTGGGAGCTACGATGCCAATGCAAACAGACACTCAGATACAGACATAGAGATACACGTTATAAACTAACACCCCTCTTTTTATTTATGAGTAATAACTAACTTAATAAACCCCTAATTCATTTCATGTCGTTAAAGAGACGTTGCTAGCTAAAGTCAGATTGTTTATTTGAAAAAGATTAAAAAACGTGAAATAAAAAAAATAAAAAAATAAAAAAAATCCCCATCTACTTAGTGGTCACTGACGTGGCGACGCCTGTTTTGAGTCGGGGGTTTTTTATACATTTATGTGTGGGTGCGATATCGTTTATTTTTTGTAAGAAAATCCTTTTATTTTTCAACTTTATTTGACAGGGTTGATTCCCTGAAATATGCCAATTATGCCTGAAGTTTGTAAAAAAAAGTTTTTTTTCTATAATAGCTATGTTTTTTTATATCTATGCTGAAGCTGTATGATAATATTTCAAAAAACCTTCAAGCTTCAAAAAATTTAAGTTTTTAAGTAAATAAAACGAATACCAATATTTTTATATGTGTTTCATTTATTAACTATTGAAAAATGATACAAGCCTATGCCTAGTTAATTGTTTCATAAGCAAAATAAATCAAACTGAGCCATGTTCAAAAATTCGGATTATTTGCCACATAATTTGTCGCCGTTTTATAATTGGAACATTTGACAATTCACGAGCAACAAATCGGCCAAATTCTGTGTTCGCTTCTCTTAAGGCGACGGGGCGGGCATTTGACCTTGCTCATTCGGCCAGACGAGTAAAGTTTTAATTCGCGCGCCATCTAACGAGTAAGCTCTGCTTTCTACCGTATATTACTATTTGTCAAACAGTCAGGCACGCATTTACTGTAAGATGGCGCTTGATTAGGTCGACCAATATGATGATACACTTTTGTTTTTCCTAAATACTATCTCAAAGTCAGTTACGGATGGCAACATTAGCTTATAAACAAATAAGTAAATACATAAATAGTTAATTATTTAACACGTATAGATTATTTCATGAATAGCTGGCACAAATATATCAATAAGAAATTTGGTCTACTAGGATTATACGAGTGATATAGAACGCAACTGACTGATATGGGATGGAAGTACTAAGTATTGGGAGTCAACAAAATTCGAAACATTCGAACTGTCAACCACATCAACCCAACGGTCTGGCAACGCCGCGTCCGACCGTTCTACGCAGGCCGACCCAAGCCGAGCACGCAACGTCGCTTTCATCGTTATATATAACTTTTAGGATACTCACTGATCCAACGTGAATGCAAGTTCAAATCCACTACCTAACACTAAAATCAACTTTTATTCAAAATAATTTGGCTTTTTTCTAATAGTTTTGTTTATTTTTTTTATCATTTTAAATTCTCATTTTAGTTTGTATATTTATTTTTTAGGCCACATTCAACAAAAAGCTTCAAAACGCCTAGTCATATTTTAAGAGCAAACATTTAGTTCATTTTTTCATTAGGAGCACATATGTTTTGAGTCTATAATCTGTAAATTCTTACTAAAACTAATATATTCAACTTGACGCAACACATTAAATCTGTAAAAACGAGTGTGGAAAGTTTGGCTACAAACTAATACGCCCAGCCGGAATAAAACTAATATGAAATTTTAAAAAACGGTTCAATTAAAGTTGTATATAGAGCTTACTATGAGTTACATAACTATATTAATAAGTCAGAGCAAAACTTGAGGATATGTGTCTTCAGATTATTATCATTTAAAACTACCACTTCCTATATTTTTACCAAGAAATGTATCCAAAAACACCTCGATTTTGTCATTTTGCCCTACCCTTCGCCTTAAGTTGTTTGCGGCCTCCATAAACTCGCTTTGGGTTCCTACAGAAACAGAGTATACTATGGCGCTTTCTTCAGCATTGTTACTATTTTTTGTTGGTGAAGCTGCATCCGTATTTGTTTCCTTGCATTTAACCGTACGAGTTGCATTATTTTGGGAATATAATTCATTATCTTCCCAATCTTGACTGTATTGCGTATCAAACATGTCAACTGAATTTTCTGCTTTATCTGAAAATGACAAAAAAATCAGCTAGAGTCGCAAAGGAGCAGTAAGTAGCAAACATACAAACATGCATTACCCTCACAACTTTCGTTTCTCCTAGGTTTATGCTAGTTACATTCCAAATTTCATCGAAATCGGTGTTTTGGTTTTGGCATAAAAATGTAACAGACAGACAGAGTTCACAATTTGAATAATTAATTATATATGTATAATATTATAATAGTACTTAATTAGTATTTATAATATGAACATGGCAACATGCGGTATCTATCTAGAATGTATTGTGACGGAAACCTATACCTACTAGTGGCTACTTCGGGTACCTATTTAACCTACATTACATCAACTACATGGTTCCGAATTGATCAAAAACACGATTTTTCATAATTCCGAATGAAATGTTTTGCAAGAAGACTTTATTTTTGATATCACTTATAAATCAAAGTAACGTAACCTACTTGTAGTAATTAAATTACGCATTTATTCTAAAATAGATCAAATAAAATAACATAGCTTTCGTAAAATGAAAACTTGGACAAATTATTATTAACCGGAAAATAATATATTTGAAGTATTAGGTGTTTCCGGCTACTACGCATAGCTCATTGGTATCACATCATAGAATTTATGTTTAGGTACTTACTGCCATAGAATTTTCTCTTTGCTGGTAGGAGGGACTGACTTTCAACTTCATTCTTAACTAAACTTTGTTTGAAATCTGAAACAAACCGTAAATAGATCAATTAAAATTTGATAATGTATAAATACTCTTTGTAAAAACATAAATACTTACTTACCTACTTAATTAATAAGAAAATTAATTGTCAAAACGCGAATTAGCAAAACAAAAATACTCTGATTACATATTACGAAACAATTGACAAAAAATACAGGATCCAAATCAAAAAAGTAGTATCATGAGTATCACGACAATAACTAAGTAGGTACGTATTTCGGCACTTACCCATTCTAGTGTCAAGCCTGCTTTTCTGCACTGCGGAACGCCAAGTCGCCAACTAAACCAATACCTAACTTTACTGAGCAAAGCAGCTCCCCACTTGGAATAAGGATTTATATTTTTTCCTTGTCGCACACATCTTCCACAAAAGGGAAAGTTTTATATTAAGCGCTAAAACGTTAGGGAAACCCTTTCATAGGGACATCAAGGAGAATTACTTACGAATTACCAATTTTAAAGGGCTAGCCTTATCGTTGAGTTCATCATTCGATAAGGGAAAGTCAATCGTATGGGCGGTCAATTGGAATGGGTTACCACTGGGCTACCTATTTCAATGGAAAGGCCTTTGAAAGGCTACTTTAAAATATTATAATATAATTACCGTAAATATTACAAATTAAAAGCAGGAGCCGGTTCGCTATCCCATTCAAGGGATTTCGAATGGATTATTATAAGGGTTACCCTTATAAAAAGCTGCTCAATTGGTTTTAAAGCGCTATTTTTAAGGGTTACCCTTATATTTGGTTATGCAATACGAGAGAAGAGAGAGCTTCAGCTGTTTAGGTTTCCCTTATGTGAATGGTTAGTTTATCAAATTACAAAGTCATACATTCCTTCCAAAAGGGTTATTCTTTTAGTGGTGTATACTTCGAGAGGTAATTCTTTTAACGGCTTTTATCTGGGAATGGGTGGTCGGGTCCCTGGTTTTAATTTATAAATGCAAAAAATATTAACAGGAAATACCTACAGTGACAGGCAAAATAAATATAAAATTCTTGAAAAACAATATACCTATGAAGCAGAAATTTGTGTGAAAATTATAACGCAATGGGATACGTTATCTACGCGGACGGAGTCGTGGGCAACAGCTAGTATATAATAATTGGTATACCTAAGTACAAATATAATCACTTTACCTTACATTAATAACTTGGTAATCTTGGAATTAGGTAGCTAACAGAAAAGTTACATACTACCTACTTACTCTACCACAAGTCATTGAAATAGGCATTTATATTATGTAGGTATGTTATGTTATATACTAGCTTGATTGTCACAACTTAGTGGTTCTAGACCTGCCTAGTCTGTTCTTGTGGGAACTTAGCTGTGAAGTTCCTATAGAATACATACTTGGAGTTTCATTTTGACAAAACCCATGTTTATTATTCTGTCTATAAAATTAATTGGTTTTGATAGTTATTTGTTTAGTCTTTGGCTTGCCATCACTTCACAGAATAAGAGTTCTTAAACTATGCAGCAAATGTGAAACAAAAGTAGATCTAACGGAACTTCTAAATCTTCTAATGCTGCCTTTGGTGTGGTACAAGACACTCCCGATTTAGCCATACATGCAGTTCTTTGCAACTTCACTAGTGTGATAAATCACGTTAGTAAAGATCTAGGTACCTATGTTAAATAAAACATGTGATATGGTTATATGGCATACAAATGTATTATAATTTTCCACTTTTCATTTTTACAATGACATCGACACATTCAACATAACCAGGCCTTTGCTAACAGAGCCACGGTAATAATTTTACTACGCTTTGTATCTTTAAATAGTCGCTACAGGTTTTTATTCCCCATCGTCATATTTTTCGTTAGCTCCCATTTTTCTTCCAAACGTCAACCGTCCTGTCCAATCTTCTGTTTTTTGGAGTCTCCTCGAAACCATGCAGGCAGGCACAAGCGTCAAACGATTCAGCCAATATTGTAAATAGTTTTATATCAAAATAAATAAAGCTCCTCCAATAAAACAACAACCTAAGTCCAATTCTACCGTAACACTAGTGCATCAGTCAACACAACAAATTTAACCCTTTATTGAGCAGAACTAAAAATAGACCTGAATTCAGGCCTCATTAGCAGGGCTCAGATTTTTCATCGCACGGTAAGATGAAAGAAAACTATAATATACAGGGTGTCCCAAAACTCAACGATAATCCGCCAAGGGCTGATAGAGCAGCTAAAAAGCTATCGATTTAACACCTATGTATGTTCAGCGATTTTCGCTAGTTTCGGAGATATTGATCATTTTAATCTGAAATTTTGTAATTTTCCCTTATGCCCATGTCACGAAAAATCATTAATTTCGTTATGTATTTCATAAGTTTTTCAGTGGTATCTTACATAATTATAATCATTACGAATTGGCGAAGTTTTTAAACCTATTTGCCCGTTTATTTTATTAGTATTTTTTTTAAGTAATCACCTAAAGTTGTTTTTTTCATACAAAGTGAAAAGCAACCACTGGGACACCTAGTATGGAGAAACAAACTTTATGTGATTACTTAAAAAAAATACTAATAAAATAAACGGGCAAATAGGTTTAAAAACTTCGCCAATTCGTAATGATTATAATTATGTAACATACCACTGAAAAACTTATGAAATACATAACGAAATTAATGATTTTTCGTGACATGGGCATAAGGGAAAATTACAAAATTTCAGATTAAAATGATCAATATCTCCGAAACTAGCGAAAATCGCTGAACATACATAGGTGTTAAATCGATAGCTTTTTAGCTGCTCTATCAGCCCTTGGCGGATTATCGTTGAGTTTTGGGACACCCTGTATATAGTAAAATAAGATAAGATAAGAAGACAAAAGCTTCTTACACACACCAATACAGAGTGACACACACTAATACACCTAAAAGGTAATGCAGGTAGGTAGGTAGGTAGGTTGGTCGTACTTACCATCTTTTGTAAAAGTAAGTAGGTAAACATATTTATTTACCTCTAAATATAAGAAGTTCTCTCTTCTTTCTATTTTTAGTAAATTCAATGACCCGAAACTGATGTCTTAAAGAGATATATTTTTGATCACGTAGGTAAGTTAAGATTATCAATAATTATGCATTTCATATGATATTTTCATAGAGGTAGGGGGAGTAGGTATAAAAACGGCTAATAGAATAGTAGGTATTGAATTTCAAAAGTGTACCACTTTTTAGGTGTATTAGTGTGTGTCACTGTATTGGTGTGCGTAAGAAGTTTTTATCTTCTTATTTATATAGGTATATATAAATAGTTTTCTTTCATCTCACCATGCGATGAAAATTCTGAGCCCTGTTCATTAGGTTTCTCCTATTCGCACAGAAATCTTTTGATAAAAAATACAAAAAGTATCAGTTGTAAGTGGTCATTTTTAGTACCAAAGGGTTAAGACAATGCATTACGTAAAATTTTTGGGTAGATAATGGCTTTCCAAAACTGTTCAGATTTATGTAATAAACTATCTGCATAAGCCGCATCATATTTAACCCAAAATATTTTGAGTTTTTTGTTATCTTCAAAACGTGGATCAGCAATACAAAAAGCACATTTACTATATCCAGTAACTAACATTTGAATTTGACATTGAGCCAAAAACTTTTCTGCAATTTTGTTATTATTAACATAATTTTTGGTGGTTTTATCTGTAGTTGGGCATTTCACTTCTACAATAAAATCATTTGCTACACCATCAGGTGAAGCTCCACTAAACAAGTTGATTAACATATACCCACATTCTTTAATATCAACCCCCAATATTCTTTCCATTTCTTTTATGACAGGTTTTTCAAGTGATTTACCCCTCTTCATGGCTTTTGTATCGTAGATTTTATACCCACCAAGAATTTGCTCTACAAGTGACCCATCAGGTGTGTTGCAATGACAAACATCATAGATCTTTGACGCATTTATTCTCCCTTGTCTTAGACTATGCCATAACTTTGACTCTGCCTGCTGTTTTGTGCTCATTTCTATTTGATTTTTCACATTTTGAGTCAAAGTTACAGCCATGCTATTTTTAAAATTTTCATAACTGTGATTATCAGTTTTGGTGGTAAATTCCAATATCATATCAAATATGCAATATTTTGCCAAACCATTGTCATGCTCCGGTAAAATCGACAAAATCAAGGAGTCTCCTATTTTGTGTTTCTTGCATTCTTCATAGAATTCATTCAGCTTCTCTGGATCTCTTGTTCCTAGTTCCATTGCCCTCTTTTTCGCTGGAAAAATATCTTTGGAAGATATGGGTTGCGTTCCTTCATTTGCTAAACGAGGTTTGGTCCAATAACATTCCACAGAAGTAGAAGATGGTTCAGAAGCTTTCTTCTGAAGCCAATACAATAATACCAATGTGTGTTTACATCCACCTGTAAAGAACAGTAGGTATACATACATAATTATGGCAAACAAATGTTTATATGAACATTATAAAAGTATTTACCTGCCGATGCAGGACAACCATCACATGTCGCATCAATAACATTATTATTTGCTTCATCCAAGTGTATAGTGACAAGATAGTGCTTTTTGGTGAGAAACTTGACAGCGTGTACCTATTTGGGCGTGGTCCGCCGCGCGGCACAAAATATTTTTTTTAACACAGTTTTCAGACAAATAATGTATGACAAGTAATTTTTTTTATATAGTAAGATAACTGGGCTATTTACTAGTATTTTTTTTGTGACGCAAATCACCATAGTTTTAAGAAAAACTAAAATTTTCGGAAAAAAATATGTAGTTTTTTTTTAATTTTTGAATTTCTCTTTTTTTTTGTATTTTTGTTCCAGAAATGAATTCCTCGTCCTCGAATTATAAGAAAAAGACACCAAACTTGATATACTTGTTAGATGTATGGAGATATTAAATTTAGAGTGAGGTGCGCCGGATGCACTTTCCCCCCCCCCTCCCCTGCCCACCTGCGGGGGGGTACCACTGGGCACCCGGCCTAAATCAGCTCAGATCACCCCCAGGAACACCTGGTCCAAGGGATTTGCTTTGTCTCAAAAATGCAAGGTGCAGGACCTAAGATCTCCCACTAACAGCAATTGAAGCTCAAATGTTTATTCAAAATTATTTATCAGAAATACGTTTAACGACTCTCCGACGTACTATGTACAACTCCCAGCACTCATCTGCGTCTTCGTCACAATCCATTGCACAGCCGTCACCTTCTCCTCAAACATCAACTTCACCGCCTCCGGCAGCTACACCTACTCCACCATTCACTATCACAACGATGGATTTATTATCCCAAGCTTGGTACGCTACAAATAATGAAAATTAAATGATTGGCATTCAAAGATAATAAATAAAAACATGTTGATTACTATTATTGTCTTGTTACTTTACTAACCTTAATATAATCCTTTAGGGAATTGTATATAGCATCAGCGTTTTCAGGAATCATCAACGATATAGCTGCTTTCGATACTCTAAATAGATGTGAAAGAGTTCTTAAACTGCACCCAGTGTTAATCATGTACAGAAATATCTGTGGTTTAATTTTTGCAGATAGTGCACTTCTCATAACGGTATCCGATTTCACAATGCCTGGCCCAACAATAGTCAATAATTCATTAAATTTATCTTCACTCATTCGCATTGCATTACAAAATTCGTTAGGATCCTCATTAATTAGTTCCTGTAAAAGTTTATCGCTAGCTCCATACTGAATTCTTCTGCCGATCCATTTTCTTTGCCATAACCTTTTAGGTTTCTCGATTTCAACTAAAACCTCATTCTCGATTTCTGAAGCGATCACCGCGACTATACTTTTTAAAATATTTCGTAATTCTAATCGTTGTTCGTCCTCCATTTTGTTCTACACATTACACTTGCACAAGCACAACTAAGCAATGTGTAAACGATTTCTTAACACTTAACACTTATCACCATAAAAACATGTTAACTAATCACTTCTCACCTGCACTTGCTACTTCTCACCTGCACTTGCTACTTCACAACGTGTAAACAAGCCTTAATAATTTGCGTAGAACTTTCGACTGCAATCCTTATCAGTAAATCAGAAAAGTATGGCATCAACTCGTTATGTGAATATGTCTATTTGCCGTCTTTTTCGCACCAGTTTCAATTATGCGTTTGGTCATAAACGCAAACAATAGAATATTCGAAAGTGACCTTCGACAAGCCAGGTAGTCGGGCAAAGGGTTTTGTTGTACTTTTAATGGTTACGTTTTAACACTTAAATATAAAAATACTATATGTATAATGTATGAGTGAAAAAAATCAAGAGATACTACGTACTTAATATTTTACACAACATAATAAGTAATAATCAAAATTCAAAGTATGCATATCAATATTTTCTTGAATAAATAATGATACAATTTACGAGTTTATTAAATAATTTATCGTCTATTTACAAATATATAACACTGAATAGAATTATTATTTCGATTAAGATTACGGGACTATAATCATATTCATATAAGATTTCTACTCGGAACCCCGCGATGTTGCACGGACAGTGCCGATCACTGATAATAACGTTCAAATTCAAACAAGTTTCCTTTAATAACGTTAATAATACTGAAAAATATCTAGACAATCTTATCTTCAATACCAAATTAAGAGGACTAAGTATTGCTGTTTTGGTATATACCTATATATTATAGTATCGTACAAGCGTTTCTTCGATAAGTATAAAGCAGCGAAAGTAAAGCATACAGATAGGTACTTACGCGTCATTGCCGACATCGTAGAATTCTTCATCAGAAGGCACCATATAGTCCTCATCGTCTGCTTCTAGCAAGGCCTGAATCTGTGAGAGTTCCGTGTTGTGGAAGATCGTCGCCAAGTTCTGAGTCGCGTTGATAGATGTCTCGAGAGTCGTCGCCAAAAATGACTAGCATATCTCGCTCGATGTTCTCAATGGTACGCTGAGTCGTCATTATAACAGGGAGGTAGTAACCACGATCCAATAACGTCGACAATCCAATCGTAGGCAATCGAAAGTCCAAGAATCTCGCTCGATCTTCTCAATGGTACGCTGAGTCGTCATTATAACAGGGAGGTAGTAACCACGATCCAATAACGTCGACAATCCAATCGTAGGCAATCGAAAGTCCAAGAATACACGCACTGGTCACGGTTTTCACAATATCAGAAGTCCAAACATAAAGCAATCGAAGTCAAGAAAACAAGCCGGTCGTAAATAATGGGAATACACTTAGGAGCACAGAAGAATACCCGATACGTCTGACAAGATGCACAAACAGATACCGAATGCAAAAATCAACGATAACGATCTCCGGGGTTGTTATGGGGAATACCGGCGGGTCCACCGTCGGCGACATCACATAGATAAGGAGTTGAACATAACATTGCGAAGCTCATTATCGTACTTAGTGCATTATTTTAGTCAGTGAAATTGCGACTCTATTGTTTGTACACCAACTTACGAATTACCGTAACTATTAATTATGCTCTTGGTACGATTGTGCTCTAACTAAATAGCTTAGTTGAAACTCTTTGTTCGTTTACTTGTAATTTCTTTTGAAGGTACCACTAAACGTTAAATAAATACGTTCCTGTGTACTTTGTTGAAAATTAGGAGGCAGTAAAAGTATTAATTCGCTTTAAAAAAATCGCGTGTACTTAATTTAATCGCTGGCAGTATTTAATAATCTTCTCTGTACCTCTGTTACCATTAATAAAATAATAAAAATTATATCCTTTAGCGACAACCCTACTCGTCAAAAACAGTGCCCGATATCGAGTCTTCCGGCGTGGCCTTTAGTCATCTATAGCTATAGTACCACGATCCCGACTACAGGGTCATCCGGCCTGGGAACGAAATCATGAAATACCCTATAGTCGGGTTTTCGGCATTGAATGTGTTAAAGAATACCTGTGTGAAAGTTGTTTGCATTTATGATGCTTTTCATATTCAAGTGGCAGTTTTGGCCACACTGAACAATGCAGACAATGGGTATTGTCTGCAGGGTGACTATTTGTGGCAGATTTCTGCCATTTGGGCAGATTTTGGCTCTGGCAGAAAGTGCCGACGAATTTCAAATGTGGCAGATTCCGGCATATTTTAAAGATTCTTGTTATTTTTTAACATAAATATTTTTTCATTTTTTTTTTGTACGGGGAATTCCCGATTACATATTCTATTTCTACGTAGTATGCTTTATGATTATGAGAGGTAATACGACAGTCATAACGTTTATTTTCACTAACATAACTGATCGTGGTTCCAATATTATATTTTTGGTTTGTTGTTGTCTCATATCTCATTACGAACCCTAACGAACATTTTAAATTTTACTAACTTTGTTTATAAGTCTATGTTACTAACTTTATGTGATATGATGATCATTATGGATATTCTTTCATTTCATTATTCTCTCTTGGAGTTCAATGTGTGTAGTTGTGGTGCGCCTAATACTGATCCATACACGATGAAGAGGAAGTACGAACGTTCCTACCGACCTGAGTGGGAACAAGATCCCTTGCTGTGTTCTTGGATTTCCAGAGCTAAAGAAGATCCTGATATTGCATTTTGCAAAGCATGTAATTGTAAATTAGTTACAAGACTGTCTTCATTAAAAGAACACGCTTCATCCCAAAAACATAAGAAGCATATGATCGGGTATAGTGCCCAATCATCAGTGAGTATAAGCGTACCTAAATATATTTGTTTTTTTCTAGAACGACTTTTACTTTAGTTTGTTATTTAAAAAAAATATTTTTTTTAACTATTTCAGTTGCAACAGTTTTTCTCCATTAGAAGAGGAAGAATAAAAAGCAGAACTAAATTTTTGTGCTTTTTGAGCGAAATTGTCTCAAATTGCTTTCACGATTCTGAAATTGCCAAGTCATTTTCCTGCAAGAGAACTAAAGCAGCAGCGGTATCGTATAATGTTTTAAAACCTGATCTAGAAGCTGAGATGCTTGCCGATTTAAAATCATGTGAAAACATTAAAACTCGTACCCCAATGTTTTGCTTGGTTATAGATGAGACCACAGATGTCACAAGCAAATCGACCCTTGCAGTTGTTACCAAATATTATTCCGAAAAGGATCGTCAAGTAAAAACTAATTTTTTAACTTTGGTGGATTTGGAAGGGGCATCAGCCCAAGCCTTATTTGATGCACTATCTGATGCTTTAACGAATGCTAATCTTAATATTAAAAATGCTATTGGTTTCGGAGCAGACACTACTAACGTTATGTTTGGTGAACAAGGTGGAATAATTGCGAAAATAAGACATGTTTATCCCCACTGCATGTTCATTAAGTGTGTATGTCATTCAACTGCTTTGTGTGTATCTTATGCCAGTAAAAACTCCATACCCAGGGCTATTAACCAAATAGTGCAAGAGGTTTACGGATATTTCGCACATAGTAGTAAAAGACAAAGAGAATTTGCTGAATTGCAAGATTTTGTGGGAAAATCATAACATTTTAAAACACTACGAAATTTGGTGGTTATCCTTGCATGCATGCATTAAAATAATTTTAGAGCAATGGGATGCCCTCAAACTTCTTTTTCAATCGCAGTTTTTAGAGGACAAAAATATATCAGCTGAATTCTTGCACTTGTTTGAATAACAGGGTGTACAAAATTTATTTAACAAACTAAACATTATATTTCAAGGAGATTACACAACAGTCCACACCGCGTTCAACGACATTTCCAGTGTGTAAGCATTTTGAGTGCTATATGAAAGGAAATTATTTAAAAACCACAGACCCACTTTGTGTAGATCCAAAATCGAATGTGAACTTTTTACCTGTAAAAGATTTGTATCTAGGTGTGAACGTTAGTAAGGAAATCGATCGCATATCGGCAGATGTAACCATGAAACCGGAAATTCTATCTTTCTTTCAAAGAATGCAAACATTTTTAATTGAGCTTTACCATCAATTAAAAACGCGCTTGCCACTGAGCGATGTTTTTAAGGATTTACAGTTTTTGGATCCACAACAAGTTGTATACAAGGAATTTGCTTTAACTGTTAACATTGTAAATAAATTTCTCAATATAGTAGACCAAAGCAATCACCAAAAAGTGGACGACGAATTTCGGCAAATTAAATTTGATAAAAATGTCAGTGATTTGTTGGAATCTGGTGGGAGTAGCACCAGCACAGTTTTTAAGTGTAGATAAATTTTGGGGAGCGATTGGCAAAATGCCAGACGCAAATGGAGCTTTAAAATATGCATATGCTGCAAATTTTGAAAAAGCTTTTTTTTGTTTGCCTTTATCAAATGCCTCCTGCGAGAAAATATTCTCGCAGGTAAATGTAAATAAAACTAAAATACGAAATCGTTTCCTTAATAAACACGTTTCCGCTCTATTAACCGTTAAGGAAGGTATTAGGGAACACGGAGACTGTGTGTCATTCAAAGCAACAAAGGCAATGATTAAAAAAATGACATCGAAATATAACGAAACAGAAGAATATGAAGCAAATGTTAATTTTAACTACAAAATAATGTAGAATTTTATTTTCAATTTCATTAAAATTTTATTAAAATACTTCAAGTAACGTATTTTTATTTATAATTCCCGCCTTCATGAAGGCAAAATATGATGGCATATTTTGGTATTTTCTGTAGACGGCAGATTTTGGCAGATTTTTTGCCAGAGTCGGGCAGATTCGCTATTTTTAAAACGGTCACCCTGATTGTCTGTCAGGTACAAAGCTACAATAAGTGGATTCGCTCTCGAAAATGAATGTGTACTATAAGTTCACAAATAACGCTACCTGAGTTTGATCCTGACAAAAGAGATACTGATGCTTAAACTTGGTGCGCAACCGATGATATATGTTTCAACGACAAGCCACTTGAAGGAAGCCAACTTATTATAACCGTAAGCAAGGCATTGAAAGGAGCAGCATCTACTTGGCTCGCCCGCGTCACTTATTCCGGCATAAATTGGAAACAATTCAAGTGCCTATTCCTTGAGAGATTAGTTACTACCGAAACAGTTGCCGCTACTTTAATCAATTTAAACACTGATAAGCCAAGTGACGGTGAGACTTATGCTGCATACTCGAATCCGAACCGTTTGGTGTCATGTTAAATGGCCCAATAGAAAAATATTAGCTCATCATTTCTATTGTGCCATCACAAGAACCAAAAAAGGAAAAAAGACGTAATATCAGTATGTTTGTTCTAATGAAGATATCTGTGTTCCCGCGTAAACCGGGACGTGTCGGCTCTTTGACGGCGAAGCTGGCGCCGCGCCGCGGATAGAAGCGGAACTACACACTGCAAACGAGTCTTGTCAAGTAAAATGTAGCGAGCCGCGCGCGCATCACCGTTCTCCGCCCATATTCGCCTTAAAACCGTGATATCTAGGTACCTAGACCACCATCAGACTCAATTCCCAGTGCACCGACCCAGTGACTTAGTGTAGTGAAAAGGGAGAAGCGCTTTAACGCCGTTGGAGACGCGCGTTGCCGCGCTAACCGCGCCGCGCCTGTCCGGCAGCAAGCCTAAATCTCCGGAAATCTACGAATAAAGAAGCCATCACGGTCAGTGTCTCAGCTCCATATTTCCCAACGTCGAGGAGCCGCCAACGGCAGCTCCATTTTGGACCTTCGAACCTACTTGAATCAGCTCAGCTTGTATGAGACATACATTAAAATGTACCGTAAAATGGGGTGAATAGAGTTTCGCGGGGTGAATAGGATCACAGCCTAAAATAAAGCATATTTGTCTAATTATAAGACTGAGATTTTAACGTAATTATCCAAATGTCTTGTCAATGTAACACTGGTTCTTATTAGTAACAATTTATGAATTATTTTAGATTGTGATTCTATTCACCCCGCGATACTCTATTCACCCCATTTTACGGTACCTTTTTTCTCATATAGCAACATGGGCGGCTATTATAAATGTTTTTGTCTATGTTTCCGTCTTTTTTTTTTACGTTTAGGCCTTACCATGTAGGCAGCAATGTGTACTATGTGCATTAAAAATTAAAGACATGTAAAATAGTGAGTTTTCATTATACATAATTTGGTCCATCGAACTTTAATCATCTAACTATCGAAGAAGTGGAAATTGCGGCCTTGCAGTTGTCAAGAAATATTCTGCAGTTCCACTGGAGCGGGAGCCACGTCGGTACTATATTGCCGGAGCTATTAAAGGTTTCTCGGACATTCTCCACGACTTCATATATTTAACGATAATAATATTATCGTATGCAAGTAAGTTGCCCACTTTTATTATAATAAAAAGAAGAGGTTAACTACACGGCAAGACACCAAGGTGTAGTGTTTCCATTAGCAACGCAAAGTGACACAGTGTCACACAGCATCTAAACATATAAATAACACATAGACCTGGTTATCTGAATTGTAAGTAAATCGAGTATATAGCACCAGATAAACCGAGAGACTACCATCACTTCCAAGATTGACACCCGGAGGGTTAAAAGGTCAAAGAAGAAGCAGTTGAAGATGACAAGCAATAATACGCAGGCGCCAGTGGAGTCTGGAGAAGATTCCGCGGGCCCAAGCACAGCAGCACCGGCAGAATGGTCGGTGTTGCAAGATGTCCTGAAGATGAATGTGAAGGACATCCAAGGGCTGGGCGCTTCCATAAAGATGGGAGTTGAAGCCGAATTTCAACAAGTGGTATGGGATGCCTTTAAGGGTGTCACAACTGAGGCCGGCTACAATAGCTTGAAGACACTTTCTCTGGCTATTGGTTATGACGGTTTTAACCCTGCCACCATCATGTTGGAGATGGTAAAGAAGGCTAAGAACTACGCAGAAAAAGGTGATCCCAAGACCATGAAGTGCGTAATAGACGGGAATGAGTTCACTGCCTCATCTACGCCAAATCTGCCAGTTGATGTACAGATTCTAATCACGATTTTCCTGAATAGAGGAAATAACTTATACAGGGTGTTTGGTGCATCGTTTGCCAAATTAAAATGGCGGATTGGTGGGGTCATTTGCTATCTCTTTCGGCCCCTAAAACACATTATCTCTCAACGGATTTTTTTTAGCATTTTTTTTTAGAAAAAATTTTATAATTCATGGACCTGCTTCTTTTAAAATTTAATAAAAAAAAAAAAACAGGGGTTAAGCGTCCAATTTTTATTTTATTGTAATGGGTGATGTTGTAGGGCTCTACCAAAATTGAAATGACGTGCAAGTGATACCTAGTTTTTTTTTATTGACCCTCAAAAGATGTAACATGTGTAAAAATTCAGAAGAAGGTTAACTTTGATTTACGTTAAAAAAAAAACTACAAAAGACAATGTTCTTAAAATTGTTTTTAAAACATCTCTGGTTTATCCTCTTTCTAACCATGTGCAATAAAGCCATAAAACATTCACTACCGCCGTTAATTTGTCAACTTTATCCGATAGGGGCACATTAGGCTAATAATAAGCGCTATTCCTCGCGAAGCAGGGTTTCAAATTTTAACCTGTTGGCTAAATATGCAAGCATTTAAAGCGGCACTTTACATAAAAAAGAAGAAAAAACCGCGAATCAAATTTGTAAGAAACTTTCTTATAGTTCTTTCTGTTAATTTTGTACTACCTAAGTAATTGTTCGTGTTTGTATTAATTAATGTTAAGTTTAGTTTAGTTTAGTTAAGTTTAGTTAAGTTTAGTTCTGCAGTCTTTTATTGTTAAGTTTATTCACGTGATAATGGCTTTATTCTCTATTGAAGAATACACCGATATTTTAATGGTATACGGAAGTGCTAATGGTGTTGCACGAGAAACGCAAAGAATCTACGAGGAACGATTTCCCAATAGACGATTGCCATCCCGACACACTTTCCAAAATACTTACCGACGTTTACGGGAAACTGGTAATTTGAATGCTACAGAACCAAGAGGGGTTGTGGTGCGACACAATGTTCAAATTGATGAGCGAATTTTGACATTGTTTGAGGAAGACCCAACCAGAAGCATTAGAGATGTAGCTTCATTACTCGAAATTTCTACCTGGAAAGTGTGGAAGGTTCTTCGGCAAAATAACAAACATGCTTTCCATTTCACTCCAGTACAAGGTAATTTAATTTTTGAACTTAATATGTTTGATGCATAACATACGGGTGCTTAAATAATGACTGGAATTACGAATTGTCATTATTTAGACTGCGGATATTGAAAGGTTGTAACTCGGGATTAGCAGGGGGGGCGACGAAATGAGAAGATGACGAGAACGATGAAATTTTATATTATGAGAGTAGGTAGGTGAGAGAGGGAATTTTATAGGTTAATGACGAAATATCACACTGGTCGAGGATATCCCAGCAGAGGTGGAAGTACCCGAAATCAATGTGGAGTAGGGGTTGACACTTAGACGTCTCAACAAGGGTGAAAGCGTATAAGCGTGCATACCAAGGCCCTAAGGATTCGATACACAACTGATTTCAGTGACCGGTATATTAACGATCTGAGGGGAACAAACGATTGTGCGATCTAACTCGATCCCAGCGCCATCTAGGGAGGTAACGGGCGAGGTTGGTTAGTTCCGCTACCGGATGATAGATGTCGCCGGTAAGCAATATGATTTGGGTGTTACAACTCTCCCCCTCTGTCCATGAAGTCGACTCGACGAGTGAGACAGGGATGTCTGTATTATTTGCGAGCCTTTGTTGCTGGTCTGCCACGGGGCCTAGTTACTGTGGCAGCATGGGTCTTCTTTGGTCTTCCCCTTTTCCTAATTGGTAGTGTAGGTTCAGGTACCGTAACGCCATCGGATCTGTAGCGGACTAAGGCTGACGCATGATATATGCCAACAGGTGCATTAGAGTCGGTGCTTGCGATTTCAAATGAACTAGGACTGTGTCGACGTACAATAATGTATGGTCCATCGCGTCGTGGAGCCAATTTGGAGCTAAAGCCTTGACTGGCTTTGCTCAATACATGAGTGGTAGCTAACACGAGGTCTCCAGGATGATAGTCGGGACAGGCTTGTCTTTTCTTGTCAACATACTTCTTCCTTTTTTCTTCTCTCAATCTCCTGTATCTCCCGTGCTCTAAACAAAGTTTTTGCCATTGTCAACAGGCGCGGAGTGATTTCCTTGATGAAGTTGTCATTCTGCACTACCTCCCGAAGGTCATATTTTACTTCATCCGGAGTTCTCATTTCACGGCCAAACGTTAAATATGCGGGCGTATAATCAGTGGCGCACGATTTAGCCGTATTCATGGCAAAGCGAATACTAGGCAGTTTCTCTGCCCACGCTGTATGATTGTCCTCAACCAAAATAGCCACCTGAGTCTTCGGGTCACGGTTTCTTCGTTCAACTGGGTTTGTTTCCGGGTGGTATACTGGCGTAAATCCGTGTTGAATGTTAAGACAATACGTCAACTGCTGCATGACACTGCTGACAAATTGCGTACCGTTATCACTGATGAATCGACGAGGTGTACCATATCTCAGTATTATCTCTTCAAGCAGTATCTTGGCACATTCTTCTGCAGTGGCTCGTTCTAACGCGAATAGTTCTACCCAACGTGAAGCAACGTCCTCAATAATGAAGATCCAGTTGTGATTATCCACAGTCCGGGGTAAAGGCCCGAATAAATCAAATGCGACTACTTCAAAACGTTGATTCTGGGCTGTAGTCTGGAGTAAACCGACAGGTTTCTGATTAGAAGCTTTATAGCGTTGACATTGCAGGCAATTTCGGACATAGGTTTCTACCTGTCCTCTCATTCCCTTCCAAAAATATCGCTTTGCTATACGATCAAGCGTTTTGTCTGCCCCGTAATGTCCGGCAGTTGCTTCATTATGGTAAGTAGTAATAATGCTAGCCTGCTCCTGTTTGGGAATAACTAACTGAGCGCTTTCAGCATCTGTGTCCTGACTGTAACGATACAACAGACCATTTTCCATTACGTATCCTTTCTTACTCCAGTATCTGGCCTTCTCTTCAACAGTACCTTCTAGACTTTGTACTATATTTACAATGTCTTCATCTTTGTGTTGTTCCATTCTAATGACTTCCTTACTTTTTACAGGCATGTCTACTACCACTGTACAAAGTCCACAGTCTTCCTCTGTTTCAGGTTCACAGCTGGGACGTGATAAAGAATCAGCAACGACATTTATTCTTCCAGGAATGTACTTGAATGTTAATGTCATATGGCTGCAGTAGTAAAGCCCACCGGGCCAATCGCCCAGTTGGTGATTTTAAGGACATAAGCCATTTAAGGGCTTGGTGATCCGTCATGATTGTTATGTTACCACTTTCAATGTAGCCCCGGAATTTATTAACTGCCCACACAACTGCAAGGGCTTCGCGTTCCGTCGTGGAGTAGTTACGCTCGGGCTTCGTCAGAAGTCGGCTAGCGTACTCTACGGGGTGCTCTGCTTCCCCCTCCCCGTGCACCAGAACCGCACCGAGAGCATAGCTGCTTGCGTCAGTCTTGATTGTATAAGGCTTTGTTTCATCGGCTTGGGCAAGAACTGGGGACGACACCAAAAGCTCTCGAAGCTTTACAAATGCATTTGTTTGATCTTCTTCCCATTTCCAAACGGCGTGTTTTTTGGTCAGGCGCGTGAGTGGCTCTGCAACTTTTGCGAAACCGGGCATAAACCTTCTATACCATGAGCACATTTGAATAAAAGAAATCAGGTGTTTTAGATTTCGTGGAGTCGGCATACTCAATATAGCACTGACTTTCTCAGGGTCAGGCTGCAGACCATCAGCGGTGATATAATGTCCTAAGTACTTTATCTTTTGGCAGCAAAAATTACATTTATCTTGATTTGCTGTCAGGTTGTATTCCTTTAGCTTATTGAAGACATCCTGCAGGTCCTTAAGGTGTTCCTTGAATGTTGCAGACATCACAATCAGGTCATCTAAATATACCATCAACTTGATATGGCTCAAGGAGATGCGAAAACGATCCATCATCCGCTGAAACGTTGCTGGAGCATTGCGTAGCCCGAAGGGCATCCTTCTAAATCTGTACATCCCGAATGGTGTAACAAAAGCGGTTTTATCCCGATGCTCTTCTTTGACACTCATCTGCCAGTACCCAGCGCGGAGATCTATCGTACTCATGTATGGCGTAGGCTTGGTATTGTGAAGTAAGTCGTCGATAAGGTCTGGGTAAGGGATATGCATCAGGTGTTGTAACAGCGTTAAGTTGCCGATAGTCGACGCATACTCTTGTGCTTCCGTCCTTTTTGGGTACCATTACTACAGGCGCGGCCCACGGGGATGAACAGGGCTCTATGATCTTTTCAGCTAGCATTTTACCTAGCTCTTTCTTCAAGACTTCGGTTTTTATAGGAGATAGGCGATATGGTGGAACCGAAATGGGTTTATGATCTCCCGTGTCTATGGTGTGCTCAAAATCCTTCACGGGCTTCCCATTAGGCGTAAACACGTCTTGGTTCCTGTCGAAAAAATCCTCTATCTGTTTGACATCAACTGATGATATTGACGTTGCTGGAAAGAGCCTACTGTCGACGTCATCCAAATCACCATCTTCATCATAATTTTGCAGGCTCCTCCTAGCATCTTCATAAAGCGCATCTATAGTCGAGGAGTAATTATGGCCAAGCTCGGTATGGGGCCGTTTCTTGGGAGGTGATGGGATGTCTAGCCTTATGAGAGGGCCATAAGGACGTTGGAGGCAGGACTCGGTGTTGCTCTCTTCTGGCAATGAGGGAGATGATAAATCGTCGTCAGTTGTCATGGTAGCTACTGCTACCTTTTCGAATTTTGCGAAACTCTCTTCGTAGAGTTCAAACTCTTGAAAGGGTTCTTCTACAAAGTGCCAGGTGCATTGGGGTAAATTGAGCACTATGTGGGCATCTTGTATAAACCCAACTCCAAGGAGTGTCCGGTTCCTGCGTGACTCCGGTGGTAGGACCAAAAAGGTTGTCCATACTGTCCGGTCATTAACTTTAACAGGAGCCTGGGTGCTCAGTACGTTCTGCCGTTTCTGAATACCATCAAGCTAAGGTTATACCGACACTTAACTCTTTGAACGCGTATCCTTGTCTACGTAACTCACAGTATAAAGAGTATGAAGCGATACTTGATTTAGCGCAACTGTCCAGATATGCTGCACCAGCTATTCCACCAATCTGAACATATATGATCGGACGATCTCTGGCATCGGTGGTTGTATCGACTGCACAAAATCCAATCTCTGGTGCGGGGCGTTGAGCCTTATTCGTATGACATGTCGGGCAGTTACTCCTGTGGCGACACCCCTGACGTATTTAGCGGCGTCAGCATTTTAGGTAAATATACATGCTCGGCCCGCTCACGGCGGCCAGTCCTTTCGTAGCTCTCGACACAAACAGTCAAATAACTTAAGTAGCTGGTAATTCCGCGCCCACCTGGTCACTTAACCTTTTACCTATTCTGTACCGTAAATCAAGGACATTAAATAAAACAATTTGTGTTTGAACATTGACTTCTCTTTATTTAACACCCGTTAAATAATTGGTGACCCCGACGTGATCTGGCCAGGTGCGGACAGCGTCGAGTTGTACCGGTAATTAATTAGACTCAGTTGTGAACGTTAGTGAAGATGCCAACCGTACCAATGCAGCAGGCTTTTGGAGTGCCGGTGCAGGCCTCAGCGGCGGCCCCGGTGCAAGCTCCAACGGACGATCACGCACGAGACGAGTTAGCGGCGATTACCGTGGCATCCCGCATAGCGCCTTTCTGGAAGGACATGCCCAAACTCTGGTTCACGCAGTTGGATGCGATACTAGCTCCGCAGAAGTTGAGCCAGGAAGCCAAATTCGACCTGGTTATCGGAAAACTAGGCAGAGACGAATTAAACGCAGTGAAGGACCTGCTAGAAAGTGCGGACAGCAGGCAGTACTCGGAACTAAAAAACAGATTAATTACCGTTTATCAAGAGAGCGCAGATTCCCAATTCAACAGGTTAGTCAGAGAGCTGGAGCTGGGAGATCAGAAACCATCACAGTTGTTCCGCAGCATGGCCGAAGCAGCAAGGAACTCGGGCGTTGACGACGAGAGGCTAAAGAACCTGTGGCTACAGCGGCTGCCGCTGGCGGTACGTACAGTATTAATAGTCAGTGAGGACACCAAGTTAGAGACACTGGCCACCATGGCAGATAAAATAATGGAGTCAGTGAGGCAAGGTGTAGTAGCAGAAATAGCAACACCAACACCCATGCAATCAGCAAGTGACGCAGAACTGATCCAGGAATTCAGGAACATGGCCATAGAACTGAGGCAGCTCCGAGGAGAAGTTAACGAATTGCGATCTAGAGCCACAGAAAACTCCAATCAAGGTTGGCAGAGAGAACGTTCCCGGTCTCGCGCGAGAAGCCCGTCGAGGAATCCTAACTGGCTATGCAGATATCATTTTAAATTTAGGGAAAATGCGAGAAACTGCATACAACCTTGTGCATGGGACAGAAACCAGCAGCAGCGTGCGGGAACATCGACCCCATCGATCTCCGGCAGCATGCAGTCGCAGCAATCCAACTGGTGACTGGCGGCGTCACCCGGCACAGTACAGGAGTGTGCGGGGTGGGATGACAGTCATCGTCTTAGCGTTTGCGACCAAACAAGTGGTTTATGTTTTTTAGTGGACACAGGTGCGAATGTCTCGGTAGTACCAGTAAGTAAATTCGGTGTCGGTCGCAATGAAACGAATTACAAACTTTACGCGGCAAATAACTCAGAGATTAAAACTTTCGGTGCGGTAACCTTAGTAGTAAATTTAGGCCTACGCAGGGTATTCAAGTGGTCGTTTATCGTGTGTGACGTAAAACAACCCATAATTGGTGCAGATTTCCTAAAGACTCATAAGTTAGTAGTAGACCTATTTAATAAGAAATTAGTTGATAGTGTTACAGAATTTAGTGCATATGGGTCCATCGTACGTTACGGTCAACCATCCGTAAAAAGCATTCAGGATGATAACCCATTTCGTGACATCCTGGAGCGATACGCGGAGATAACGAAACCCATTTGCTTTAGGGACCCAGCTAAACACGGTGTCAAGCACCACATTGAAACATCTGGACCTCCGGTTTATGCACGAGCGAGGCCATTACCGCGAGACAGATACGTAAAAATTAGGGACGAATTTCGTAATATGGTAGAATTAGGAATTTGCAGACCCAGCAAGAGTCCATGGGCCAGCCCGCTACACGTGGTGCCAAAGAAGGACGGTCAGCTGCGACCGTGCGGTGACTACAGGAGGCTGAATGCAGTAACGAAGCCCGACAGGTACCCTATTCCCCGATTACAAGACTTCACCTATGGGCTTGCAGGTAAGACACTATTTTCTACACTAGATATAAACCGTGCCTACCACGTTATAGAGGTAGCCCCGGAAGATATCGAAAAAACCGCGATAATAACGCCTTTCGGCTTATTTGAGTTCCCCAGAATGTGTTTCGGGTTGAGAAACGCGGCGCAAACTTTTCAGAGATTTATGCACTCGATCATCAATGATATAGAAAAACACACGGGCAGCGACGGAACCAAGTCCAACCTGTTTTGTTATTTAGATGATTTAATCGTAGCTTCAGAGAGCGTAACCGCACATAGGGAACACTTAGAGCATCTTTTCCGGGTTTTCACGGAAGCCGGTTTGACAATAAATCTTAGTAAGTGCAAATTCGGACAACCAACAGTAGAATTTTTGGGGTATACAGTGTCTAAAAACGGTTTGGAACCGCGCGAAGAAAAGGTTAAGGTCATCTCAGATTACCCGCGTCCAGAAACAATAGAACAGTTAAGGCGTTTCTTAGGCATGATTAACTTTTATCGGTCACACTTGCAGAAAGCTGCAGAACAACAGGCACATTTAAACAAATTCTTACATAACTCCAAAAAGAAGGATCAAACGAAAATTGAATGAGATTCAGTTTCAATCGCGGCATTTGAACAATGTAAAGATAGCCTTAAGAGCGCTGTTACATTGGCTCATCCGCTCGCGGACGTTCCGCTAGCGCTTATGACGGACGCATCTGGCACCTCCGCAGGTGGCGTTCTCCAACAGTACATAGACAACGTGTGGAAACCTCTAGGGTATTTTTCAAAAGCGTTTTCAGAGACGCAAAGAAATTATAGCACCTATGACAGAGAGTTACTAGCAATCTATATGTCCATTTGCCATTTTAGAAATGTCATAGAAGGCAGGCGTTTGATAGTATACACCGACCACAAACCTCTTACTTCGGCATTAAGCAAAGTTAGCACAGCTAAAGAGACCCCACGTAGAGCGAGACAACTCATGTTCATTAGCGAGTTCACGAGCGAGATAGTACACATCAACGGTTCACAGAATCAAGTTGCTGACGCGTTATCACGTGTTGAGTCCATACAATGTCCCACGGTCATCGATTTCGTCGAACTAGCAAAGGCTCAGGAAACAGACGCTCAGATTACAAACCTTGTTAATAGTTCAGCAGAATTTAAAACCTTAGGTATACCGGGATCGAATGTTGAAATTTATTGCGAAACGTCAACAAATAACGCACGACCATATTTGCCGGAAACATTTAGAAAAACTGCTTTTCATGCCGTGCACGACATTAGTCATCCTGGCGTTAGGACAACACGCAAAATGGTAGCACAAAGATATTTTTGACCAGAAATGAACAAAGATGTAGGTACATGGGCAAAAACATGTTTACAGTGTCAAAAAGTAAAAGTTACACGACATACTAAGTCAGGTCTAGGACAGTTCAACGGGGCGGAAACGTTAAAGCACATTCATATAGACATCGTAGGCCCATTACCTACCTCTAACTATGGATACCGTTACCTGGTTACAATGATAGATCGCTGTACGCGCTGGCCGGAAGCCGTACCAATAAGTGACATTACAGCGGATACGGTAGCTAGGATAGTTTACGAAAATTGGATTTGCAGATTCGGTTGTCCAAATATTATTACGACAGATCAGGGTAGACAATTCGAGAGCGACTTATTCAGTAGATTAATGAAATTTTTAGGAATACACAGAATCCGTACAACGCCGTATCATCCACAGAGTAACGGTTTAGTGGAACGGTGGCACAGAACATTGAAAGCTGCGTTAACAGCCAGGTTAGCGGGCAATGCTAACTGGGTAGACGAGCTTGCTACAGTCATGTTAGGACTCCGATCGGTTTGTAAAGCAGACCACAGTGTCAGCCCGGCAGAGATGCTTTACGGTCAAGTTTTACGACTACCAGGCGATTTTTACACAAGCTCGACAGTCAATTTCAATGACCCACTCTCATATGTAGAAAATCTCAGAGCAACAATCAGTAACCTTCGGCCCATAGCAGGAGCGAGGAGCGATTCACGGAAGATTTTTGTTCACAAAGATTTAGATACCTGCTCACATGTCTTTATACGTAACGACATGGTTAAGAGACCTTTGACCCCTAACTACGATGGCCCATACCGAATTATAACTAGGAGACCTAAAACATTTAAAATACAATTACCTAATAGGCAGACAGAAGTTTCTATAGACAGATTAAAACCAGCATTTATGTTAACAGATCAGGATGAAAGTAGTTGCAACAACATGGTTCCAAATAAGGACAACGATCCCAAGGACACTGATATGCAACAATCGCCATCAGCTCCACAAACGCTTAAGCCCATTATCCGTACCACGCGTAGTGGCCGAGTTGTAAAAAAGCCAGTCAGATTTTTAATTGATGAATAAGACCAATGTATGCTACACAATAAATAGTTTTAAAACAGTAAGTTAACAGCATCAATATTTTGTTACCAAATAGGTACTCGGCGTGGTTGTACAGGAATACTGTTTGGTGTCCTTTTGATTTAGTATTGCAGAGTACGTCCTATACAACTACTACCCTTAATCGTTTAGTTCATAAGGATCATAGTCTTAAGTATAATGTCAAGTCAGGTTCGAAAACAAGAACACTGCAATTAGGTTAACTTAAATTAACATACTGATAGGATACGGGTACTGTGCCACGTATTGCTAGTACGCATTTTACACTCACGTGTTCTCATATAAATTAGAGCATATAGAATGTCTCGTATTGTAAGAATTGTCTCATAGCTGCCCCAGTGTTTAGTCGAATCAATCCGCAAAAAAAAATAAAAAAAAAAAAAAAAAAATCAAACACTAAGATGGGTTACGGGCAAAGTAAAGAAGCAGATGAAAATTCACATAATACTGTCGCAATTGCGAAAGTTCAAAACCTATCCAGTCAAGTGGAATCCAAGCTTAATTACGTTGCCATCGGTATGCTAGTACTCGGAATAGTATTAATAGTAGTACTAGGTTACATGCTTAAAACAAGATGTAAAAAGGGCGCAAGGAATTGGGTGCGCAAAACTGTCAACAACGCGCCGCCCACGGGTATAACGGTACAAGGAGTACCAGCTATGCCACAACAGCAAACATACCAATAACAATGTAAGTGAGTGTAATAGTGTTTAGTTCTAAGTCAGCAACATTGTAATAACAAGTGATCAGGTCACGGGCAAGTTTCAGCTTGCGTAATCATAGTGTCCAACTACCTATGTTTGTTTTTGTCCTTTGCAACTAGTTCTTTAAACTAATTTTGTATAACGGTAGAAAATCGTTAATTCATTTTTTTTTAAAGAGGGGGAGTATTGTGGCGACACCCCTGACGTATTTAGCGGCGTCAGCATTTTAGGTAAATATACATGCTCGGCCCGCTCACGGCGGCCAGTCCTTTCGTAGCTCTCGACACAAACAGTCAAATAACTTAAGTAGCTGGTAATTCCGCGCCCACCTGGTCACTTAACCTTTTACCTATTCTGTACCGTAAATCAAGGACATTAAATAAAACAATTTGTGTTTGAACATTGACTTCTCTTTATTTAACACCCGTTAAACTCCTAACAACCCCGGGAGCACCGCAACCGTAACATTTGAATTTAGGTGTAGATGGTGATGGGAACTGAATAAGTGCTTCCGCTGTATCCGTTTTGGCAGACACATTCGGTATAGCGTCCTTACGAACTGCCAGTTTTTTACAGTTTTCAGTCGTGCTTTTTCAGCTTGCAGTACCTACACCGCATCTTCCGCGAGGTCGCTGGCTGAATATCTGTCTTGCGTTCACTTATTTTCCTTTCACTTGTAAGTACTACTACCTCTTTTTCTTTAAGGACCTGTTCCGCAGCTTGAGCAGGCTTCAGTAGTTCTTTAAAATCCTTTACATCAGCACGTGGTATCTTCTCTCGAATGTCTAGGCGTAGCAGTCCATATATCATGTCCAGCTGTTGAGCCTCTGTGTGACCTGGGTTTGGTAATTGGGAGAACAGCATCCGCTTGCGTCTTATGAAGTCCTCAGTTGAGATCTCCTGAAGCTGTTTTACTTGAGTTATGTCAGAGTACAACAAATAAGGTTCGCGGATCGGAGCAAAGTATTCCCGCAGGCGTGTCTCGAAATCTTGCCACGTAGTCACGTCGTTCTTGACACCTAGCCACCAAACACCAGCTTCACCTTTCAGCAAAACGGGCAGCTCATCTAACGCAGTCCGATCACCGATGTCGGCCGAACGCTTGAATATGTTCACCGCAGACAGAAACGCTTCCACCACTTCAGCGTTCTTCGTACCCTCGTAGGTATAGGCGCATGTCGTGAAAGTCCCCTTCTTTGTCGGCCGTGGAGCAGGCATTCTGTCCAGGAGTTGCTGAAACTGTTCGGGCGACAACATGTTGGGTTTCTTCCTGATCTTGACAGTCGTCTGACGTCCGGAGCGCGTCACGAAGGTTGGGCTTCTATTTAATTTCGCGTTCCCAAGACTTCTCCCAGTCATGAAACTTTAATTTATGTAGGTCGTCTGACGTGTAGTGTAGCTCGTAGCGTAGAACCAGGAAAGGAACCGTAGCGCGTAGCAACGTAGACCCGAAGTTCGTAGCGATTGCTGACGTCACGTCGACAGGCCTCACGTGTAGGCGCCAGTTGTAACTCGGGATTAGCAGGGGGGGCGACGAAATGAGAAGATGACGAGAACGATGAAATTTTATATTATGAGAGTAGGTAGGTGAGAGAGGGAATTTTACAGGTTAATGACGAAATATCACACTGGTCGAGGATATCCCAGCAGAGGTGGAAGTACCCGAAATCAATGTGGAGTAGGGGTTGACACTTAGACGTCTCAACAAGGGTGAAAGCGTATAAGCGTGCATACCAAGGCCCTAAGGATTCGATACACAACTGATTTCAGTGACCGGTATATTAACGATCTGAGGGGAACAAACGATTGTGCGATCTAACTCGATCCCAGCGCCATCTAGGGAGGTAACGGGCGAGGTTGGTTAGTTCCGCTACCGGATGATAGATGTCGCCGGTAAGCAATATGATTTGGGTGTTACAAGGTAACATTATTATTAATTATTAACTTCGATTTATGTAGGTACTCGTAGTTACGAGTATCTGTACTTGATTACTCACACAATCATTACAGTTTTCAACCCTCGACGCAACAAAAATCAATTACCTACTAACCTTCAAAGAAAGTTCAATTTAAGTAGATCTCCCAGTACTAGTGACTGACTACTAAAGCAAGGTCATCATCTACTGGTTCTTAGGTAAATACTTAATTATGACTTGGTCAAACTTGGTGAATCGTTAACGCGTTCTGAGAAGGTTTATTTTCGCATGTTTGCTGTCACAGGGAGTCGCTTCTTCTTCTGAGGTTTTACCAAGCATCTCACCTTGTTGCTTTTGTTTTTCGTGTACTTACGGTAAATAAATCATTCTTGTGCATATTTAATACTTATGTATGTTACAGGTCTAGAAGATAACGACTTTGCAAATCGTGTCCGGTTTTGTCGTTTTTTGCTACACACGGATCTAGACGATAGTGACTTTTTAAAAAGTATTCTATGGACAGATGAGTCTAAGTTTACAAAAGAGGGAATTCTTAACCTGCATAACCTGCACTACTGGGCGCCGAAACAAGAGAACCCGCGAAAAAAAAGACAGAGGTGTTTTCAGAGAAGATTCAGCATCAATGTTTGGGCAGGAGTCATTGGTGATAAAGTAATCGGCCCACATTACCTGCCTGATAACCTAAACGGGAACAACTACCTACATTTCTTACAAAATGACTTGCCTGAACTCCTAACTGATGTGCCACATTACAACGAGGATAGACGTATCATCTTTCAACAGGACGGCTGTCCTGCACACTGGCGCTTAACAGTCAGGGAGCATTTGGATAATGTTTTCCCCAATTCGTGGATTGGGAGAAACGGCCCCATTCCATGGCCTCCACGTTCTCCAGACCTAACTCCCTTAGACTTTTACATCTGGGGACGGGCAAAAGAACTCGTGTACGTAACAGAAGTTCAATCAAGAGACGATTTATGTCAACGAATCCAGGCAGCATTCGTAATTATCAAAGACGAAATCAGATTACAGACCACTACAGTGGAAATAAGAAACAGGTGCTACGCGTGCATTCGCAACAACGGCCGCCAATTCGAGCAAAACTTGTAAAAAATAAATTTTAATTATTACCTACTACTTAGCGTATGTTATTTACAAAAAAAACCGTTATCCTGCATAGCGCTTATTATTAGCCTAATGTGCCCCTATCGGATAAAGTTGACAAATTAACGGCGGTAGTGAATGTTTTATGGCTTTATTGCACATGGTTAGAAAGAGGATAAACCAGAGATGTTTTTAAAACAATTTTAAGAACATTGTCTTTTGTAGTTTTTTTTTAAAAGTAAATCAAAGTTGACCTTCTTCTGAATTTTTACACATGTTACATCTTTTGAGGGTCAATAAATAAAACTAGGTATCACTTGCACGTCATTTCAATTTTGGTAGAGCCCTACAACATCACCCATTACAATAAAATAAAAATTGGACGCTTAACCCCTGTTTTTTTTTTTTTATTAAATTTTAAAAGTGGCAGGTCCATGAATTATCAATTTTTTCTAAAAAAAATGCTAAAAAAAATCCGTTGAGAGAAAGTGTGTTTTAGGGGCCGAAAGAGATAGCAAATGACCCCACCTATCCGCCATTTTAATTTGGCAAACGATGCACCAAACACCCTGTATAAGATATAGAAATGTCGGAAAAGGAGGACGATCTGAAGCGGCTCGTTGCGAGCCGAGGCCAATGTAAAGGCGTAATAACCAAGACGGAAAATTTCATGGTCAATCCTGGCTTGGATATATCCAGTGTTGAAATGTTGAAGGTAAAGAGGGACAGGCTGGTCACCGCGTTCAATAGGTATGCCGAACTGCACATAGAAATCCAAATATTGGATCCCTCTGACAAGGAAGATTTTGACACAATGGAGGACAGGTTTTGTACGTTACTGGCAAATATAAACTCCGAATTAAGTGAAATGTCTACGTACAGCAATGAGGGCAGCGCCCCTCTGCCTCAAAACAAAACAGGTTTTCAAAGGTTGCCTCGGATTACAATAAACTCTTTTGATGGTAATTTAAGTGAGTACCAACACTTTTTTAATTTATTTAAGTCTGTAGTGGACAACAATGCCACACTATCAAATTGTGATAAATTGTATTATTTAAATTCCTTTCTGGTGGGCGAAGCCCATGATGTCATTAAGCACTTGCCTCTAACGGGGGAAAACTATAAGTTGGCTTTAGACCTACTTAAGCAACGTTATGACAATAGGTCGAGATTGATCACGCATCACATTAATAGTATTTTGGATTTGCCTCTAATAACAAGATGCAGTAGTGTTGCCTTGCGGAACCTTGTCAGTGCAGTGAGACAGCATCTAGGTGCCTTAAAGGGTAGAATACCGCCAGCCATGACTGAGTCTTCGGGCCACAGTGCTTCAGGAATTCAGGGAATAGGCCGTCTGCCCCGCAAGCCTTGTTCACGTTGATATGTGTGATTGCAGATATCATTTCGGACATAGTGATAGGACCGCTATATTTGTCATCTGGGATTGCTTGGGATTTTTTCAGTTTTAACCTCCTGCGAATTTCACGAACGTGGAGTTTGTGACTTGGTGCTTTCGAGAGCTCCACTATCCGGTTCCCAATTGCGTTCGGGGTAACTTTTGGTTGACAACCTTGGGACGTCTGGCCAGACGTTAGTCTTCTCAATAGGTGCCACGCCTTCCGGCTTGAGTGCGTGAAGTTCATTTTTTCGACAGTCTGTTCCCATTTTACCTTACGGGCTTCATCCAGAGACCTTATAAGTTGATGAGCCGTGCTTCTTCCCTAGTTCCTCTTCGGCTTATTTCTACTGTTAATGGCAAAGTGATTTGGCAAAACTGAACTCCTTCATCTCCGAGATTTTGCAGGCCAATGAGGATACGATTTATTCACGAAACCAAAGATGTAACGAACGAGGAGATATATTATTTCAATGACAAAATTAAACATTTGCAACTGACTAAAATGATGTATAGAAATGTTGAGATCTCAGTTCATCACAAAATGCTATTTACTATGGTGGATGGCAAAGTTTGTAACGCAGCTACACAAACAGCATCCACTATGAGGTGCTATATCTGTAAAGCTACTTCCAAGCAATTTAACGACCTGTCAAACTCCAACTCAAACGTGGAAAAAACAGCTAATATAGAATTTGGGCTGTCAGTTCTCCATGCACGGTTAAGGTTTTTTGAAACTCTTCTCCATTTGGCATATAAAATTCCGGTGCAAAAGTGGCAAATCAGATCACAAGCCGAAAAGGACATAGTAAAAGCAAAAAAGATTGAAATACAAGAAAGATTCAAGAACGAACTTGGTCTTATCGTCGATATGCCAAAAGCCGGGTTTGGCACTAGCAATGACGGAAATACAAGCAGAAGATTTTTTAGTAATGCTGCTTTATCATCCTGCATAACAGGTGTTGACCAAAATCTGATTGAAAGATTTGCGACCGTATTGGAGGTTATATCGAGTGGACACGAGATAAACGTAGATAAGTTTGCAGAATACTGCTTAGCTACTGCCAAGGTGTATGTCGATTTATATCACTGGCATCCAATGACCCCTACCGTACACAAAGTACTTATCCATGGCCCTGTAATAGTACAAAACTCATTACTTCCAATAGGAAGCTTATCAGAAGAGGCAGCAGAGGCGAGAAACAAACATTTCAGACAATACCGACAAAATTTTGCAAGAAAATTTTCTAGAGAGCAGTGTAATATGGATATAATAAATCGACTCCTCCTCACTTCGGATCCATATCTGAGTAGCATTCGGCCGAAACCACCGAAAAACTCCAAGGCTTTTACTGCGGCAGCTATGGAAATGCTGCTTCCGTCAATAAGTGACCCCGATTTTTCTTATGATGAAATGAAATCAGCACAAACATCAGACTTAAGTGAAAATTTTGATGACAGCTCAGGTGACGAAGCGTGGTGTAGGAGTTCAGAATAGTTGTTATTGTATTTTTTTTAAATAAATGATATATACCTGAACACTTTTGAATATTTATTTATATTCCTGTTTTTTTACACTAAAATAATTAAATAATTTACGTACATAATACTTCAGCTTAGGTCTGGCAAAAAATATAGTAAAATATTTTTGACCAGCTTTTTCAATCAAATACCCCTCTGTGCGACTGTAGGGTGTATTAGGATGTTAGTATATATATATATATATATATATATATATAAGGAGCTTCAAGACTAAATAAATCAGTGTATACTCGATCATTGACTTGTCTCATTGTCCCGCCTGCATCCCTCCTTACACGACATAAATCTTCATAATTTGCATCATTGGGAGACCAAAGGCCTGAACCCACACGTAATGTGGCAAACTTCCTTTCAACACAAATTTAGTGTCAACGTGTGGGCTGGTGTGATAGGCAGGCATCTCATAGGACCATATTACTAGCCGAATCGATTGACTGGGTCTGCTTATTCGGATATCCTACAAACTGCGTTGCCAGAGCTGTTAATGGAATTTCCTGTAATTAATTTATTTATTTAATCGTATGGCGATCTGTAGAATAGGCGATTACATTAAAGATTATAAGTCAACATTCAGCGTTCTCAGCCAATTAGCTGCGTCTTGAGTAAGGTTGTAGATGTCTTCTATGGGTCCCGGATATGAATGTATTGGGCATCGCTGCATTATATGGTCCATGGTTTGGGCCTCTTCGCCACAATCACATAGGTCCGAATCACGCCAACCCCATTTGTGCCGAAAGAAGTTACAACGACCATGTCCTGACCTAAGCCTGTTTAACTTACACCAGAGCTTTCGAGGTAGATTGAAGCCCTTAGGTTTGGCTGTTGGGTCTGCGACTTGGGCAAAGATTCCATTTGCTTCTACGCTCCATTCATTTTCCCAGTAAGTATGAATATCGAAATGGTAGAGACTCCGGGATGAGATGCAGGGAGGGTGGCGAGAAGTGAGTCTTATTGTCGGTGGATTGCTAAATTCAGCATGAGCAGGGAAAGACGGTGAAGCTGCAATTTTTTCTGCTTCTCTTTTTAGGGCATTTTTCCTACGGAGGTGCGGAGGAGCTATGTGTGCCAATACGGGTAGCCAGTGCCGAGGGGTCGACTTGATTGTTCCTGATATACACCGCATGGTGTCGTTCAGCCTAGTGTCAACCTTATGCACATGAGCACTGTTTAGCCAAACCGGGGCGCAGTATTCAGCGGCCGAGTACACCAGCGCAATGCCGGTAGTGCGTAGACAGTCTGCAGAAGCACCCCAGGTCGTGCCACAGAGTTTATGCAGGATGTTGTTTCTGGTTTCAATCTTCATGGAGAGCTTCCCGAGATGTTCGTTGTAGGTTAATGATCTGTCCAGAGTGACGCCTAAATATGTTGGACGGGGGTTATATCTTAGGGCTTCTCCCCGGAAAGACACTGTTGGTTGGTAATGGGCTAACCGATTATTTAAGTGGAACGCAGACACCTCAGTTTTGCGAACACTTGGGATCAGTCGCCAGTACTGGAAGTACTTTGAGAGTCTCTCTAGATCAGCTGTTAGAACTTCCTCTCCCGCAGTGAAGTCTCTGCTCTGCGCCACCAACGCAATATCATCCGCGTAGATGAATTTCGTAGCTACTGTCGATGGAAGATCATGGATGTACAGATTGAAAAGTTGTGGAGCTAAAACGGATCCTTGCGGTAACCCGTTGTCCAGTTTCCTTCTACGGCTCTTTCTATTTCCCAGGAACACCTCGAATTGTCTCTGGCTCAGCATGTTAGAGACAAGGTCCGCTATTTCTTTACTTGGTACCACTGACATAAACTTGCACATAAGTCCCTGCCTCCAAACAGTGTCGTAGGCGGCGGTGAGGTCAATAAAAACGGCAGTAGACTTCATCCTGTTCTGGAAACCAACCTCAATGTGGTTTGTTAATGCTAATACTTGGTCTACGCAGTTTCGGCCCCGACGGAAGCCAGCTTGTTCTGGTGGTGTAATCGCGTCCAGGTAGGGCTCGATTCTGGTCAGAATAACACGTTCCAGCAGCTTATACGCACAGCTTAAAAGAGCAATAGGTCTATAGTTCTCCGGTAAATGGTTTGGTTTTCCTGGTTTCAGAACAGCGATCACTTTAGCCAGTTTAAACTCTTTTGGCAGTTTGTTGTTTTGTAGGATATTTGTGAAGAGTTCTGTTAGCCAACTAATTGAGACCGGACCCATGTGGCGGATGAACTCGTTGTACATTTTATCCGGGCCTGCAGCCTTGTTGTTTTTTAACAATTTGATGGCATTTTCCACCTCTCCTATTTCAAACGGTCTGGACAATTGTGGAGTACTAGATGGATTATGTTTCAGAGCTTTAAGGTTTTGTTTAACTTTTTTTGTAAAGACTTTGTCCCGTTTAGCCCGTGTGACATCGACCATTCGAGCGGCAATAGCGTCTGGGTCTACGCTAGTGCAGCCTTTCGGGGGATTGTACTTGCCCGTTAGACTGTTCAAGGTCCTCCAAGCCTTTCTGCTTGAACGTTTAAAGTCCATGCCAGATGTCAGGGATTCCCACTTAGACTGCCGGCTTTCATCGAGGGACTTCAAGAGTTTAGCACCAGTTTCTTGGTTCCCTGAGTTCTGATATTCCCTGTACAGGTCCTCACTGCTTGCATTCCACCCTGGGACATACTCTTTACTTTACTGTAATTAATGAAGACGTGCCAATTGTTTTCCAGCACGACGGTTGCCCGGCAAATTTTCAAAGAGAAGTTCGAGAGCACCTGGATAACTCCTTTCCTAACTCGTTGATAGGCAGAAGCGGCCCGATACCTTGGCCCGCACGGTCTCCAGACCTAACGCCCCTAGACTTATCTCTGGAGACGGACGGGCAAAAGAGCTAGTTTATGTTACGGAGGTGCCTGCGCGAGAGGTATTAATTCAAAGGATAAACGCAGCTTTTATTACAATGAAAGCCGAAATGCGGCTAGCTACCGTAACTGTTCAAGTAAGAAAGAGATGTCGGGCATGCATTAGGAACAGGGGAGAACAGTTCGAACAAAATTTGGAAACTTAAACGTTAAGTATGAAATAAAGTTTAATTTGTGTAAATATCTTTTCAAAATAAAACGATCATTAAAAAAAGTTGGTTTACTCGCTAATTTCTAATAACTACCGACCTATTGACGGAATATCCCCGTAATTAGACTCAGTATTATTTTTTAACAATGTGTAGCACATCGTTAGAAAGGTCATTAGTTAGAGAAGTATAAAAAAAAACACCTCAAATTTGTATTTAGTTTTTTAATAATTGAATTTCGAAGTTGATTTTTTTTCACATTAACAGTAATTTTGTGACATAAAAAACCTCGTACATCCCTTTGAGACTATTAATTAGAATAAAAACTATTATTTTTTTAACAAGCATGTATTAGCAAGTATTGAATACAAAATATATATTTTTTACATGCATTAATAAAAAAGTTACAAACGTTTAAATGTGGAATTACGGAAAATTTGAGAAATACATTTAAAAAATAATATCTTTAAAACCGTGACCCTTATGACCCACAGTCCTAGAAGATAATATTCGACATTCGAAAAATATAACCCTCTCGGGCAGTTGAGTAATAATAATCGGTTCAGCCGCAGTGTTGCCGCGGTAGGAAAAAAACGGTTTTTTTTTTGCAGGTAGATCTAATAAAAACATTATTTATTGAACTTGCTTTAATAATGTATCACATAATGCCAAAACGAGGGTACTTTCTCACAGAAACATTATCAAGACACTTGTCAAAGTTGTACAGTTTATTTATAAGACGTTTAAGTGATTTCGAGTGAGGTGTTTCAAAGTACGATACCAAAGTGTAGTTACACTTGATATCAAATTTGGAATATGGATTCTGTACACCAAGGTATTGTCTTGTAAAAATGTTTTATCTTATTAAAATATCACTAAAATTTTACACCTTACGGAATATATATATATATTTTTTTTTTATGGCATAGAGAAGACAAACGGTAAGTGGAAACTGTGACCCATAGACATTTGCATTCACAAGACTGCCATGCAATCCTAAGACTGCAAATGCGTTGCCAACCCTGAGGACTAAGAAGGAATGCCTCTATGCTAGTCATTTCACCGGCTGTCTTATCCCCAAACCGGAACACAACAATGCGAACACTGCTGTTTGGCGGTAGGTTAATGGATAAGATGGTGGTAGCGATCCGGACGGACCCTGCATAAGGTCCTACCACCCGCACGGAATATTTAAATGCACAGCTTAAATGGAGGTGAAATTTTTTCTTCTATTGACTTTTAAGTATAACATGCCATTTCGTGCCGCGATAAAATGTTAATCATAGTGAAGTATTGACCTTCTATTACTGGAATATAAAACCCAAAGTTGCTACTTTTTGCTAACTTTAATTGTAATAATAATTGTTTACTGCAGGGCACTTTGTGGAATTAAGCCGTGATGAGCTTGTAGCGGCTATATTTCGAGATCTATCGAAAAGTTTGGACAGAAAATATACAAATTTATTGGAATTTGTGAAGCAGAAGCTAAATTACCCGCCAGAATACCAAGATGAAGTAAGAGGAAAGGTTTCAACTTTTTTTAATAAATTAAAAAAAAAATACTTTGCAGTTGATCGAAGAAAATATTTATTTTATAAAAATCATGTAGATTGGCTTCGAGGACAAGACACATTCCCATCTAATATGCCTGTTGCAGGGCCAGGTCGCCCATCTTCGTCTTTCGACGTAGTGGGTCCAAGGTCGAAACGCCGAAAAGTGGAACATTTGGTACAAAATGCCACTGGAAATGAACTATCATATGCAGCTTCCACGAGTTATCGCAAAGAGGGACAGAATGATAAAGCAAAGGTTATTAGCAAAGTATCAGCTGCTTCATCTGTTGAACTAAAATCATGTTTATCATCATTTGATTCTGATAATGATATCTTAACGGCTGATCAAGCTTTGTGTGTTTTATTAGATGCACAATTATCGGTTCACCAATATAATTTCATCAGAGAGGCAGCTAAAAGTAGATTCCCTTCGTATAAGAAGGTTTTAGCGGCCAAAAAGCTTTGTTATCCTAATGAAAATGCCATTTCTGCTTCGGAGAAGCATGTCTGCATCGCTTTACAGGATATTCTTGATCACACTTGCATAAGACTTGCCCAATCGATTTCTGAAGTGTTGATGTTTGTTGATAATGTAACTAATTTAAAGTTTCATATTAAATGGGTATAGATGGTACATCTGGTTTTGCAGAGTACAAACAAAAATTTCAGGAAACTTTATCGAAAGACGGAAGCATGATTGTTACTTGTATGGTTCCTTTAAGATTGGTTGGTGATACAGAAAAAGAAAAAGATGTAGTGCTGTGGCAAAATAGTCGGCCTTCTTCACCGCGATTTTGTCGACCGCTACATCTTCAATATGAGCATGAAACAGCAGATTTAACAAGACAAGAGATGTCGCGAGTAGAACTGGAAATAAGTAACTTAAGGCCTACTATTATTGAATGTGGAAATATAAATTATCCTGTTTCTCATGCCTTGTATTTCACCATGACAGATGGCAAAATATGTAATGCCGTAACTAGTACCTCCTCCGCTCAAAGATGCTATATTTGCAAACTTACATCAGCGAAGTTCAATTCCATTGCAGCTGCTCGTCAGGCTCCAGTTGATGTTGAAAACCTTCGTTTTGGCATATCTATTCTTCATGCTTGGTTAAGGATGTTCGAATGTTTAGTTCATATTGGCTACAAATTAAAGATCGCTAAGTGGCGTGTCACAAAAGCCAATGATAAAGCAAAGGTTGAAGAAACAAAGAAAAATATTCAACAAGGATTCAAAGAGCAGTTGGGTTTAATTGTAGATCATCCAAAACCCGGCTACGGAAGTTCCAACGATGGAAATACAGCTAGGCGGTTTTTCGAAAATACCGAAATATCAGCTACTATTACGGGCGTTCATAAATCTTTAATTTACCGCTTTCACATAATTTTGATAACACTTTCAAGCGGTCTTGACATTGACACTATAAAATTTAATATTTACTGTTTGAAAACTGCTGCATTGTTTATAAAATTATACCCTTGGTACTACATGCCTACAACCGTACACAAAATATTAATGCATTCTGCAATTGTGATTTCTCATACTTTGTTACCAATTGGCCTCCTGTCAGAAGAAGCACAAGAAGCTCGAAACAAGGATGTTAAAAATTATCGTGAGTTTCATTCCAATAAGTGTTCCCGAGAGTTAACGATAAGAGATGTCTTTGATAGACTACTTGTGACTTCAGATCCGTATATTTCAAGCTGCCGAAAAGTTCCTGTTAAACAAACTAAACCTTTACCCATTGAAGTTACTAGAATGCTTAAATCTTATGATTATCAAAAAGCGACTTCTACCGCTATCGATTCAGACAGCAATGCAAGTGATCTTGTAACACTTTAGGTGTTACGGGCCTTAACTTTTACCAGTAATTTTCGATTGGTCGCATCCCTATTCCTTGGCTACATCACTAGCGCGTCGACGTCATTCGCTGTTCATTCTAGCTGTCAAACTCGATCGGCGTGGATCATTTAACCAAGATGTGAGATTCAAAGTCCTAGTTTCAGGTCTTCTTCTTCACAAATCCCGTGAGTACCTGTGTCGTATTGCGGTATTTTTAGTGGTTGTGCCAACACCAGTGAATGACAAGTGTTATGTTGTATTCGTTTACTTTTCAGTTTCGGGTCGGATGCGTGGCTTGCCGTAAAGGGCCACAAACCATAAGCACTTGCTGCATACTTGGATATGATGGTATAGCACTTATCCCCATTATATTTACTACACGAGGTGGTAACCTCAGTGTCTCCAACCTTCTTCAAGTCCGCCTGAGTGGCGTGACATAACCTAAAAAACACGCGGTCGGATGTTCCCGGTATATGGCCAGCAGATAAGAACCCATGTATATGGTAAGTTCCCTTTCATCTGCTGCCTCTTTATTCGCCATGTTCTGGTCGTTTTACTAATGTACTGTGTTTTGTTTTAGGGTTCTTCTATTATATTCTAGTTCTACTTCAAGTTCTACTCTTACTTCAAGTTCTAGTTAAAGTTCTACTACTAGTTCTTCCATTCTTCGTATCTTCGTCTGGTTTTCAACATCGGTGGGACGTGACAGCGTGGGTCTGCCTGGCAGTAGTCGGTGCCCATCCATGGTGAAGGAAGCGTGTGCTACCCGGCTGCACGTCAGCATCATCTACAACCTCAGGAGCCGAGACCGGAGCGTCCAGGGTTGCTTGCCAGTTTCGAGTAGCGATTAGCCACCATGTGGTGACCTCTCTAGCTGTGCACGTAGGTCAAGCACTCAGGTACAAGTTTTCTTTATTCTAGACCGTGATCAAATCAATCATAGTAAAATCTATAACTTTCAGAGACAGTAGGGTGTTCCGTTTATTCATAACCTTAAAGCAACCATGCTGTGTGTCTTTAACATGTGATATTTCATTACGTATGAAACCCATGTATGAGGTGTGATGTGAGTTAAGCAGGGATATCTAACTGAAGTAGAGAAATATATGTGAATATACCTATTTATATTGTTTTAATTTAACTTCTTTTTCATCCCGAAGCAATACCTTTCTAGATTTCATTTGCGTGAGTCACTAGCCTTGGCGCTCTAAAGTATAAATATAGGCAAGTGATTTTCCTCCAGGTTCGGCAACAAGGATTCACGACCTAAATTCTCATGTAAGCTAGCTGAGCATATTATTTGTTTATTTATTATTAGATAAACACCTTTAAACCTTACACTGTACCTGTTGTGGACTGATTAATATTTCACAACATTCTTCGATTTTTTTCTGGCAATACTTAAAAGAAACTTGTAACTATTCTATAAAGATTAGTAATATCTATGGTCATGTAATATTTGTAAAAGTGGGTAGGTACACATTTCTATTGTAGGTACTAATGCTTCTGTCTGTATTCCGATAATTTGTTATTGTTGGTTCGTCGAAATAAAATTTATTTTATCATGGCTAGACAAGAAGATAATTCAAGACCTTCGTCGCCTAGTATACAGAGTTGTTTACCTCCTCGTGCAAAAAAAAATAAGCCTTCAAAAGAAGAAGATGAATTTCCTATAAAAACATATGCAGACAAGGGAACTCAGGTAACCTCTGATCAAATTGTTGATGCTATGGTCTATACCCGAAGTAAATTGGATAAAGATTTAGTGATAATGAACACGTCTGGAATACCTGAAGTAACTTTTGACCAAGTGGAACCCACAGATCCCCGAATCAAAGAATTTGCAAGACTTATTTCATTCGAAATGGAACGTGTTGCACCAGAGAAGCGATCGAGGACTTTTGCAAATATAATTAATCTCATCAGAAGAGTACGTAAGCAAGACGATTTGGATGATGTGAGCCTACCCAGCTGCGAAGAGTCTGAATAATATATTCTTTCTATCAGTATGTTAATTTTTATAAAATTTCCCAGAATATAGTGCCTAATATATATTAATTTAGTTTTTTTTATCTATAATACTTCATTCTGTATTATATAAAGATAAGAGGTTAACAAAAAATCTTAGAAATAATTTAGTCCGCTACCTACTATGGAGCGGCAACACTGTGAGCCGTTCTTGAGTTATAAATGGTGTAACTAACCCTACTTTATTATTTATGTATCTCGTCGGGTCATAAGTTCTATTACTAAAATACAGGGTGTCTCATTCAAATCGGTCAGTATGGGAAAGTCTGAAACTATAAGACATACGAAGATTTGTTCTTAGGAACCATGTCACCGATTTTGATAAAAAGAAAAACTGCATTCATACATTTGAAAAAAAAACTGTACCCAGCTAGGGAATCGAACCTGGTTGTTTTGAAAAAATAAACTTACTTACACTATTTCTATTCAGATATCGATTGTGTAGGTCTTAAGCAGTAAATGTTTCTAAGAAACATGATGTTTAAAATGAATAAAATGCATTGTTTTCACACACTTTAATTTATAGGTGTTCGAAGTGACCACGTTTTTTTTTCAATACAATATTCAGCACGTTTAGGTAACAACAATTTTACATGCCTGAACTTGTTGAATATTGTAACGGTGGTCACTTCGAACATCTATTAAAATAAATTAAAATTATGTGAAAACAATGCATTTTCTGGATTTTAGACATCATGTTTTTTAGAAACATTTACTGCTTAAGACCTACACAATCGATATCTGAATAGAAATAGTGTAAGTTTATTTTTTCAAAACAACCAGGTTCGATTCCCTAGCTGGGTACAGTTTTTTTTTCAAATGTATGAATGCAGTTTTTCTTTTTATCAAAATCGGTGACATGGTTCCTAAGAACAAATCTTCGTATGTCTTATAGTTTCAGACTTTCCCATACTGACCGATTTGAATGAGACACCCTGTATATTGCAAATTAAAAAATAAATTAAAGGATTTTTCAACTTTTTATCAACGGTACCTATATATTATATTAATTGTGTCATGCTGTACTCGATAACTTACGTAGAGCAGTGAGAGCATCTCTAAAACACACACACATTTACAAATTTACAAAGACAAGCTCATCTCACTTTTGGTGACGCAGTGAAGCGAGGTCTGTTCGTCTATTACGCTAGTATAATAAGTTTATGGTGTGTACATGATCCTCTCGCCTTGTCTCGCCCGCTCGGGTCTCGCCTCGGTACGCCTCGGTCGCGTGTCGGTTTTTTGCGGCCGAGTCAAAGGCTCTCGTTCGCTCTCGCGAGGAAAACGAGATCAAGCATGTACATACTCGTTCATTTAGTTGCCCGCTAACTGTGTTTGAGTGACGACGTCGGTGTAGTCGTGTTCGCGATCGGTGGAACCAGTCATTTGGAACCCAAAGGATAAACAATATATTCACGATGCTTGGGTCCGAATAAGCAACCACCTGTGGCAGAACTGAAGAAAAAGCGAGATTCGCTTATGGCCAAGGGGCCATAAAAGAAAAAATAAGGCATCTTTTCAATCCGGAGCTAGTGCCAAATCCGTCTATAAACCTATATGGTTTGCTTTCGAGTTTATGGACTCGTTTTTAAATGAAACCGGTATTAGCAAAAAAACAATAAATACAGAGCCACAGGTAAGCATTTATTTTCTTAATACCACAATACAATAATTTGGATAAGTAAGCAAATAAAAATTAATTATGTGCCTTATTGTTACAGTTAAAGAAATAATTTGTAAATTCATCTCTTATCTGATTTGCATTCAATGAGGATTTTCTTGGTATTCGTTGCAAGGGTCTGAGGGCACATGTGTCTTCAATTTCGTTCCTCCATTAACCTGGCGATACTAGTTCATCGTCTTGGTCGTAAACGTCTATAGTATCAGGAGGTGTATATATTGATGACGAAGAACTACTCTTTCTGAAGAAATTATGTAATAGTACACAAGTCATAGTAATTACAGTAGTTTTTTCTGGGTTCAGAAGTATAGGTTTTCGGAATACTCTGTATTTTGAAGCTATGTAGTATGCCAAATACATTTTCAACTGCAACGCGTGAAGACGAAAGTTTCTTATTAAATATACGTTTTGCAGTTTGTTCATTATGCCTTCCAGGATACGGCTTCATCACATGAGTAGTTAATGCAAATGCTCCGTCTGCTAGAAAAACATATGGAACTTCTCTTTTTCTACCAGGGAGTGGTCGTGGTGTCGGCAAGTTTAAAATTATTTGAGCAAATTCTTTGCCATAGTTGGCTATTTTGAAAGACACCACCGTCACTAATTCGGCCTTGACTTCCGATTTCAGCAAAAATTTCAGAAGATACAACAATAATAAACAAAATCTTTTTTTAAAACAACCCTTATTTCTTCTGTAGTGTCTGTCCTGTCTATATTTCCCTTGTTATCAAAATGGCAGTTCCCCGCACCACCCGAAGCTGGAAAGATACCCAAGAGGTAGTAAACACGATCCTTGCAGCTGATCCGCTACTCAACAACCTGGTGACGAAAAATCTCGACAACCAACCCCTCCAGCAGCTCCCTATAGGTGAACTATCTGCCGCGATGACAGTGTTTTGTTACGCCAGATATCCTGCTAACGACCTGGCTACGAGACCTCTAGAATACGTACACTCATTGGTCATAGGCGAATTAATGGCACCTGCTTTGCCAAATAATGTTTTCCTTTCGCACGGACGAGCAATCACTGAATTTAATAGAGTTATGGACTATCTGCAAACCCACGAAACGATTTACAATAGGCAAAAGACAAAAGCTGATTACAGGTTGCAATTTTTTTTTGTCACCTAGCTTAGACATCATGTAATTTTTATTTCCTAGACCTAAGATCATTGACTGTTTTGCTTTTTATACTATATATTGTTGTTCTTTTAATTTGAAATAAATGATTATTATTATTATTATTATAGCATTTCTTATAGCTGCAAACGCTGATGCTGAACAAGACGACCTAGTTGAGATTCCAGGTCCGAATGACTTCTCTCTGGATGATAACGTATCATTTCTGTTGTGGATAGCATCTTCTCTCAATCGAGGAGTATATATGGCCCCACTGCAGCTATTAGTAACTACATAAATTGGGATCGCCAAGAGAGGCGTGGTGTCAGAACGATTTATTGAGAAGATCGTTGGGGGATTTCAAGATGAAATGGGGGAGAACCTAGAACTAAGTGTTGACACTATGCAGAGAACATATATAAATTTCGGGAAATATGTGACAGCTGCCAACGCTGCATCAGTTTTCAACACGTGGCTAGCAGGTCTTCCTGACCACGCATTAAGACTGCGACTCACCCTAGAACAAGTCGCAGGTTCTGGGCTAACTGCGTACATAATAGTAGGTAGAGCAATGAATAAATACCCCGACTTTCCGTGGGCCAATTTGGAGCCACTGACTAATGGCGAAATAACCCAGTATAGGGCAGCATTAACCGCGGTTAATGGTAATGCGTACTACGGGTTCAATAGAGATCTAGGTGCTGCCAAATCCACAAAGTTCAGTACCGTGGCGTATGTCGCTAAGGAATTGCTGATCAGAATTGCGGGTGAGTCATCCCTCAAGCAGTACCAGGGATGGATTAAAAGACCGAAGAACCCTACAGTGGTATCGAACATGATAGATCGGTTTTGTACCTTCATGGAGGCGGAGCTAGAGAGGCAGGTCGCTGGCAACGATGCGGGTGCGAATAATGATGAAATAATTGAGGCTGTAAGGGAGCATGTGCATGCTAATATGTTTTCGTAGGTTAAGCATCTGATAATCTGTAATTAGATCTAATTCATCTTAAGACAATAATGATATAGCTTACTAATATTATCCCGGTTGGCGACGACCAATTTAGGACAGTAACGTATGTATAGGATAATGAAGGACCAACGATTAATCATATAATTGATGACTAAACTTAAGTAGTAGTATTAAAGAAAAATGAAGATACAACAAAAATTTATTTATTATTTATTTAAAAATAAAATTATAATTGCCAACAACTAAAGCAAGGAGTAGGTACAATGCTGAAACTCCTTTTATAGTTGTAGTATTCTGTACCACTATGTGAAGGAGATTGCATGACGACATGTTTTCCATCCATAGCTCCCAGTGTGGAAATTTGAACCCTTTTTCTCGTTGTAGCCATGAGTGGGGATCCTGTGGCAGCTGTAAAATATGTATTTTTTGTTATTTTCAGTCTCCACCCGAAAGTCAAACCGAAAACAGTCAAAATGAAAACACAGTAAATCTGAACACATTTCGTCTCAGTTGCCTACTATACCACGTCGTCGAAAAAATCCTATAGAATTAGAAGAGGCTGGGCAAACAATGAAGGAAGCTATGAATTCACTTAATAATGTTCTGAATAAACCGCAATCGTCTGAAGACGACTATGATCGTTACGGAAAAATATTGGCAAATAAACTCCGTAAATTATCAGAAACGGAAAGTCTGCAATTGATGTATGAAATAGACGGATTATTTATTAGACGAGTAAACACTGGTTCATACACCGCACCATATTACGTAAGGCGTCCACCATCCTCGACTTGTACTTCATACTCGGAACCTGCTAGAGTTCAAGTGCCGCTTCCAAGTACATCACCATACTACATACGGCCATCGTCGTCTGCCAGTTCGTATTCGGTGCTCACACATGACGAAACTACTGCCGAACCCCCTACTATTCGTATTTTATCCAATCAAATTATTAACCAACCAATAGCTTCCGAAATTTCGGAATCTAATAATATTAATGATGTTATAAGTCAGGCATTGTTTGAGGCTTAACTGATCTGCAGTGAGTTACTTTAAAAAAAAAATGCTTAATTGAATAAAAACTTGTTGATTTTGGTATTATTTTGTTTGTACTTACCCTAATTTGATCCTTCAACACTTCGTTTAACGCAATACATACTTCAGGTACAATTTTGGATATTATGGAGCTGGAAACTTTGAACAGAAAATGCAAACTTTCAAAGCTATCACCGCTGGCCAAGCGAACTTTGGCTGGTATTGCGTCCTTTTTAGGTGTATTCTTCTTATAACTTTTTTGCAACAAATATTCAAAGTCTGTTACAGACATTCTTGTAAAATTGTGAAATTGGCCAGAAGTTTCCACTACCAGTTCAGCCAATTGATTTTCCATGGTGCTTCAGAAAATAAAAAAATTATTGTTTATTGTAAACATGCTATGCAGCTGTAGCTAAAAATCTTGATTCAGTAAATACTTACTGGGTCCTTTTGCGGTGCATAGTAATCATCCACCACCTTCGTTTTCGCTATGGTTTAGTAATTTTTTTTCTTGATAAATGCGTAAATAGTTGTAGTAGCTAACAGCACAAAGACAAACAGCAGCAGCAGTTTCTAAATCCATCGTGGCCGGTATCCGCTGTTCAAATGAAGCAACGAGTGTGTACATGGTGTGCTCTCGTCGAGAGCTTTTCCGCCGAGACTCTCGGCGAGAAGCTCTCGACGAGTGTGTACAGCCGGCATGATATTGCCGATATTGGCCACTTTTTGTGGATCGATCGCTTAATAAAATTTTTATTTTCCGTGGAATCATGATGTACTATTACGAATACCTTGATACTGCTAATGCTGTGGACCGTGGTAAAGTTCGAAACAGGAATTTATCGACAAGGACACGAAATTCTGCTTTCGATTTTACGGATCGTGAGTTTGTGAAAACTTACAGGCTGCCCAAGGACCTGGCAACATCATTAAATGATGAAATTAGTGTTCATATGCCGGTCAGTCTACGATCAGATGGCATCGATACCGAGACCAAGGTGAGTAAACACTTAACACGTAAAGTCAATACCAACGGACTTGTCTTATTTAGAAAATACTTTTGTAACCTCTTAATGCATCGTTTTTGGCTAAAACGGCGGTTTTCTGGTGAATAAAGCAAATAGAGACCTGATTTTGCATAATATTTTTCTGATTTTGCATCATGGATGGGTTTTTTATGACAAAATGCAATTTTAGGGGAAAAGGGAGCATTTTGAGGTGTTTACTAAATAAGATAAGTCACTCGTAGATGGAATGAAGCATAGAGGAATTCGTTTCACTAGCTACTCGTCTGTCTTCCTTAATCAACAAATATTCATTGTCCTAGATATTGGTGGCGCTGGCTTTCTATGCAGGGGGTTGATATCAGACCTTAGTAGGCTAGTCAAGTAGCCACTCCATATCCCAGCCATCTGTTTCACGAGCAATACGCCAAGTGACAGATGTTCTTAATTTGCCTCATATTTTTAGTAAATATGTAAAATTCCCAAGTACGCAGGAAGCTTGGAATAAAGAGAGAGTGAGTGTTATATTAAATAACTCATCAATCATATTTTCTTTTTTTTGGTGGTTCAAGATTCCCCCTCAGAAGAATAATGATGACATCAATTTTAAATACCCATGAGCCTAATCTCCTGAGTCATATTATACGGACATACATGCATCAATAAGGAATGTTGTTGAAAGGTGTATAGGCATTCTGAAAGCTCGTTATAGGTAAGCACAATTTAAAATAAAAATATAATACACAGGTCCCTGCGCCATAACCCTCCTTTTCACCTTCAATATCTTTACGTTTCTATTGTGGTTCAATTAATTGCGTTTCTATTTAACTTTTTTGTCCACAGTAGAAACTTAATGGGAATAGTATCTTTATCGAATGTTAATAGATTCTTGAAATATGCACATTAGTAGAATTGAACCCCAGCTAAAGATTTTAACAAGACGACCTAGTTGAGATTCCAGGTCCGAATGACTTCTCTCTGGATGATAACGTATCATTTCTGTTGTGGATAGCATCTTCTCTCAATCGAGGAGTATATATGGCCCCACTGCAGCTATTAGTAACTACATAAATTGGGATCGCCAAGAGAGGCGTGGTGTCAGAACGATTTATTGAGAAGATCGTTGGGGGATTTCAAGATGAAATGGGGGAGAACCTAGAACTAAGTGTTGACACTATGCAGAGAACATATATAAATTTCGGGAAATATGTGACAGCTGCCAACGCTGCATCAGTTTTCAACACGTGGCTAGCAGGTCTTCCTGACCACGCATTAAGACTGCGACTCACCCTAGAACAAGTCGCAGGTTCTGGGCTAACTGCGTACATAATAGTAGGTAGAGCAATGAATAAATACCCCGACTTTCCGTGGGCCAATTTGGAGCCACTGACTAATGGCGAAATAACCCAGTATAGGGCAGCATTAACCGCGGTTAATGGTAATGCGTACTACGGGTTCAATAGAGATCTAGGTGCTGCCAAATCCACAAAGTTCAGTACCGTGGCGTATGTCGCTAAGGAATTGCTGATCAGAATAGGCTACTTGCCTCATATTAAATTTGGCTTAATAAATTAATATTTTCTTTAGTATTAGACTTAAGAAACCAATATTTATCGATTTCAGATATTAAAAGTGTAAGATGGCTACATATTTTTTATTTAAAAATTGTTCATTTTTATTTTTTATTTTGAACTCTGACTTTTGTGACGTCATAGGACCTTAAGCAAACTTCATGTCGGTTCTTATACGAGTGAAATTCGCAATGGTATGTATTCTGCTGTGACATGACATTGACATTTATGACTCGTATGGACTTTTGAGGTTGTGTTGTGATCGTAGTCGTTTTAATATTAGTAAAAACCTAATCTGTGTGTTATTGTAAGTCTAAGGCCTGAGTGGATGCTCGAGTTGAGCGTGCAGCGGGGCGGGGCGTGCGGCGTGCATGTTAAACAAATGAAACCCATACTGGTGTCCTGAGTGGACGCTGCACGAATGTGGTTGACGCTTGCCCGCGACGCTGCCCGCCCCGCTTCGAGCGTCCAGTCAGGTCGTACACTTACTGCTTTCTAGTTTTATTGATAAGAGCAATCATGGATGTTGGATTCGTGAAGGCAGATAGCACAAACTTACCAAGAATCGACACATTGATGGTCGGTAATTTTTTTGCCTTGAATCCAGATTTCTGCTCTGCCGAGCTGAGGAATGTCAAGACTTCTATGTAAGTACAGTGCAGTTGGTAGGTATAGGTATCGATATAATGATAGACATGAAAAGGTGGATTAAGTGTAACATAGGTAGTCGTTTAAAAATATCTTTCTGCGGCTTGTAACTAATACTTTATTTTTCTTACTAGATCTGCAAGGGAATCGTATGGCGATGATGCCATAGGTTACGTTCAGCTGAAACGAGATACTAAAACCTGCACTGTGAAATGTAAAATATGTCCGGAGCACAAGGTACGCTCCAAGCAGTATACAGTGTCGGTGGTGGTAGATGATGAAGAAGAAAAGGTTACAAGTGCTCTCTGTGAAGATTGTCCCGCGGCTGCTGGAGGCTGCAAGCACGCTATTGCATTTTTAATGTGGCTGCACCGTCGCAGCGAAGAGCCTGCTTGCACATTAGTTGAGTGCTATTGGAAAAAATCGAATCTCGCGAAAGTTGGATCAACATTAAAAATAATAACTGCAAAAGAAATGTGCAAACACAAACATCCGGATCCTGTACCAGATACAAGTGTATTAACAGAGTTTATAGATGAATGTAAGAAGAGAAAAATTGAAACCTGTCAGTTTTTTAAGCATTTTGATGATTACACAGAAACCAGATTAGTGTTATCATTGCATAACCTCTTAAATACATATAAAGAATCAAATTGTAAAAGTTTTTTAACCAAAATTAAGAAACATTTTAATGATGAAAACTTGAAGAATGCAGAAATGCTAACTAGACACCAGTACAAAAGTGGTCTTTGGTTTGAGCTTCGTTATGGAAGAGTAACAGCATCAAAGTGTTATGAAGTAGGCCAGTGCCAAACAGTTGATGGATCTCTGGTTGCAGTGATTTTTGGGGCAAGAACTGTGCAGACACCGGCAATAATACGTGGCCAGAACTTAGAAGATCCAGTCAGAGAGGTTGTAGAAAAAAAATTAGGTGTAAAATTTACAAAACGTGGCCTTTTCATTTCTGAAGAGTATCCCATGATTGCTGCGTCACCAGATGGTATAAATAGAGAAAAAGGTCTCATCGAAATTAAATGCCCCTCTACAGAGAAAAATTTCAAATATTATATCAAAAATAACAAAATAACAAAAAAATTTTTTGCTCAAGTACAAATTCAAATGTATTGTGCAAAAGTAAACCGAGGTTATTTTTGTGTCGCGAGCAGTGATTTTGAAAAAAGTAAGAAAGTAACAATATTATCTATTACTTATAATGATAAATATGTCAGAAATTTATTGGGAAAGGTAGTTTTATTCTGGGAAATGAATATTTTTCCTAAGTTGTATGAAAGTATTAAATAAAACGCATTATGTATTGATATCATATTTTATTTGACTGTCACACTTATTAACAGGGCCAGGTGGTTTACTGAAACAGTCACAAACCGGGATTGTTGAGCCATTTACTACTCTTCATAATTTAGCCTAGCCGAGTAATACATACTGGATATAAGAGTATAACAGACTTAACCCGATTTGCATTACACAACCAAAATACAAACAGTGGCAAGTGGCTCAACAATCCCGGTTTGTGACTACATGTGTGCCTCATGGCCAGTGATGTAAGTAATGCATTTCCTTACTTTAAACTCATTGATATACTCCTCCTAGGCTACAGTGCCTACATTATCATTTTATTTGAGAAGTGAGTCTTGTAAATTTATGAGAGCACAGGCTGTGATTACACAGAAGTCTAATAAATGCAACAATTTTAAATCTACTACTGAATGTGGTTTTAAAATCGAAAACTCACAAACTCTTCTGATCACTCTTTCCACAAGAATTCGGAGACTAGCAATTTGTTTTGTTTGTTTTGTTTCACTTTTGGTCAATTTTGACCCAACAATAACACTTGGAGGCCTAAATAAAGTAAAACCTCTTTGTTTTAAATTAATTTCAATGTGTTTAAAACGTCTATCTGCTAAAATGGAAGATCCTGGTTCCAAACTATCAAGAAACTTACAATGCTCAAGCAATTTAACATCACTGACTCTGCCTCCATATCCTTTCGACACAAAGCTGACTAAACCATCAGGTGTACATGATATGAGGTATTTAAATGTATTTGCTTTTTTATATTCAGACCAGGTCAGTGCCTGATGGATAGCCTTTTTTGGTTTTTGAATTTCTATTTCTAAACAATCTATGATGCAATTTACATTATTATATTTATGGCGAAATGCTATGGGCAGATTCTTTTTAATTGTACCTTTAGTGAATGTTTTAACAAAAGGCAAAAGTACATTAACAATGGCAGGTAATTTTCTAAATATTTTACTTGCTTGAAACATTGAAATATCAAAATCATCATATAACTGATAAAAAGTTCTATTTAATCTAATTTTCATTAAACATAGTAAAACATGTTTCTCTGACAGTTTGGTATGTTTTAAAATAATATCAACTATGAAATAAAGCTTTGCTGGTATTCCAATATACAATCTAGGATTTTTCTTTATCTTAGTTAAGGTACTCTGTAAATTTAATTTTTGGTCTATTATAATTTTTTCCTGTAAACTGTCATCAGTATTTTGACTTGATGGTTTTGAAGGAGATGAGTCAAAGGATGATCCTCCTTGAGATAATGTATATGATACATCACTGTCATAATTTTCCTCACTAAACATTAGTTTTCTTCTTGATGATGATTGTCCAGACACAGATGGTTTAATAGGAGATGTTGAACTTGATTGTTGATTAATTAGTTGTATTGGTGATGATACCGCATCTTTCAGTCTTACTGAACTGCACCCGTTTACTTCTATAGTGTTTTGCAACACATGCTTGAATGACTTTGTGAGCACGATGTTGTACTACTTGACAAGACACGTGTTCATGTAGTGGCTGAACTTGTACTGCTTGATCACAAAACTTGTACTGTATTACTTGGACTGCTTTGTCATGAAACTCGTTTTCGATAGATGCACATGAAGGTATAGCACCCTCCTTACTAAGTAACTCTGAAAGCAATTAATTTACAGTTGATTAAACAAATTTTATAATTCTCTTTTAAGGGCCGAGCCTATTTATTGTTTTATTGTGACATAAGTAGTATTACCTTGATGAAAACATGATGTTGACATTTCCATGGAATAGATTTGTTTATTATCTTCTGATAAAGGCATTACTGCTGATTTCTTGGAATCATGCTGTAGTTCATTGGGTGTTGGTTTAAGTTTTCTGTCTGTCTGGCAGTCAAATCTAGATGGTATGCAGTTGGGCTTCATTCGGATCCTTTTAACTGAGCCCATTATTTTATACTGCATGTAATTTTCCATGTCATTTTCTAACTGAAAGGTAACACAAGAATTTTAGTATTTGGCCGACTTGGCACATAACCTTAAAACTTATATTTTTATTATTATTGAAGATAAAAGTTTCTGTAGAAACTGAATAACTTATTAAGTAAGTACTTACATCAAAGTGATCTTCGCAAAAATAAATTTTTGTTTCAGTCGATAAAGAGTCAGGATCCTTTTTAGCAAGTTTTAGCCATGTATTTCGCATATTTATTTCACTGGGCATTCTAATCCATAATTTCCCTGGAGTCTTAATTGATGTGTTCTTGCATTCTCGGACTATACAATAACGATAATTACTATATTTTCCATGTAAACTGGTGGAAGTCATGGTTTTTATTAATAAAAGTATCGAGGTTTCGAAAATGATAAAAATGTTTATCTATATGTCAAATGCTCTCGTCAACTGTCAAATGTTTGTTTTCGGCCCGTATGACGTCACAGCACAGATAATCTATAGACTAATGTGGCTGTAAGCGTTTTCGCCCGTTAACGAAAACTAAACTTTTAAAATAAAGTTTTGCGGTTTTGTAGGTCCTAAAAAAATATGGAATTTTTTTTTTCATCTAATCGGACAATAATTAATAACTTGAGACCTACTTTAAAACAGAGGCAACTAGCCTATTGCGGGTGAGTCATCCCTCAAGCAGTACCAGGGATGGATTAAAAGACCGAAGAACCCTACAGTGGTATCGAACATGATAGATCGGTTTTGTACCTTCATGGAGGCGGAGCTAGAGAGGCAGGTCGCTGGCAACGATGCGGGTGCGAATAATGATGAAATAATTGAGGCTGTAAGGCAGCATGTGCATGCTAATATGTTTTCGTAGGTTAAGCATCTGATAATCTGTAATTAGATCTAATTCATCTTAAGACAATAATGACATAGCTTACTAATATTATCCCGGTTGGCGACGACCAATTTAGGACAGTAATGTATGTATAGGATAATGAAGGACCAACGATTAATGATATAATTGATGACTAAACTTAAGTAGTAGTAGGTATTAAAGAAACCTAATCTAGTTCTTAATTTATTTTGGCGCTGGCTTTCTATGCAGGGGGTTCATATCAGACGTTAGTAGGCTAGTCAAGTAGCCACTCCATATCCCAGCCATCTGTTTCACGAGCAATACGCCAAGTGACAGATGTTCTTAATTTGCCTCATATTTTTAGTAAATATGTAAAATTCCCAAGTACGCAGGAAGCTGGAATAAAGAGAGAGTGAGTGTTATATTTAATTACACATCAATCATATTTTCTTTTTTTTGGTGATTCAAGATTCCCCCTCAGAACAATAATGATGACATCAATTTTAAATACCCATGAGCCTAATCTCCTGAGTCATATTATACGGACATACATGCATCAATAAGGAATGTTGTTGAAAGGTGTATAGGCATTCTGAAAGCTCGTTATAGGTAAGCACAATTTAAAATAAAAATATAATACACAGGTCCCTGCGCCATAACCCTCCTTTTCACCTTCAATATCTTTACGTTTCTATTGTGGTTCAATTAATTGCGTTTCTATTTAACTTTTTTGTCCACAGTAGAAACTTAATGGGAATAGTATCTTTATCGAATGTTAATAGATTCTTGAAATATGCACATTAGTAGAATTGAACCCCAGCTAAAGATTTTAGCCTAAAGTGCGTTCACAAGCTTCGCGCCAAAGCTAACTTTACTCAGTTGCGACTCACGCGCCGATCTCACAGCTTTCAATGTTTATAGCTGTCGTTATAAAAAATGTTTAATAGTTTTGTTTATAAGCTAAATTTAATTATATTGTGCACTAAAAATGAGTGCAAGGAGAAGAAGACTTGTTAAAATGGTTACGGGAGATCGGGACACAAATGGGTCATACGCAAAAGTAAGTTCGGATAAAACAAAAACAACAAAAGTAAATTACCTAGTTCGTTTTTTATTTGCAATGTATATTATCCTATTGTACGTCACTATGCTCAGATTTTAGTAAAAGTACTTATAACAAAAGAGAAAAAAAACGAACAACTAAATAAATTCTATTCTGTGGACTGTCCAGAATCTTATTTCACTAATTCAAAGTTATATAGTTTCTTTATTTTCCTTTAAAATGTCTAAGATTTTCTTCTGTAACCGTAGCATAAACGATCAAGAACAGTTTTTTATGAAATTGATTCTAATATACGAGGGGAGGTCTAAAAGTTCGCGGAATGGATGGGATGGTGGTGGGAATGACTATAATTTTTTGTATAGTACTAACGGCGAACTCATTAAGAGTATATATATACACCGTGTTTTTTTTGATTTACGATAACTTTAAGGGAACGTTCTTTAGGTCAAATAAAATTAATTTCCCAAAGACAGACAAATGATAACTCTTACGGTTTTAAAGATATTTAATTTTTAAATTTAATCAGTTAATCACGTTGAACTAGTATAAAAGGCTCTTAATTGATAACAACAATTTTCTTTTAATTCTTATGAGTAAAGAGTTTCCAAGGGTCATTTCGCGTTTTGGATAAAAATAGGTGTTCCGGCCAATAAAAAAATACACATTACTTTTTCATTATTTATTCTTTGGGAGAACGCTAGGGTACGTGTTTCACTTTAATGCGCCGCAATACAAAATCTTTTATTTCTTATACATGATTTTAAAATTAATTTAACACGCCCTAAACGTCATTACCATATCAGAAAATATCGGAGGTATAGTTAGTTGTATAATTGTCATAGAAATCCCACCGAACGGAATGCGTTTTTTTTTAAATATTTTGTAAGTACATATTGCCCTGATCGATATAAAAAAATACCATGCAATTCAATACATAACATATAAGAGTAATATTTTTTTTTAAATTTGTCACGGAAATTCGTCAACACCATTGCGGTACCGTCAAAGTATTTTTTTTATTGTTTTACGCGGCTTATTACCTGGACCGCCACGCTTACCCCACTCCTCAGTCCCTACTACAAAGCGGAGTCGAGCGCACGTCAAGTTGTTAATAATAAAAATACGATATTTGGCCCTAAATATAGTTTTAAAAGTGGTTTGTCACAGTTTTGCGTCATCGCCATTAACACAGTTAACCAGGTAAGATAACATTGAATTGTTTTATACCATGTTGTGTGCTTTTAGTAGGTATATTGTGTGTATTCCCAAAATGGCTGACGAGTTTTCTGCTTTAAACAGTAATTTTAGAGTTCTGTTGAAAATAATCCATATTCGTCATCACCATTGCCGTCATTACCATTTTTTCCGTGTAAATGGTAATGATTTAGCGTGACAGGTAATGACGAACTGGTGCTTCTTAAGGATTTTTAAAGCGAAATAAACTAAAAAAAATGTTTTTTACATCGTTTAATGATTAAACCTAATCGTTTTAGCTTATAGAAACTATTCTTACAATTAAATAACACTGAATAATCAACAAGGAACGAAATTATCACACTTAGTCACATTTTAAAACTTCAACATCGATTTTTTTTCATATCTATATATGTATATACACTTACGGACAAAAAAATCGACTCAAGCAACATTTTTTACATTAGGTCGTATTTTGGAGAAACGGGAAATATTTTATTAAAAATGTAATTGCTGTTTTATAAAGCAGTTATTAAGCAATGAAAAACAGTAACAACCAATAAAATCGGTTGCATAATTTTGAGGATATGGTTGTTTACGTGAAAAATGGGATTTTCCCTGCGTGCATACCCCACGAGTTGCGACCCTTTGAGGGCCATAAAAACCGGTGTAACCGGTTAATTCTTATCAGTCGCTTATCACTGGAATCACCTGGAAAAAATGGACACCACCGAAAATGAAGCCGCCCAAGTCGTCGCCCTGCTGAACCAGGGACTTACGCAGCGTTTGGTCGCCGAACAGCTGAATTTAAGTCAGTCTGCTGTCTCCAGAGTATCTCGCCGGTTTGCTGAGACCGGAACCCTTACTCGGAAACCGGGATCTGGCCGTCGAAGATGCACATCCGAGAGAGAAGACCACTTCATTGCCACAGCCAGTCTTCGAAATCGTCACCGGACCGGTGTTGACATTCACCAGCAGCTGATGCAGACCCGTGTGGAACCTGTGAGCTGTCGCACGGTTCGCCGAAGACTTAAGGAAGTGAACCTCATCCCAAAAAGGCCTGCCACGGGGCCTAAATTGGCTCAGAGACATCGGGACGCTCGCAAAGATTTCGTGGCGACATACGAAAATTGGACTTATGACCAATGGAGCCGCGTACTCTTCAGCGATGAATGCAGAGTGTGTCTCCATGGCAGCGACAGAAGGAGACGGGTGTACCGGAGGCCTGGAGAGCGGTTCGCACAGTGCTGTTTCACTGAAACAGTCGCCTACGGGGGAGGATCCGTCATGATGTGGGCGGGCATTTCAATGGAGGGAAGGACCGAGCTGGTTTTCATCCCGGGTGGGGGGCGAGGAGGTGGATTGAACGCTGCCAGGTACATAACCGACATCCTGCAAGACCATGTCATCCCCTATGCAGGATTTTTTGACGAGGGGTTTCATTTGATGCAAGATAACGCCCCTTGTCACACCGCAAGAGTTACTCGGGAATACCTTGCTGAGGTCGGCATCCCCACCCTCACGTGGCCACCGCTGAGTCCGGACCTGAATCCCATCGAGCACTTGTGGGATTACTTAAAGAGAAGAGTTCGAGCCCGAGATCTTACCCCTGAAACGATTTTGGCCCTGAAAGAAGCTCTTCTCGAGGAATGGGCAGCATGTCCGCAGGATACCATAAGGAAGCTGATAAGGTCGATGAGTAACCGCATGGCTTGTGTGAAGAAAGCCTGCGGTGGCAATACGAGATATTGAGTGAAATTAATAAACCGTTTTCCTTAAAAAAATGTGTTTTCTTTCGATTTTATGGTTAATAAATTTTACACATTTTACCCATACTTCGTTAAATTCTCTTGTTTTTCAGTAACTAAAAATGAAAATGACCTGAATTTGATATTTTCAGAAAGCTTAGGTTATTAGCTTTCTAAAAATACTAGATTAGTTGCGGTACTAATTTTAGTTTCAGAGATATTGCAAATTGAAACCAGAATAATGTTTGAGTCGATTTTTTTGTCCGTAAGTGTAGATATATATATATATATTAACGATTTGAGTAAAGTAACAAACTTTTTATAGCTTTTTCTTCTTAATTTTTACGATTCATCATCATAGAATGCTTAAAATTATTCTTCAATGTCCCACTTCTCCAAATTATCAATTAAAATTACCTCTCCGCGGTTTTTAAGCAAGTGGTATAAATTTATTAACTGTTCTCTGTCATTGCCCGTTTCCATTATGTCAACGACGATACTCATGTTAAAAATGTTGTGCATGAACTCCAAATGTAATTTCATTTGTTCATTATCTTCACACAACGCTCGACACTGTCCTCCTTGTTGTGTGGCAAATATTGTATTATAATTCTGTAGTATATTTAAAAAATACTTTGAGTCTATAACATGTCGATTAAAGTCAATATATAATATGTAATATTGAAGCTTCATCTTCCTTTTATAATCCTGTGGTAATCTATTATTTTTTCAAGGCAGTCGATGACACGTAAATTGATATACCTTTAAAAAACGGACATTGCATTAATTTCTAATTCAAATTAAAACAGGAAAGGCTATTGAAACCAATTTCTAAACTACTTACAGTTTTTTTTGCTTCAATTTGATTCGAGAAACTTCTAATAAAGCTCAACAGAACGTCCTCTCGTGCGAAGGTTTCTGGACACACTGACTGGATTGAAGTGTTGGGTAGATGCAAAGTTTAGTTACCTAGTGTTGTTAGCTAGTGTTGTTATACGCGACTCGAGTAAGTTTCGGTTTTTACCGGAAATAAAATAGACTAAATTAGACTAAAATAGAATAAATTCGTTAATAAATACAATGTACCTATATTTGATTAGATGATGGATTGTAGAAAGATTTTCCACTCTTAGGTACCTATTTTGTCTTATTAATATTTTACAATGCTTGTCAAACAAGTTTGTGAATTTTTGAATTTGTTCATTCTGCTCTCCTGTACAACTATTATATATACACCAAAGTAAATCTCAAATCATTTGCTGTCTTATTTCGATAGATTATCACATATTATTACCACGAAACTTTAGGGAAAAGCAGGAATCGTTGTAAAATTAAGTTTATTGAATTGCGGGAATAAAAAATTTACTATTTTTTCTTGACTGTTTTCATAGTTTGGTGTAATTATTCCTCTTTTTTTTTAGATACGTACTTCTAACTATCATGAACAGAAAAAAAAAACCAAAGAAAATGAGCGCTTAGAAAAACTAAAAGGAACTAGACGCAAGAAATATGCTGAAATAAAAGAAGATCCAGAACTGTACGCGTTAGAAAAAGAAAAAGAAAAAAGAAGGTATCAAGAAAGGAAGAGGAAGAAGCAAATTAAAAGTGTGCATGAGGAATCTCCGCGCGATCAACGGGAGAAGCGTAAGAAATGGCGTGAAGCTTCTAAGAAATACAGACAAAATAAGAAAGAAATGTTGAAAACCAACACAGCTCCTGAGGTAGTGCTTATTAATGCAGTCAATAACGATAAAGATCAAAATGAAACAGATGATCCATTGGTGATCTCAGAATCTCCTGTATGTCCTGATTTAAAAATCAGAAAAATAAGATACCAAGAACAGAAGAAAAGAAGGTACCTGTTAAGTATAACTAAACAACTTCGAGACGAAAACAAAACAATAAAAAAACAATTACATCAATTACAAAAAGAAAGGATGGATAAGAAAAAGGATAAAGGTATTTTAGCTAAAATAAGGAAAAGTGCCATTGTTAAGAAAAAGAAAAAAGAAGGTACAAGACTACAAAAATTAGTGAAAAAAGTTCGGGAATTTTATCTCGATGATTCAAACAGCACAATATTAGCAGGAAAGAAAGAGTATATTACCAAATTGAAAATACAGAAACAAAAGCGCTACATGACCAATACACAAAAAAATTTGCACGAGAAGTTTATGAAAAAAAATCAGGTGAAAGTTAGCTACACCTTTTTTTGTAAGCATAGACCATTTTGGGTGTTAACACCAAAGAGTTCCCAAAGAGATAGATACATGCAAGTGCTTGATTCATGAAAATATTGAACTCACGATTCAGGCTCTGAAAACAGCGTCAATAATAGATGAAGCGAACTCAACCGAATTGATTAAGAATTTGTGTTGTTCTATATATGAGACGAAGTGTCTAGAACGAAAATGTGAATCCTGCAATAATTAGTTGATCAAAGTAACTTACCTGTAAGTGAACTTCGATCACAATTATATGAAGAAGACGCCTCCTCTGTGTTTACTATGTAGTCATGTTTATGACGAGCCTTCACCACGAATGTTCGAAGCACGAAGTGTAGAAAAAAGAATTTAGCTTGTATCCCTAGTTTATTACTGGCAACACTGCATGTATCTGTCTAATCATTAAGTTTAAAGTATTAAACAATCATTGAAGGGTGGGAATGGGTTGGGTTATACACAGAGGAGGCGTCTTCTTCATATAATTGTGATCGAAGTTCACTTACAGGTAAGTTACTTTGATCAACTAATTATATTCATTGACGCCTCCTCTGTGTTTACTATGTAGATGTTGAAAGATTAGATTGATTAATTTTAATTATTTATTATTTTAATGTAGAAATTAGAGAATTCAACCAACAATTTAACAAACAATTTTCTGCAACAGCTGACAAAAAACTTAGGTTAAATCAGACAAATCTAATATTCTGTAATTCACACAAAATATTTTCATTACACTACAATCATATAATTAATCAATGATTTTAGGGCCTAGAGTTTAGACTATTAAGAATGCTTAAAGAAAACATATTTTCATTTATCAAGGGTCTATTATAAAAATTAGCAAAACATTTTGATGCCTCTGTCCAACCTGCTGTTTTCCTGATATGGTCAATATTAATGCCACTTCTATAAGCATGTGATGTTGATGCATGTCTAGTGCTATGTGCACTGAAAATGGAAGTATCGATACCTGCTTTTAAAAGGATATTTTTTACCCATCTTCCCAACGTTTGAGTTGATGCAGGGGTATGTGGCTTTTTGCTGATAATAAATAATCTATCAGACTTCCTCAGATGCCTTGTTACATCAATGTAATATTTTAAAGTAGTAGCCGGACAGATGCTTACATTTTCATTGAAAAAAGGAATTATCAAAAGAGGTTGTGATTTATTAATTCTAGAAGTCTTAATTTGGTCTGGAATCTTAATCTTAATCAGTTCTTCATTAATAGTAATATAACTTAACTTAATTAAAGACATAGTCTGCAATCTATGAGCTGTAATTAGAGTTAAAAGCATAATCAATTTCTTTCCTAAAATATCCAAAGTAAGATCAGTATTTGGATATAATTTCGAGATATGATCTAAAACTTGTCTTGGGTTCCACGTTTCCTCATATCTTGGTTTGTTAGGCCTCATCTTGTAAATTCCCGTAAAGAATCGCTTAATATCCCTATGCGATCCTAAATCCTCATCCAACAATAGTGACAATGCTGATCTAATAGAGTTTAGGGTGCCATAAGCAGAACCATCTTTGAATTTTTTAGTTAAAAAATCTAGTATTTTTGGAATTGAAATCAAGAAAGGATCAACTTTTTCATTATTACAAAAGTTCCACCATTGTTTCAAACACGAATCATACTGTTTTAATGTGGCTTGTGATAAGGAATTTAACATTATATTAATACTGTCATTACTTAAACCCTTTTCTAGGTACACTTTGCTGATAACACTGCGGCAACCAGTGTAAGGGTTTGGTATAGCGGATGCTGGTTTCTGAAAAGAGAAGATAATAAGTCTCTAGATGGTTTGAATTTTATAATGTGTGATTTTATTAAAGACATAAAAAGAGGAAACCAGGCTTGGGAAGGCCAGAAAGGAACAACCATTATGCCTTCAGCTTTATCAATTACAATTTTTTTAAGGCACTTTAGTATAACTGAAAAAGGTGGGAATGCATAAAACTGTAGATCTGTCCAGGATAAGGTGAAAGCATCTACAGCAAAACAATTAGGTTGTATATGCCAAGAAACAAAAATTTTACATTTCGAATTTTCTTTTGTAGCAAATAAATCAATATTTGGACAACCAAGTTCTGACTTTATTTTATTAAAGGCATTATCATTTAGTTGCCATTCGATTTCTTCATTTATAATCCTAGATTCTTTATCTGCGACATGGTTGTCCTTAGACGCAATATAGGACGCCGTTACAAATATGTTTCTGGATTCACAAAATTGCCAAATTTCACGAGCTAGGTTGTTGAGGTGTGGGTATTGTATACCTCGAATTCGATTTATGTAAGCTATAGCAGTTGTATTATCACAACGTAGCAATATTTCACAATTATTAATATCCTTAGCAAAACATTGTAAACCAAAAAATACTGCCTTTAATTCTAAATAATTTATGTGGCATTTTTGTTCATCTTTACTCCAAAACCCATGTAACTTTTCAGAATTGCACACAATACCCCAACCTGTAAGGGATGAATCCGTGTAGATTTCTAATTTATAAATACCCTCTCTTATAGGATTATTAGTAAAAAATACATGTTCTTTCCACCAGACCAGATCACATTTTACAACCTCATTGAGAAATATCCTAGCTTCAAAGTCATTATTATTATTTTTCAGAGATAAATATTTGTAACGTTCTAGTCTTTTGGTATACATTAGGCCATAAGGTATTGCAGGACATATAGATATTAAACTTCCAATTAGTGACGCAAACAACCTTATTGTAGTATGTTTCAATTTAATAAATGACTCTAATTTCTTTGAAATAGAAATACGCTTTTCTTCCGGTAACAATAACCTATAATTTTCACAATCTAGCACAAAACCAAGAAATTTACATTGTTTGGATGGTTTTAAATTGCTCTTTTTCAAATTAATAATAAATCCAAGTGATTCTAGAACATGTTTGCTGGTTTCAATGTTTCTTAGACATTCATTTGCAGTATTTCCAATAAACAAAAAATCATCCAAATAATTCACTGAATTTAAACCTTGTTTTCTTAGATAAGAAATAATAGGTTTGATAAGTTTTGTGAAAACATATGGTGCAGATGAAAGCCCAAAAGGTAAGACTTGAAATTCGTATATTCTTCCCTCAAACATAAATCTCAGATACTTGCGACTACTTGCATGTATTTTTAGGCAAAAATAAGCATCTTTTAAATCCATTGAGCCTAAGTAAGAGTTTCTATTAATTAGTTTAATTGCTGTTCTGATATCTTCTAATTTAAAATGAGAGGTCTGTACATGTTGATTGAAAGATTTTAGGTTTAAAATAAATCTAGATGACCCATCTGGTTTAGGTACCAGAAAAATTCTGGAAAGGTATTGACCCTGAACAGCCTTACAAACTTTAACTGCACCAATATTTTTAAGCTCTTTGATAGATTTTTTTATAATCACATTTTCTGATTGACTGAAATTAGAATTGTTCGAGAAAGATGTTTGGTGAACATTACTTAAAAGAGGTATTTCATAACCAGACCTAATCCACTGTAAAACAGTGTTATTTTTGATAATCGAAGCCCATTGGTCATAAAATAAGGTCAATCGACCTGCTGTAAATACCTCTAATTCTTTCTGTATGATTGTTGGGCAGGGCGTCTGCCCCGCGGTGCTCTGGTGTTGTTCCAATGAGCTGCAGCTGGAGCTCGAGCTGAATGAGATGTTGCTTGCGGTCTGTAGAACTTTTTCTGTGCAGCCCGGATCTTTTTTAGATAACCCCCTTGTTGCCCGCCCGGAGGTGGAGGGTACTGAGTTGAGGTGGACGGGCTCCAACAGTTTAAAGTCTTGTTTGTTAGAGGTCTTCTTAGGTCTTTTGATGTTCGTTCTAAATCTTTAGAACTTTTTATGACTTGGTTTAATTCAGTTCCGAACAAGTTTTCAGTAATCTCAGTATTATCTAATGCTTCTTTTAAATTTTTATTTAGACCTGGAAGTATTATTGCTCTTTTTGTTTGTGACTCTAAATATTGCAAGTCACACAGCAATCGTATACTGTCGCTTACAATATTTATGTTTTCTTGATCTTTTTTGTCAATCAGTGATTTTAGACTTTTGTTTAAATTAGCTATTATAAGGCCAATTTGGTCTTGTTTCTCAGTGATTTTTTGCTCTCTTATTTTGGAGCTGTTGTTTAATGTTGCTAAGATTTCTTTATTTAGTTTTGGGGATTTTAAGAAACAGTTCTTGACTGTTGGAATTTTTTCTATAATTTTCTTTTTACTTTCTTCATTTAACCCTTTGGACATTAAGTCACCCCATAACTTTGCCAACTTGGGGTTTAATTCCATGGAATTCTCACTAGGGCATGGTTCTCCTACTAATTTTAAAATATCTTCTTCTTCCTGTTCATTTTCTTGAATTTCATCACTACTACTATCGCTAATCAGCCTTATTCGCCTTCTCTTAATCTGACTTTCATCCTCAGAATCAGAGTCTGAGTAAATAATTCTTTTTTTATTTGATCGAGGATCTGAGAAAGAAAAAACATTGTATGTTCAAAAAGAAAAAACTCGTGTATCCGCCCAGTGATACCGCGAGTATTAAGGGAACAAACTATACGTGTTCCATACTTGTATTGATAAATATCAAGACAGTAGAGAATGTCTCGTGTATCCGCCCAGTGATACTGCGAGTTTATATTTGAGTTATTAGTATAGTATATAAGTATTAAGGGAGCAAACAGTATGTCCCAATTTTATTGACATAAGTAAAAAGTATGTCTCGTGCACCCGCCCAGTGGTACCGCGAGCATAATAGAAAAAACTTGGTTAACTTCCGTCAATTATCCAGTGGAAAAGTTAAAACCAAAAAATACTCGTGCACCCGTTCATGGTGCCGCTAGTATAAAGTCGTTATGTTATAAATCAACAAAATAATGTAGATTCAAGTGGTTATAGAACCGTTAGGCAAGTAAAGCCTGTAACTGCGTAGTAAAAATAGGACGTCGTAGGTAGGTATATTACCGCACGAATTTCACACAACTATGGAAAAAATTACCTTCGTCTGAGTCATCAGAGTTGTCCAAAAGGTTTAAAAGCTCCTTCAACTTATTTCTTCTGCTCATTCTTGTTTTTTTTAAATGTTATTTGGTAAAATAAACATTCGTTGCTTCGGCACGAAAAAACACAATGATTAGACAGATACATGCAGTGTTGCCAGTAATAAACTAGGGATACAAGCTAAATTCTTTTTTCTACACTTCGTGCTTCGAACATTCGTGGTGAAGGCTCGTCATAAACATGACTACATAGTAAACACAGAGGAGGCGTCAATGAATATAATAAAGTTGTAAAATTCAATGAATTTAATAATGATCATAATATTACTTATTATAGATGGGTTCGTGCAAGAGAAAGGTCTCAAACTAAGAAAGGCCCAAAAATCATAACGATAACGAAGAAAGAGGAAGTTGTAGCAAAACCAATAGAAATAGTTAAAGCTCTGGAAGCAAATTTACTACCATTCTTTGAACATTGTTACAAAATTCATAACCAATATACGCACATGAAGCAATTAAAAGATTCACTATACGTAAACTGTGCTGTAATTCACGCAGATTTTTCGGAAAATTATGGTCTGAAATACAATCAAGAAGTGCAGTCGATGCATTTTGGAGGAAGCCGACAGGAAGTAAGTCTTCATACAGCCGTTATATATAATTTTGACTTTGGAATGAGTTCAATTAAGCCAACATCCGTTTGTACAACGAGTTCTTGCTTGAGACACGATGCTTCCGCTGTATGGGCTCATATTACACCATTGATTCAAAGAGCTATAAATGATAACCCATTCATAGATACATTACATTTTCAAACAGATTCCCCAACCTCACAGTACAGAAATAAATATATTTTTTACATGATATCACAACTTCACAAAGATTTTCCATCGATAAATGCAATAACATGGAACTACTCAGAGGCAGGTCACGGCAAAGGTGCCCCTGATGGTGTGGGAGGAACGCTAAAGCGGACAGTTGATTCCTGCGTTAATCACGGCGTTGATGTAGGTAGTTATGATAAGTTCATGCGTGTAATCAAAGAAAACGTGGAGAATGTCATAACAATTGATGTCCCTGAAGCAGTCATCAAAGAAAAAGATAAAAAGTTCCCAATAAAAGTACCACCATTCAAAGGCACCCTTGCTGTGCATCAAGTTTTGTGGAAAAAAGGGACTCTAAACCTAACATTTCGCAAAGCAAGTTGCTTTGAGTGTGGCTGTGGAACTATATGTTTGCACGGGAAACATCTTGGTTTCCTTCAATTGCCCAAAGCATATTTAATCCCATCTATTTTTGACAAACCTCTCATAGCCTCAAAAAGTCACGGTAATGAAGTTCTTAGCAACATTACAAACACGCCAAAGGCATCGACTTCAAGTGTTGAAACAAATGTCAATGTCGCGGGTCCTTCAAATATAAGGATTCTGTCGAATAAACTTATCATAGTAAAAAAAACTGATATTTTACAGAAAAAACTAAACTATCTCTTACCCTAAAATAAGTTTACTTAATTAAATTATTCCATCAATGGCTGTTGATTCAAAGATTATAATAATGTCTTGTATTTATATAATTTGATTTATTCGATTTTTTATTGTTTTTATAATATTATTGTGTTTCCATATTGTGTAATGGCTATATATTTTGTTCATTGCATTATATTATATTTTTATGTAAAATTATAATCAACAAAAAGTAACAGCCTTAATTAAGTAACGTTAAATATTATTAAGATTTTATTACAATCGTACGCATTTTAGTTAAATTTAAGAAAATTGTTCCAAAATCATGATGATTACCAAAGAGCTAATATTAATAGAAACTATATTTTTTAAATATTGTTGATTTACGTAAGTAACGTTAAATATTATTAAGATTTTATTACATTTGGTCGTAAAAAAAGGTACCTACACAAAAAGGAAAAGATCGTACGTATTTTAGTTTAATTTAAGAAAATTGTTCCAAAATCATGTTGATTACCAAAGAGCTAATATTAATAAACTATATTTTTTGAAGATATTGTTGATTTAAGTTACCTTACGTAAAATATTATTAAGATTTTATTACGTTTGGTCGTAAAAAAAGGTACACAAAAAGGAAAAGATCTAAGTATTTTAGTTTAATTTAAGAAAATTGTTCCAAAATCATGTTGATTACCAAAGAGCTAATATTAATAGAAACTATATTTTTTGAAGATATTGTGGATTTAAGTAAGTACCTAACATTAAATATTATTAAGATTTTATTACGTTTGGTCGTTAAAAAGGTAAACAAAAAGGAAAAGATCTACGTATTTTAGTTTAATTAAAGAAAATTGTTCCAAAATCATGTTGATTACCAAAGAGCTTATATTAATAGAAACTATTTTTTTTTAAGAAATTGTTGATATTCGTAGTCGTAGTGTCGTACAGCTTATTTTATATTCAATAAAATACATTACATAAACATGTGTGTAAAAAACATTTTATTATACGTCATTACCAGTTACTTGGAATCATTACCATTGCTAAAATAGTCATTCCATACTACTAACGTCATTACCATTTCAAGCAGTTAACTTTGAAGACCAATAACTTCTAATTTAATGATTGGATAATGGTGCCTCCTGCAGGTTTTTAAAGCTTATTACTATATCTTTAAATTTCAGTCGCTAAACACGCAAAAACAAACAATTTTCAAAAAAGTGAAAAAATATTAAGAAATAATCAAAAAGGCGAATCCACCCCCAATTGTTAGGTTTGTATACGCGTCCATGGAATTAGTAAGTACTAACGTACATCTGGAAGGTGCACTACACCAATAACGCGAGCCGAAAGAAATGTACTAAAGCTTACTGCGTCTCTTTCTAAAGGTGACCATATTTGAATTGCAATTTACGGACAAATTAATTTTACAAGCCCGTGGTGGGGCAGTAAACAATATTTACTTATTGAACTGATTGCTTTCAAAATCGATATCTGTGGATCTGTAGATCTGACAACAATCCGTTGACAAATTGAGGAAAAGTAACCTTGAACTTTTTAGTTATTCAACTGATTGTCTCCAAAATCGATATCTGGGCATCTGTGTGGTCTCTGTCAACGAATCCGTGGATAGACTGAGAAAAATTAGCTGCCGTCTTGAAGTTCTTAATAAGAGCAAGTACAACAGAATACAAGCATTGAAAGATTTCAAACAAAATCTAGTATTAATTTGTCATTCAAGTGTCAATTTCGAATTATAGGAGACCACACAGAATACACAGATCCCCAGATCCACACACATTTCTTCGGCTCACTTTATCGGTGGAATGCACCTTCCAGATGTACGTTATTACTTACTAATTCCATGGTCACGCCAACATTGTCATATTTGACACTCACTATTAGTTAACTCTAAAGGCCCTTTTAGAATGATCAAAGATATAACATTCAATTACTTTGTTCTAAACAGAGAAAATATTTTTTTTTGCAATATTTAAAAATCTAATCTACCAATTAGTTTCTATGGATATACCTAGTAATATGCCGAAGTTATCGTAAATCAAAAAAAACACGGTGTATATATACCAACTTTCAGCCTGAAGAGCTCATTACTTTACAAAATATCGTCGAGCAAGCAAGTCAATCTGGAAAAATCCTGGAAGTATGGAGCAAATTGAGTATCGAGCCGTCATCAAGTTCCTGACTAAGCAAGGAAAAACTCCTCATACCGCCTACACACTCACGCCGAGAATTCCCGAGAACACCCGAGAAGTGTGAATGTGATCGCTTTCTCGCCGTCTCGTTCTCGCGCTCACCTGTTCTCCGATCGGTGTCGGTATTTTCAAAGGGTTTCTCGGGCGAGGAACGAGAACCGTATCACATTCTTGTTCGGTCTCAGTGCGACCGTGGCACCGATTGTGTGTTGTCGTGTAGGTAATTTCTAGCTAAATAAATACCATCTACGTCTGTAGTCGCCACAAGTTGGGTGGTTTGTGCCACGTCAGTGCTACAAAAAGTATAATTCAGTGCTATAAAATGTGGAATAACGAATTAGAATTTAAGTTCATAGAACACTTTCATTCAGAGCCTATTTTATGGGATGCAAAACATAGACACTACAAAGACAAAAGTTTGAATCATGACGCATGGAATCGGCTTGGAGAGCTAATGGAAATACCAGTACCAGAACTGAAAAAGGTGAAGGAATCTCTTTTTGCTAGTTACTGCAAATATAGAAAGATGGTATATACTTACTTCCTTCCCTCTTAATGATTCCACCCTCCTATTGTTATTAGTTCTTTTGTTTACTCTTTCTTTTTTCATTTTGAAATGAAATGAAATGAAATAGTTTTATTCCGGAAAACAGGTTCCATAAAGAGCACAAAAGAAAAGAAAAGAAAAATACAATAATGTCATAAACTAAACTAAAGAAAGTGCTCGCAGCGTGGGCGGCGCCACGGGTCACCCGGATCCCGCGATGACAGGCTTATGGTAGCCCCTCCAACGCTCGTGAAGCGGACTCGCGTCCCACTCCCTTACCACCGAAAGCAGTGTTGGAGGAGGCGTAGATAGCCCTTCTGGCAGTAGCGCTCCTCGCGCGCAGTAGTATTTTACGTGTATCTTTCTCTTCTTCTTTCGATTAGCGTAGCGTAGGGTTAGGGTAGCGGTTCTTGCAATTCTTCTTCACACGCGTCTTTTAAAGTAGATAGCTTTATGGTAAAATTCACTTCCTGAAAATTTTTAAACAACCGTGTAAGCTGTATATCAAATAACCAATAAATACTATCTGGGATTCTTGAATATGAACACTTTATGACTAGTTTTTATTTGCATTTCATTATTTTCGGGTTCAGTTAATGCTCTCCTTCTGTACCTATAGTGCATTCGCGTTAAGAAAATAGTGACTCATCGTTGACCGCCGACCTGGCCACGCCCCCTAGCCAATTAGAATGCTTGAAATTATAAAGTCGAGTTCACAGTGAACAGTTGAAGTCAGACCTTCAAACAAAACGGTTGTGTATCTAGCGTGTTACTCGAACAATTTGAAAATGAATACCTCACCTATTCGAAAGAATAAAAGTGGATCAATAATCCACAGCGGAGAAAGACGCATAATTTATAATGTTTACAAGTTCTTTAAGCGTTGCGATTTAAACGCGACTGTGGAGTGCACAGTTATAAAAACAGCAAGTGCATGCGGTGTGTCCGAAAATACCGTTTACAAAATTATTTAAGAACAAAAGGATACAAACACATTAAAATCACCGGTGAAAAAAAGAGCTCGATTATCCACGGTCGATAAATTAGATGACCTAGACAAATGTGCAATAAGAAGAAAAGTTCACTCAATATATTTAAATAACGACTACCCGACATTGGACAAAATTATGACACTTTGCGAAGCTGACGAAGATATTCCTGTTTTCAAACGTACCACACTACATAAAATAATGCACGAGCTTGGTTTCGATTTCAATAAACAGGATGGTAGAACATTGTTAGTCGAAAGGGAAGATATTGTTTTATGGAGGCGTAAATATCTGAGGCAAATAAAAGAATACAGATACGCCAATAAAACCATTTACTATCTTGACGAAACGTGGGTAAACGCTGGACATGTGAAGACAAAATCGTTGGTTGGATACAACGGTAAAAAATAAAAGGCAAGCATTTCAAGATGGCTTGTCAGCCGGTCGAAAAGCTCCGACAGGAAAAGGTAAAAGGTTGATTGTATTGCGCATTGGCAGCGACAAAGGTTTCGTGGAAGATGGTCTACTACTCTTTGAATCTAAGTCTACAAAAGACTATCATGAAGAGATGGACGGTGAAAGATTCCTTAATTGGTTTATTAATATAATGCCTAAACTAGAACCAGGAAGTGTGGTTATCATGGATAATGCTCCCTACCATTCGGTAAAAGCCGAAAAAATACCAACAACCATGTGGAACAAGCCGCAAATAATAGATTGGCTGCAAAGCAAAGGCATATCCATGGACATGAGCTATTTAAAAAAGGAATTATTAATGAAAGTTGCCGAAATCGCCCCACAATATAATAAATATTTAATAGATGAGACTGCTAAAAGTAATGGCATTACAATTCTTCGCCTACCGCCTTACCATTGCAAACTTAATTCAATTGAATTAGTGTGGGCCCAAATAAAAAATTATGTTGGTGCCAATAACTCCACGTTCAAAATGAGTGACGTTAAAAAAATATTAGACGACGCAATAGCGTTAATAGACGCTAATCGTTGGAAGAACTGCTGCGACCACGTGATACGCGAAGAAAATACCATGTGGCATTTGGATGACGTCATGGAACTCGCAGAACAAAATTCCTTCATAATAAATGTAACTGGAGAATCTAGCGATAGTGATTAGTGATTTACGTAATTTTAAGACAATTTGTTTCCATTAACCTTAATTAAATTTATTTTTAAAAATTCTTGAATTTTCACTCCACTGTGAATACACCCTTACCCGGCAGTTGCACTGATGAGTCACTATTTTCTTAACGCGAATGCACTATAACTGCATAATTTCATACTTATAAAAACAAACTCTTATCGGACGCACCACTTACTACCGATATAAGAGAATGACGTTTAATAATAATAGTACGCATGATGTTTAATATGCAAATCAGCATGAATTTTACTGTTTCAGCTAAAATGCCGAGAAGATTAAGACAGCAGTTGAGTGAATTAAACCTCGTTACGTGAAACTTATTTAAGGTTCGGCGGAACCGACCACCATGTTCGAAATCGAAAAGACCAGCTCTCCGGCCCAGCGATCATCGTAACTCCGGAACTTGACGTGGCGAATACGGCGCCGGTGACGACGAGTGCCGACACCAAGGCCGGCGGGTCTGGTGCGCTGGTCAGGCTTAAGCGACAAGTCTTGTTGGACGACTCCGCAAGTAAACAGCGCCGGCTGGAGGAGGGTGAATATTTGGCGTTTCAACCGCCGTCATTAATAAACTCAATAACTTTCTTGTTTTTTTAAATGGAATGGATACTACCCCCGGGTCCGCTGTTTTTGACATCAAAAATTGCTGGTAGTTATCATTATTTTCGTCAATGTATTAAAGAGAATAATGACGGCGGTTGGAACGCCCGAATATTCACCCAGGAGCAATTAGCAAGAGCAATCGTGAATAATTTAAGCAGTCTGACACCATTTGGCTTTTACTTGTACCTAAGTTACTTGGTTGATTTGAAAGAAAATATCAGTCTAATAAGCAAACACCAATTATTTATAGTACATAAAAAACTGAAATTACCAGTATTTTGACTTGATCATAATTGCTACGTGTTCACGCCTGCATTACGTGACACACGGCCGCGAGGGAGAGGGCGAGCGGGGACCCAATGACCCAACTACAAAACGGCCGGCGCCGGCGCACTTTACATTATTTCTTGACAAAGCTTTATGCTGAAGTGTACGGTGAGAGGTATAATGACAACTCAGGAGTCTGGAGAATACTGAATGCTTTATTGGTAAATTGTACAGTTTATATACTATGGTTTCTAGTCATTATCTGGGCTTAAGGTTACTGGTGTGGAACTAATGGTTATGCATTGTCAGCGGAATAAACTATAAAACTTAATAGAGGCTATAAAGTTTTATAGCATCGTTAAACTAATAATTAGAGAAGAGGTAGGTTACATTGGTGACCTCACTACAGCTTTCCCCTTTTTTTTTGAGACAAAAATTGTAACAAAACAATTTTTGGCTTAGGTTTACTTAATTTACTTATGGCTATGGTATACATTATAAATTCTTAAACTATCTTAATGTAATCTGTTTAAAGTTTATTTTACGTCTATGTTACGTGTTCCTTATATGGCTATGAAGTACATTGTTGCATTTATGTGATTGTAATTAATTTGTATTATGATTTTTATGGTTTCGTATTCTTATCTTTGTTTATACATATGGGGATAGCGGTTCCTTTTTTGGTGATGGTATCTGATAGTCTGTTTTTGTTATGGTTTAGTTTTTATACTTTTATTTCTTATGATAAATGTTGTGGTTCATTTATTCATTAATCTTGCTCTTGCTTTGTGTAGTCGTTGTTCCCTGTATTTTTTTTTTTTATTATTATTCTAAACATGTCTTTTTTTCGTTGGATCCCACACTTGTGTGTGTTTTCGACTTATCATTAAATTTTAGTGTACGGCATGGTGTACCGTTTTATTTTTCTACCATGCGTACTGTGGCGGGTTCGCCCCAATGGTTAAGTGTGTTCGACGCGGTTGTGGGCCATCCCTTGATGTGCCCACTTCATCCGGCGGATGACCTGCTGTCCACGATCTGCGTGGAATTGAGTGCTGTGGACGCAGATGGCTTAGTGCTGTTTGTGGACTACGCACTCACCCCGGATAGCCGGTACTGGCATGTGTGGTGGCGCACTTTGGAGTGGCGTGAGCTCGACGAAATGATGGCGGATTTTCCCTTAGATGATGGTGGTGGTGATGTTGTTAGTGATGGTGTTTTTTAGTGTATAAGGTTTATTAAATTTTTTTTTATTATCCTGTGTGTTCGTTGTTTAATTTATATGCTGTAGGGTTTTGTTCTATTTTTATGCACAATGTATTCTTTACCTAAAACTAATATTTTTACATTCGTACCTTGATCTTCAATTACAGTATATGGTCCCTTATACACTGGGTCCATTTTATTTCTATCTTCTTTTTTAACTAATACTAAATCTCCTATCGTATAGTTTATGGGATTAGTTTTTAAATCATAACTTATTTTTCTATCTATTTTTGACTTAATTAAATTATTTCTAGCATCCTCTTGGGATTTTTGTAATCTATACTTGAATTCTATTGGATATGAATCATAATTATACATTGGATCTACTTGGGTTATAATATTATTTGGTATACGACATCTTTCCAAACACTAATTCATATGGTGTATATTTAGTTGCTGAATGCATTGTCGTATTATATGAAAAACACCAATATTTCAACCAATCTGACCACTGGTGGGCTTGGTTATTTGTTTGTATCCTTAAAAATGCTCCTAAAGCTTTATGAGAATTTTCTAAGGAACCAAGGCTTTCGTGGTGGTAAGCGGTTGATTGCAATTGTTTTATTCCTAAAATATTACATATTTCGCGCATAGTTGATGAAATGAATTCACTTCCCTTATCTGTTCCAATTTCCTTTGGAATTCCATATCGCAATATGAAATTATCGACTAATGCTCTCGCGACTGTGTCTGTTTCCTTATTTAGAAGTGGATATGCCTCTACGTATTTTGTGAGCTCGCACTGGAACGTAAGTATATATAGCAATACCCATTCGTATCTTTAGTTAGTGGTCCGCATAAATCTAAGAATACCTTATCGAAAGAAGCTGTGGCCGTACTAGTAATACATAGTGGTTGTTTTACATTTTTATGATATTTTTGTGTTTGACATTTATGACATCTTTTTACGAATTTCATAATGTCATTATCCATTCCTGGCCAGTAGTAGTAACGCTTCACGTTATTAGTCATTCTTCGAATTCCCGCGTGACCGCTTGTAGGTAATAAATGAAAATCGTTCAATATGACGCGTCTGTCATCTTTATTATTTATTTTTGTGACACCTTTAATGATACATAATCGGGGTCCGGACCCTGTACCATAATTGTTTATACATTGAGCTAGCTCTGTTATTATACACGCGGTGTCATTGTTATATAGTATGCATACTTCCTTTATTTGTTGTGCCTTGCAAAATGCACCTAATACCCTCGCGAGAAAAGCTCGTTTCGTACGCGATTGATTACTAGGCTTGACACACAATGTCGCCAAGGATGGCGAGTATACGATTTCATTATTTTGACTCGTAACGCAATCTTTTTGTTCGAGTATCTTGTAATAGTCATGCTTATTGAAACTTAATTCAGGTAAGTCTTCTGGTTTTTTAAGGAGTTCCACAATTCTGGGTTGGCCTGACTCGTCATTGTGGGAATCCGTATTTCTTGAGCCATTATGTATGTTTTGCTCTTTCATTCGTTTCGTTTGTGCTCTGGTCATCACTGATAACACTAGTCGTGGGTCGTTGTCGAATTTTTTGACAACGAAACGCAACCGTTTTTTCTAGAATGAAAACTAGTCCTCGAAACGGTCCTCGTTCGCAACTGGTTTCATTGTATGGGGACGGGCAACGGAAGACGACGCACAGGACGATCGAACGAGAGAAACGTAAACTCATCTCGTCGACGTTCGTCTCGAAGACGAGTGAAGTGGAATGGTTGCGAATGCGGACTTGCGGTTACTTAACGTTTTTCGTTCGATTTCAATAGATTTTTCTTAATTTAAATGAATGAACTTCCCTTCATACTTTTCCAGGCTTAGGACTGGGTTGGTATTGTTTTTTATACCAGGCGTATTTAAAAGTTCATTTGATTTTATGTACATAATTTGGATTTCTTTATACATATTTACATATTTACATTTAGATATATTTTTTTTTTTGTATTTTTTTAGTTTTTTTTTTTTTATTATTATTATTTTTATTGCTAAACCACTTTACACTCTCTACCAACGACGTTAAGATACACAGCAATGACCACCGCGTTGCGAACGAGCGAGACGAACGAACGAAACGAAACACCAAAAAAAATAAGTTGTCTTACACGATATTCGACTATATCGTTGTGAAAATAAAGATTATTTTATTATATCAAAGACCAAAACGAAATGAACGAGCGACGACGTCGCAATGATCTCATTACATTCTAGGCTCTATGTATATAGACTTACGTTCTAGGCTCTATGGATATACTACTTATCGATACTTTAAGTACAAATTCGCGTCAAACAATGCGAGAACTAGTTGCGCGACGAAGACTGCTTTAGAACGAAACGTAAAACGGTTCTATCGTCGCGGAACACAAAACGGTCTTTTAAAACGGTTCGTCTTTGCAACGCCCATCACTAGATAACACTTGTTTTGTCATATTTTTGAGTTCTTCACTAGTTATTTCTATTCTAGATAACGCGTCTGCAGCTACATTATCTTTACCTTTCAAATATTCTACCGTGAAGTCATATTCTTCTAGACATAAACGAAACTTGGTGAGTCGACTTGATGGATTATTCATTCCAAATAAATAGATTAGTGGACGGTGATCTGTGATAATTTTAAACTTTCGCCCATATATGTATGGTCTAAAATATTTCACTGCCCATACGATTGCTAATAATTCCTTATCCGTTGTGGGATAATTTTTCTCTGCTTTGTTTAAAGGTCTACTTGCATAAGCTACTGGTAATCCATTTTGATTCGATAATAGGCTTCCAACAGCTGTGCCTGATGCGTCTGTGTGTATCGTGAACGTGTTGTTATCTGAGAAGTCTGGATATTGTAGTACTGGTGGTGTACTAATGTTTATTTTTAACTTTTTAAATGCATTTTCGCATTGTTTTGTCCAATTAAATTCTACGTTTTTTTTTAATAAATTGGTTAATGGTTGGGTTATTTCGGAGAAATTTTTAATAAATTTTCTATAATAATTTACAAATGCTACGAAACGTCTGACCTCATCAGCGTTTTTTGGTACTGGATAATTTTGAACTATTGTAATCTTTTTCGGATCGGGTTTTAATCCTTCGGGAGTTACAACATGTCCTAGGTATAAAATTTCTTTTTGCATAAAACTACATTTCAGAGGGTTTAGTTTAAAATTTACTTTTCGTAGTCTTTCAAAAACATTAATTAAGTTTTTATTATGTTGTTGTAAATTTCGACCCATGACAATGATGTCATCTAAATAAACTATGCACTGTATGTAGTTTAGTCCAGACATAGCTATTGTCATTGCTCTGCTGAAAGCATTTGGGCTAGTTTTTAGTCCCATTGGCAATCGTTTCATCTGATAGTGTTTATCTGCTATAAACGCGGTATATTTTCTGCTTTCGGGATCTAGTTTGATTTGATAATAACCTTGGTTTAAATCCAAGGTGCTGAAATACATATTTAGCACCGGTTAAAGAATCTAGGATCTCGGTGATGTTTGGCAGGGGGAATTTATCATTTTCAATTACGTCATTGACTTTTCTATAATCTATTACTAATCTCCATTTCTTTTCTCCACTCGAGTCTGTTTTCTTGGGAACGAGGAGTAATGGACTTGCCCATTCCGACTGGGATTCTTCTATGATGTCATTTTCTAACATTTGTTTTATTTGTTTGTTTATCTCTGATTTTTGTGATCGAGGTAAACGATACGGTTTGCTATATATAGGTGAAACATTTGATTTTAATCGTATTTTTTGTTCGTATAGGTTTGTGGTATTTAATGTGTCTCCTGGGAGTTGAAAAATGTCGGCGTATTTCGCGCAAATACTAGCAATGGAGTTGCTTTCCTCCTTATTTAAATTTTCTAGTTTTAAAAGTGAAAATAGTAATTTTACTCTATCTGAACTTTGTTTACATTTTTCAAAAGAAAAACAATTATAGTCTCGTAAATCTCGTAATGGTCTTATTTGTGGTGTGAAGTTGTTTAAAGTCACGTGTTTCTCGCGCGTGTTTAAAACTTTTACTGTTATTTTTCCTTTTTTGTTACAAGTTATGGAATTTGCTACAAAAATTCCTTCAGCAATTTCACTTGATAATATTACGCAATCCTCTGTACAGTTTGTTGAAACTTGTATTATTGATTCACTTCGTGCTGGTATCTGTATTTGATTTGAACTATTTATTTCGTTATTATAATTTTTTAAAGTTAATGGTATTGTAATTATTTCGTTGTTATTATTTAACGTGATTGTCTGTTTCTCGTAATTTATAACGCATTTATATTTTTTCAAAAAATCTTGTCCGATGATTCCGTCTGCTTGTAATGGTAATTTTGGGAATACATGAAATGTATGTTCAAATATTTGATTTTTTGTCTGTAAGTTTAAAGTAATTATATTGTATGACGTTATATTTCCTCCTACTCCGTTAATGTGAGTAGTCTTGGGTGTCATATGACTACCTGCTGATTTCGCTGCGTCATGTGTTATCGCGCTTAGACTTGCGCCCGTGTCAATAAGCCATTTGTGCGTTGTGTCGTTTATTGCAAACTGAACTGAATTCATATGACAATACGTTAGAATGTTGTTTTTAGGGACGAAAAAATTCTAAATCTTCTGACATTTCGCTATTATTTTGTTCACTTCCTATCGCCGTATTTACTTGATGACGTCTGTATGATGGATTTTGACGTCGGCCACGGTAACTTGTATGTGTACGCGTGTAAAAGCTATTTGAGGTTCTTACTGGTCGAGAATTATTTGTTTGAGCGTATTTCCCTGTGGGTTTATTTTGCGCACTTGTACCCGGTTGCGTGCGAGTGTATTTACCCATAGGTCTACTATAATGTCCTCGGTAAGGTCTGCGGACATTGTATCCTTTTTTTCCTAAGTGGAAAATTTGTTCCGTTCCAGGTGTGGGTCTTACAGACACCTCCTGGTCTTTTGCTCCCTGTATAGCGTCCTTGAGCGAGGTGTAATTTCGGGACGCTATAATGGTACTCAACTTATCATTTCGCAATCCTTCTGAGAATTTTGAAATTGCCGTTTTTTCGTTTATTGGTTGTAAAACTGTATAGGCTTCTGGTTTTCCATTTGCCTGTGTTATTGTGAGGTTTACAAACAAATCCTCTAATTCTTGTCCGAATCGTTCGATGGACCTATTTCCTTGTTTTGCTGTCGTTAGTTTGGATTGTATCGCGGTTGCTGATTTTACTGGTAAAAGATGGAGCTTCATTTCATCAATTAAATCGCTTATTTTGGTATGGTTTTCGGATATTCTAAGTTTTGCGTTTTGCGTTAACCTTGTCTTAATAACAAAATTAATTAATAATTTATAGTCTGAGTCTTTAATCATTGTGGAATATAAATCTATTGCGTCTATTAGTTGTTTAGTGACGGTTTCCGAGCCGTCCATGGCTGGTAACAATGATACAGCTGTTTTTAAGTCAAAACTGTCGTTGGACGTCATTGTGATTAAATTTTTATGGTCTTGTTCGTAAGTTGTCAAAATTTTACTATATGTTTCCTCTATTTTTTGGAAGTAAGACTGAATTAATTCACTGTCTTTTACAGAAAGTTCTGCTTTTTCTAATTTAGAGCTATATTGTTCGATGTATACTTCGTACTGCGCATATAATTTTTTTACAAGTTGAAGTTTATTTTGACCAATTGTCTCAATTCGGCGTTTGGGTCCTAACTTTCTAATATCCTCCTGCAGTGTTTTTAATTGATTATATAACACCTGAATGGATGTCATTAATAACTTTTAGTTACATTTAGTTCATTAGTGCAAACTAATTTTGGGTAAGCGAACAATACAAGGTTTTACACAGTTATGGTTACGGCTATCTTAAATTGATACCTTCATAACGTTGCTGTGCTGTGGTGCGGTTGCGGTTGCGTGCTGTTGCTGGGTGGCTGCTGCTGCTGCGTAGGCTTGTTGCTAGACGATCTGCTCTGGCCGGTTCCGCATGGTTGCTGCTACTTGCTTGTCGCTCGATCTTTTTAGTTAAACATTCGTGGATCTTCTTCCACAATGCATATGTGATGATTATGCCAACGACAATGAGTAATGTCGTGGTCAAATACACTGAGACTTCGTCTCTGTGAACTTGGCTCGTAGTTGCGTCGTTGGATTGTCCGTTCTGAGCGATGATGACCTCTTTTTTGTCTTCTTTTGTGCATTGATGTCCCATGTCGTGCTTTGATTGCGGCGGATCGGTTTTTCGGCTGGTCCTTTTGAGCTGGCTGTAGCTGGCTTTTGCTGGCTGGAGCTGGCTTTTGCTGGCTGGAGCTGGCTTTTGCTGGCTGGAGCTGGTTTTTGCTGGCTGGTTACTTGGTTGGTCCGAGCAGCGGCGTGCTGTCTGAAGCTGAGGGTGCCTCGAGCAGCCCGACTGGCAGGGTCGCCATGAAGTGTACGGTGAGAGGTATAATGACAACTCAGGAGTCTGGAGAATACTGAATGCTTTATTGGTAAATTGTACAGTTTATATACTATGGTTTCTAGTCATTATCTGGGCTTAAGGTTACTGGTGTGGAACTAATGGTTATGCATTGTCAGCGGAATAAACTATAAAACTTAATAGAGGCTATAAAGTTTTATAGCATCGTTAAACTAATAATTAGAGAAGAGGTAGGTTACATTGGTGACCTCACTACAATGCTATTTGGAGAAGTGGTTTAATTTTTCAAATCATTTTTTTTTGTTTTCACCTAGTAACTTCAATTTAAAGTCACCTATTTCATTTCAACAGTTTGAAAATGTTATTGGTGCATTAAATATACTACAAAAACTTGGTATAGTTATGGACAATTTGTATTCAGAAACAATACTTCTAAATGAAACTTATGAAAAAATAATGCAAAATAATAAAGATTTTTCTGACTTATCAACGGCTCAAAAATGGCAATACATATTCAATAAAAGTGAAGATTTTCCAAATATTTTCAAATTCATTGCATATATTTTGTCTGTCCCTGCCACTTCAACTTTCACGGAGAGAGTCTTCTCCCTTATCAAAGTAAAGTGGAGAGACGAAAAGAATAGAGCTGCCCTAAATTTAATAAAAAAACGAGAAGGGGCTCTAAATATCTTCAAGAACGACAAATGTTTGTTAAATGTAGCAAAAAGCAATAAAAAATATATTTTTAAGGAGAAATAATACTCTTTTTTATTCTGTGTACTTTATTTTTGTCCTTCCAAAATTAAAAAAATACTTTGTTCGCCCTAAAAAAAGGTGGCAACCCTAGTTGGCACCGACGATTAAATATTCGCATGCCGCATAAGCCTACGCTGATTCGATTTGTGTATCGATTAAAAAAGGAGTCTAGATACCAAGACACTCATATCAAGAATGTTCTTTTCAGTGGAGCTAGTAGACGTCGGGATCGACATCATTTTCGATAAAAAATATCGACATCTATTGAGTTGTACATAGGCTATATTGATGCAATCACATTTTTAAAACATGTGTGTTTTTTAAGACCCGGATTGCGATAAACGAAAAAGAAAGAAAAGCAGGTCGTGCAGAAATGTATTAATTTCTTCATATAAGGAGACATTTTATTTATGTTTAGTTTTGTCGAAGATTAGTTATTAAATAAATATACCTAATATCCCTACAATTATACAATATTGTTTAATTTGTGTCCTTCCAAGTCTTTTTTAATTTAAATCCAACAGATTGGTTATTGCATATTTATTAATCATCAGCCTGATGACGTGCTGGTCATAGGCATCCCTAAGTTTGGAGGGGATTTGCCATAATGGCCACGGTTGGCAGGTGGGTTGGCGATCGCAATAAATTGTGCTGTAATTTCGGGACGCTGCTGCCCATCCACCGGCAATCTTGGACGTAGTTTCAGGACATACCCAGGCCGGTTTAACGGATCACCAGATGTGTGTGTCACCAGATATGTGTCTGCAACCGAGGGTTCTAGAATTGTTCTAAGCAGGTATTCTAGTAAGAGTGAGGTTACAAAAAATAAGGTATTTTGATACTAGCGTGTTTTAAGACTGTTTTATTTTGTAGAATGGAGTATTTTAGGATTAGTGTGTTATGGGATTGGTTTGATCTGAGTTTTAACCTTTATGACATTAGGTGTTGCGGGACAAGTACATAATCAAGATAAGTTCGTTCCGTTTTGAGTTTTAGGGTGTTTTGGGGATCCAGGTTTTTGACGTAAGGCTTTTTTGAATTTCTGCGTATATGACAATATGTGTTTTTGATATTAGTTTGTTCTGTGTTAGAAGGTAATTAGACCTTAGGTTCACCTGCACCGGAAAGGCGGGATCGTTTCCCTGGTGCGAGCGAGATAGCGCTATTAAGATATTTTTTCCGCAATTACTTTATAAAAAGGACCGTTATTTACTGCATTCTCGGTGTAGTTGTAGTCAGGTACAGTCAACAGCATAAATAAATTATTATTTCTGTCCCATATCGTTTTGAATCGTTTCACAATTTTGGATAACATTTCAAACACGAAGTTACAAGTGACAAGGTACATAAATGATCACTTATTTATGCTGGTGACTGTACAGTTTAGGATGGTCAAAGACATTACTAGCAGAAACGGGAACTTTTGTCTGTCATTAAGAGGCGAAATACTGCATATCTCGGTCACGTGCTTAGGCATGATAGATATATGACCTTTGCAACTTATAATAATAGGCAAGGTGGCCGGTAAACGGCGAGTTGGTCGGAGAAAAAAGTCGTGGCTCCGTAACATCCAAGAGTGGACTGGAATAGCGAGCGCATCTGAATTGTTTCGACTCGCTAAGGACAGAGAAGTTAGTAGCCGACCTTCACTAGTTGGAGAGGCACTTGAAGAAGAATAAAGACTATTAGAAAAGGCACTTGTAACATTTTTAAGTTGTGATGCTTTTTAATAATATTGTTTTCTTATTTTCAGTATTTTTTGTACCAAACATACAATACAATGCCGTATAAAATAGTTCAAACAATAGAGCGAGGAAAACCCATTCTTGTTAATGTTCCTTCTACGTGGGAGGAAAATGGTAGCTTGTGGTGGCCGCCTAAAAAGTCACTGTATAAATTAATGAAAGGAGCATTCCAAGCCCAACAAGAAAGAATGGAAATTAATGAATTGCGTTTTAAAAAGGAATAATATCCGTACATATCCGCTTGCCGAAGCTGAATTATCTATTATGGAAGAAAATTCAGACAGACGTGAATGACACTGGCATGGTGGCACCCCAGACGACCGTAGTTTAAAATCAAGAAGTAATGTTTGAACTTTTGGCAAACAAGTTGGTAAGTTCATTTTTTATGAAGTGAATATTTATCAAAAGCATACATACATACTTATTTCACATATTAAAATACACTTACCCGCACAACTCAGTATCACACTTTCAATTAAATTTTCATTAAAAGTTTGATACTTAGTTTTGCGAGCCAGTGTAACTACAGATCTGATATCTGTTAATATCGATACTAAACGTGTCATCATCACTATGATTCATAGACAAACTAGACCTTTAGACATAACATATCCTATAATTTGTGAACTAGACTTCAAAAATGTCAAAGTGTTCGATCTGATTCGTCTGTAGTTAAATCTTGTAAAATAGAGTATTTTTCATATTGTGTGAGTTCATTTTATAAGACAATATCATCATAAATGTGTATTCGTGCGTGATAAAGGCGCAATATCGTGAGTTTGTTACCGTGTCGTGTTTGTTTACATGATAAGACAAGTCCATTGGAACGGACTATCAAAAGTCAGAATGCGGTCCGCAATTTTTGCAAACGGAACTCCACTAAGAGCCCGCTCTAAAACTTGTTTTTGCTGTATGAATTAAATTTAATTTCTCTTAACCTCCTAAGGCCCACCAAACAACGAAATTAGTCAATGGAATATTAATCTATTGAGATCGAAATAAAGTCATTTCCTAATTTAATCAGTAGTCATAAAAACAAAATAAATTTCACTTTGCTTCCTTTACACTAAATCTTTATTTATTTATAAGCAAATTTTTACTACTGACAACATTACTAATGATGAGAACATAGTTCAGATAATTAGTACCGATACTTTAAAATTCGATGAAATTTTGGCAAACCAAAAAGTATTCATATATCAGAAAAAATTTACAATATGCTCCAAATTCAAGCGATCATGCTTGAAAACCAGCAGAAAATCGTTCAAAAATTGTCTTCGCAATCAGTGCAGTTTGAGGAAATATCTGTACAACTTGCAGAGATACCCGTAAAAACGGGTACAAGCGTTACTTTGTTGAAAGATGCAAACCCTGCAGATATAGAAAGTTTTACACTAAAACCCATTGAAAATCAAAGAGATCTTATATCACTGAACCAATTACTGGCAGATAGAGCAGAAAAAAATAAACGAAAAAAACATTTGTCGTTCTTATGCTCAGCTTCACAGGGCGAAGTAAAACTTGTGCATATAAATTACAAGATATTTTATTCACTAGGGATTTCCTTTGCAACTGTTCATGGGCAGGTGGAAGTAGAGGAGATAGGTCGAAAATTGCCCTTAAAGATTACAAGAACGTTTTAAAATTCTTTCATGGTATGATTCAACAGTAATATAGTACTCCGCAAACAATCCGTACACGAAAAGATCCTCCACAGTTGAAAGAATCAGGAAAAACACTGAGGTTTTGCAAAGAAAATAACAAAATAAAAATATTTGTCAAGAAAAAGAGGACGAGTGTGATTTATATGCGAAAATATTGGCAAAAAAAATTAGGAAGTTACCAGAAGTTGAAAGACTTAGTTTTACAATTAGCATTGGGTAGAACCACGGAACATAAAAATCCAGTAGAAGTGTCAAGTGGGCGGCGTGCGTGCAACCTACCATACTTTTGCCGCGATTGATTACCTACTTATTTCGATATTTCTAAAATAGGAAATAAATCCAGAAGCGTGTCTTATTGTGCTATTTTGGAATGTAAAAACGATAGCCGCCTAACTTAATTGGGTACATTTTGTCGTGGAAATGCCCAAGTACGGCGTACTTACTCGCACGTCACTATGAGACTTTAGCGAAGTTCAAGCCACTTCCACTGTTTTTTCTATTCCGTGGGTAGAACTGAACAATGTTAGGTTAGGGTGTAAGGGTGCAACCTGCTTTATGTTAAAGAGGTGTGTGCGAGCGAGATAGACAACAACAGTAACCCCCGTGTGCGAAAGAGAATAAAGAGTCTTGATTAAGATGGCTTCCATGGTTTTATTAATACTTTACATGGCGCTTCGGTAAAAAAATCTTTAAAAATAGATTTCGGAACAAAAGTTAAAAAATAATATGTTTAATTGAAAGTATTTAGTCTGTGTGATGTAAATCCGTTGAAGTTTAGTTTGTTTCGCGAGTAACTTTTCAGCTGGAGATGGATTAAAAAAAAAAGTGATGCAACGTTGTAGCATGCACGTATAGCATGACTATTATTGCTACGTTAAAGCAGTAAAAAGGCAAACGTAAGTGCCTAACGTTAAAAAACGAACGCAACGCTGGGTATTTTGTTATTTTTTCAGCAGTTACAGAAATAAAAGTTACGAACAAAAAACTTATAAAGGTACGCAAATTCAAATATCGAAATGGAATCCAACAACGAACAAGATTTGGAGCAATATAATGTAACAGAGCTCAAGGATGAGTTACGCATTCGATGTTTACAAGTATCAGGCAACAAATCAGACCTAATTAAAAGATTGGTGAAGGATAACTTAGTGAGGTCGCAAGATCAAGAAGCATTGGCTATACTTAAGGAAGAAAGAAGTCGAAGAGCATCAAAGGACATAGAACTTAAGGACATGCAAAAGAACTTAGAACAACTTAAGGTTCAGCTTTCAACATTACAGAACCAAAATATAGGTATGCCAAGTCATAATGAACAGGAACCAGGTACGTCAAATTTGTCTCAACAATCACAAAGTTTAGAAAGTGCAACTTTGTTACATATTTTATCCCAAATAGCAAGTACACAAGAAAAACTAGTAAGTCAACCAACCTTTCAAGTTTTTTCTACCAGCGATACTAGCAATGCTATACCGTTATTTGAGGGAAATAAGATGGATAACGCTAGTAATTGGATATGTCAAGTAGAACGCGTAGGAAATTTGGCTAATTGGACAAAAAATTTAATGCTTGTCAATGCATCAATGAGGTTACGGGGTCCAGCTAATGATTGGCACAAGGCAGTTGGCAAATATATTGAAAATTGGGATGAATGGAAAATGAAATTAATGGATAGGTTTAATATTAAAATGTCGTTTGCAGAATTTATTACCTTCCAAGGGAAAAGGCTGTTGAGAGTAACGGAGACCGTTACTGAGTATATTTATAGTAAGAATGCGTTGTTTGAAAAATCTCCCACTAGAATAACAGAGTTAGATAGAGTGTCGTTGATTCTTGAAGGCATTACTGATCACCGTTGGTCAATACCACTAGCAACACACTGTTGTAAAACAGTTGAAGATCTCCTCAATCATGCATCAGCGTTGGATAACATAAGAAAGGTTTCACCGAGAGAAAGATTACATAGTGTTGAGAAAGCAGGTACGTATCACATGCAATCTACACACACTTACAACAATGGGAAGTCAAGCAATTTTATACCCAAGTTTAACCCAGAAACAGGCAAGGAACAAGACCAAACATGTTACAGGTGCAAACAAAAAGGACATGTCTCTTATAATTGTAAGCAACCAAACACAGTTAAAGTTGAGCAAACAAAGACAACATTCAGTAATAATTTGCAGAGTTTTAAGGGTAAACAGCAGGTGAGTTGTATACAAAATAATGAGCCTAATGTTACTTTAATTCCAGTGACAGTTAATAACTCATTACAACTTGAAGCACTTCCAGATTCAGGATCAGTCATAAGTATTATTGATAAAAACCAGTTACCAGAGGACATTCAAGTACACCCATGGCAAAAAGGAAGTTTCAAGGCTGCAGGCAATTTAATTACACCAGTAGGATGGATGACAGCACGCATGCAAGTAGGTAAAATTGATTATGTTATGCCTCAGATTGCCATATGTGATAATTTGCCAGTACCTATGATAATTGGCAAGGATTGGCAATTAGCAGTTTATGCTAGAATAATATTTGACCCAGATGGTAAAGTTTGCATAATTACACCAACACATACTGAATATTTCCCCTCAATTACTAAAGAAAGTAACACATTAGCCTGTTGTGTAAGCTTGAAAGAAACAAACCCAATAATAATGCCAGAATCGAGAGAAAAAGTAATGAAACTTGTAGAAGAATATAATGATATTTTTAAAAATAATTCAAATGATGTAGGAAAATTTCCAGATTTCGAATTAGAAATAAATTTGAAACATGAAAAACCTATCAGCTGTAAGCCATACAGGCTACCTGAACCAGAAAGGGTATTTTTGAAAGAAACAATAGAAAAATGGTTAGAGCAAAAAATATGTAGATTGTCAACATCACCATATGCTGCACCAATGTTTGTGGTACAACAACCGTTTCATGAAACCACTCCATATAGACCAGTTGTAGATTATTCGAAAACAATAAATCCAATAACAATAGTAGATGCACAACCAATTGAAAGGATGGAAGATATTGTTACAACCATGTCACACTATGTTTATAAATTTAAATTAGATATTTTTCATGCATATCACAACATTTGCATCAGAGAGGCTGATATATTTAAGACTGCAGTAATTACTCAAGATTACCATGTCGAATTTTTAAGGGTTATGTTTGGATTAGTTGGAGGTCCAGCGATAATGTCAAAAGTAATAAAGTCAACTTATGGTCAGCTTTATAGTCAAGGAGTAAGGGCATATTTTGATGACATTTGTGGAGGAAATAATTCAATTCAAGAGTTTATTGAATTATTAAGAAAAGTATTTCAAGTTACACGTGAAAAGAATTTGAAACTTAATAAAGACAAATGTTTATTTATAGAAACAGAGGTACCATTGTTTGGCAAAATAAAGGGTGGTCCAGATATAGAGGCCGCCTGTGAAAATGTCGATTGCGTTTAAACAAAAAGAATGAGACAAAATATGAATACCGGGTATTTTTCTAGTTTTATTTTCAGGAAATACGTAAATAATATTATAGCCCAACGGGTCCTTGTTTGGCACATTTCAGCAATTTGGAGCGAAAGCGTTTAAACAGTGATTTTCCAGATTTTTCCGCGATTTGCTTAGAAATCCGTTTCCAGATACTCTTCATTGCTGGTATGGTGGTAGCTGGTTTACTTAAGTCACAATATCTCTGCTTACAAAGAGCCCAAAACTTATCGATCGGCCGAAGCTGTGGCACATTTGGCAAGTTGTCTCGTTTTGGCATAATAGGATTCTTGCCTTTTAGTTCCTTAAGAACAGGTTCAACATAATGTGACGTAGCGAGATCTGGCCAAAACAAAACAGGCCTTTGGACATTTAGCTTTCGAATTAAAGGCAATAATCGCTTCTTGAGACACACTTCTAAGTATATTTCGCCGTTTACAGTTCGGTTAGTCATAAAGGGCCAGAAATGAGCCCTTCTTCAGAGATGGCCTGCCAAATCATGAAACGGCTTTCAAATTTCCCAGTTGGGAGTAATATCTCTTCGATAGGAGTCTCTTGTTCATCATCCGACATGTAACGTTTATCTCCTGATACTTGCGACGGATCTAAAGGCACGTAGGTTTCGTCATCTAAAACGAAGAAGTAATTTCGTCCGCTCGGAATACTGTCCTTGTAAAGCTTAGCTGCACCTTTAATACACCGATCAATTTGATTTTGATTGTATTTCGGGCTGCGTCTCTTCTTCCTCCTCCGAATTCCAGCAGCTTTCTTCGCTCGCCGGTACGTACATAGACTCAGTCCCAGCTCTCGTGACGCGACGCGGTCAGATTTGCTACGATTCTGTCTCGCTTTCCTCAATCTTTTTTTTTCAATCTAGGAGTATTTATAGTCGGTTTTTGACCCGGAAACCGCTTGAATCCCACTTGTAGACCGTCTACGTACCGATTGATCACATTTCGGATAGTCCGGTCAGGTATATTTAGCTTACGAAAGTGATGCAAAGTTGGTAAACGATTTTCAGAGTGATGTTTGTAAAACTCTACTTTCAACTTAGTTCGGTATTCGGGCTCAGCACGTTTCATTATTATATAATTTGTCGAATAATGCTACTGAATTGCAAACTAGGATAAATGGTTATTAAAATTCATTTGACATTTATTTCAATTATTTATTCTCGTAGTCATAGTAACTGCGAGAAAATGCGGCCTCTATATCTGGACCACCCTTTAGTAGGATTTCATCAAGAAAAGGTAGACCCTAAACGCATAGCTGCTGTTGAACAATACCAAACCCTAAGTACACTAACAGAAGTAAAGTCATTTTTAGGATTTGCAGGAACATTCAGAAAATATATTAAAAATTATGCAAGTGTTGCTAAACCATTACATGACATGCTTAAGAAAAGTAAATCACCAGAGGAAGTAAATTACAAGTTGAATATGAAGAAAAACTTAGTACTCACAGATAACCAACAAAAGTCATTTTTGGAATTAAAAAAGTTAATCACAAGTTCTCCTGTTTTAGCAAATTTTCAGCAAGATGCTGAGACATTTGTGGAAACAGACAGTAGTTATTCTGGATTAGGAGCATGCCTTTTACAAATCCAAAATGAAGAAAAGAAAGTGATCGAGTATGCCAGCAGATGTTTGAAGGACACAGAAACACGTTATCATATAAATGAGCTGGAGGTAACAGCAGTTTATTGGGCAATTGTAAGTAAATTCAGAATTTATTTATTAGGGAAAAAGTTCACACTGATAACAGATAGTTATTCTACAGCATATATTATTAACAAAGCAAAGTTGAATAGGAAATTTGCACGATACGTAATTGATCTGGCACCATTTGATTTTATACCCATTCATCGACCTGGTAAACAAAATGTGATAGCAGATCATTTATCAAGATATCCACTCAAAGATTTGTGTATGATGGTAGTATGTACGAACACCGAAAAATTACAGTTAGCACAGAATAAGGACACATTTATACAGCAAATTATATTAAAATTACGAAAAGAAGTTAATACTCAACATTTGAAGCAACTACAAAATTCATTTAAAATTATAGATGGAATTTTATTACATGTAAATAAAGAAGACATGCAAATACAAGAGAAAATAGTTATACCACAAAGTTTACGTTCATCAGTACTACGCATAGCACATGATGATAATGGTCATTTGGACAGTGACACAACACTCACGAAGTTGAAAACGAAGTATTGGTGGAAAACCATGAGAAAGGATGTGAAAGCATACACAAAATCATGTTTAACTTGTTTGAAGACGAACAGACGTACAACATTAACATATGGATTGTTAAAGGGAAGACCAGTACCCGAAACTCCAATGCAGGTAATATCATCAGATCACATAGTAGCTTTACCACCTACGGAGGCAGGAAATACATATATATTTGTTCACATTGATCACGCCACAAGGTATATATTCGCCAAGCCAACATGTTCATTGTCAGCCCAAGATGTAATACACACAATTGAAAACGACATTATATATGTGTACGGCCCGCCTTTAACATATATCTCGGACAGTGCACCATGTTTCACAAGTCAGTCAACACAAAAGTTCTTCGCTAAGTATGGTATTGAACATATTCCTACGACCCCATACACACCAAGTAGTAATGGACTAGTTGAGAGAGCAAACGCCACCATCGTTTCTACTTTGACAAAATTTGCATTAGAAAATAAAGAAGATTGGGATAAGTTATTGCCAAAAGTAACATTAGCAATCAACACATCGAAACAGAAAACCACAGGTTATTCACCTTTTTATCTGTTGCACGGATATAACCCAAGAATACCACCTAGAGAAATTCATTTTGGTACTATTATGGAAGATTCACAGAGACATCATCAATTAGATTTATTATTAGAAGCAAGAGAAACAGCACAACAAAATATTAAAAAGATTCAGTTAAATAACAAAAGAAGATTTGATTTGACAAGATTGCAACATGATTTTAAAAATGGAGAATATGTTCTTTATGAATGGCACAAACCTACAGATTCGAAATTAACACCAAGATACAAAGGTCCATACAAGATAGTTAAGAAAATAGGTTCTGTATGTTATGAAATTGAAGATTTGGATAAACCAACAAACATAAAGAAAGTTCATGTCCAATATTTGAAGCCAATATGTAATCATCACGACTTAGACTTTATTTCAGATATTTCAGGTAAAACATTCAATAATAATTCGCTACAATTAGATGATGACCACACTTATCCAGATGATGACCACACTTATCCAGATGATGACCACAAGACGCCAAAGGATGACCAGCCCCTGGAGGAGACGAGTCATGACGGTTCCAGTACGTCCAGTATTACAGTGACCACGACTAGAGGGCGCACGACGAGAAGACCGCGTTCGTATAAAGATTAGTAAATTTATAACAGTTTGTAAAAATAACCATTAATAGTAAAATACAACGACCCTATACCTTTTGTATCAAGTTTATAAAGAATCTAATCAGATTTAGTTATAATTTTCTAAGTAAAATATGGGTTAGACTACATTATATTAAGTAATGTTTACGTTCAAATTTTTTTTTGTTCAACAATTTTTTTATGCAATCACAGTAAGTTAAAATCAATATTAAAATGTTAATCAAAAGATGTAAACATAACATTCAGTCATGCTAGTATTAAAGTTAAGTTAAAATCACACTTGAAATAGTATAAAATAGGTATTAATTCGTTTCAGCTTCAGTACATTATAAGATGTCAGTTAAAAACAAACATAAATATGAAAATGGATTTCAGCTATGATAGTTAAAAAATCCATATGTAACAAAACTTAGTAACTGTAGTTTAAAGTTTTAGAGTTTTAGAAATTAGGTTAGGTATCAAAACATATCAAGTTTATGTGTATAATTTAGTATTTAAGGTTAAAAGGTTTAGTCCAAAGCAGTTCTTCTCTTTTTTAAAATAGAAATTAGTTTAATAACAGGCATGAAAGAAAGGAAAGAAAGAGGAAATTAATGAAAACATATTACTCAATACATTTAATGTAAAACAAAGTCAATATAAATACATAGAATGTCAGATATTAGATAAAAACTTACAACTAGATAATAATGTTTAAAAGTAACTAAGGGCAATGTAAGATATTGTAAATTTAAAAAAATCATTAGAAATAAGTTTTTGTAAATTTAAAGGGCATGTAAGGGTGCAACCTGCTTTATGTTAAAGAGGTGTGTGCGAGCGAGATAGACAACAACAGTAACCCCCGTGTGCGAAAGAGAATAAAGAGTCTTGATTAAGATGGCTTCCATGGTTTTATTAATACTTTACATATCTACCTCTTGACGACCCCAAGTCCTTATAGCGACGAGTACCTGCACCTCAGTTGAAAATCCTCCACCTCTATTACATTTTTCGATATCGTCTCGCACTATGTCACAGATCTTCATAAAATACTCCTTTGAAAACCGGTATTTCATCTTAAAATCACAGTCCGAGAGTAACAACTGGTTATACTTAGTTTTATAAGTTTTTATTTTCCTTGGTGGCGGTAAGTTTTCAATCATGTGTATGAGCTCCACATCTATATTGTCTTGGCTTTCTATTTCCTCTAGAAAGTCCATATTTAATTTAATTACTTTGTAGCAACAAACAAAACAAAATCTTTCCTTGAACCGAAACCGAAACCGAACTACCTACCTATCAAACGAGAAATCATATGTTCGAGAACGACGCCATTATGATATTTCACACCCTATACACCCACTAAACTAGGCCCCTGGGTTGTTTAAGCATTGTATAAGTTTTCATATAAAACAAATGACTTGTTATAACAGTCTTATACTACTGATTTGCTTATTCAAGTATTATTAGTAATGTTTTTCTTATATCAGGCTTATACGATGTGTATAAATCTTTATTAGTAAGACTGTAAGAAGATAGAAAGAACAAGCCGTAAACGAGAGGAGCCACGCCTACGGAAAACAGGTCGCAGTGAGTCCTGAGAGTAGCGGTACAGTGAGTTCGTTCCGATTTCGCTTTCTTCTAGATCTTTATTCATACATTCATTAAATTTCGCAAATCCCTTATTTTGTGATTAATTAAATAGTGTTCACAAATCCATTATTTTGTGACGTACTTTAATTTGCATATTTGCAGATTTAGAATTGCAGTCTTAAGATTGTAGTTCCTTAAATTTAAATTACATTACGTCCTAGATCTCTCTTACTATTAGGTGGTCTTTGTGCGCTTTCTCCTTGTAATAAAAAATAAATTATTATTTTATAGTTCTGCCATTAAAGAACCAAAAATTAACTTACAAATATAATCATTCCATATGAAGTTGAAACAGTTACTTATTACGTAATTTTTTTTTATCACATTAGTTCATTTGCAATAGGGAACATTGTGGTTCATTCACAATCTAAATTAGATATTTCATTTCAGAGTTCCTAGTTGTAGCGGACGTCACCGGTGTGTGTGCGAACTGTTGTTGCGTTGGTTAACCGTTATTATTCTCGCATGTTCTAGAATCTTCCGCCACCGCCGCTGTTGCTACGCGCCGCCGCGCGGACCGGTTCCGTGCGTCACAGCTTGCTTATCTCGCACGTACTTTACGCACACCCTCACTTTGCTTCGTTTATGCTCATTTAAGTATTCCAATTTATTCTTTTATTTCTTTAACAGTTGCATTATTATATTATAATCTTTGTTATGTCTTCCTAGCAACTCATTACATCGTGCTTGTCCTTCTATTCACTCTATTTAGCTCCAACTTAAACCTAGATTGTTCTAAACTAGGTACAAGGCTTTGCCTTAATTAAAGGTTTGTTTGCTAATTTCATTACAGCCATGGATATAAAGAACTTAATTAAGAAGCGTGGGACGTATAAAACTAAGCTTACGCAATTTAGAAGCTATTTAGAAGTCATAGAAAGTTGTAAAATATTAAGTGCGCTTCAAATAACTGAACTAAATATACGCTTATCTAAATTAGAGGAACTGTATAGTAATTTTGATGACATACAAAGTGATATCGAATCCATATGTGACATTCCAGCCGAGCAGTTCGCGGACCGCGAGTCGTTCGAGACCCAGTACTTCGGAGCGGTAGCGCGCGCGCGGGTGCTGCTGGCGCCGGCGGGCGCGGGCGGCGCCGGCGCCGGCGGCTCCTCGGACACAGGTTCTTGTTGTACTGCACGTGAAGGTGGGCCAAAACTTAAATTACCTACTATACACTTGCCTACTTTCTCGGGGCATTATCATGACTGGTTGGAATTCCACGATACCTTTAGTAGTCTTATTCATTCAGACCATTCAATACCCAATATTAATAGATTTCATTATTTACGTGCAGCTTTAAAGGACAGTGCCGCATTAATTATCCGTTCCCTCGACTTTTCAAGTGACAACTATGACGTAGCTTGGGATCTTCTGTGTGAGCGTTACAATAACAAGCGTCTACTTGTTAACAACCACATCCAAGCATTCTTTAGCTTGGAAGCCAGCCACCCCAACCCCTAATTCAGCCACAATGTCACAAACTTATAACTTTGATTCAACCGTACTCGCATCGACCTTCAAGGGAGATGAGTTTTTTATGATGAAAAAAGATGACGTATTCTTGACAGACGTTACAATTGTCGAAGGAATATTGTGCCAGGGAAAGAAAATACGACAACAAATTAAAACACTGCAACCTGGACAAACCCTAACCATTGGGAATGCCTTAATTGACTCAGAGACACCCTTGGTCATTAAAAAGGGTGGGCCGAACATAGAAATTCTCGACTCCGATTACACCCTGAATAGACTGACTGGGATGTGCGCCGCTTATGCTGCAAACCAAGGTACGAGCTTTTCACCGAAGTGTGCTATGGCTATAACGCTTGGGTTGGATCCAACAAAGGATAGGGTTTTATATTACTCAGCAGCACCTGGAGCAGAGCACTTCACAAGCGTTTTTCAGTGGTATCCGCTTTTATGCGCATTGAAACAGCTGGAGAATGGGAAGGTGTCAAAAGACAACATTTCCAGGATTGCTGCAATCAAGAATGGACAAAGACTTACAATGTCTGCAAACCTCGTTAAAAACAAACAAAACATACCGAATAAATTGAGTAAATTCGGCTTAGGTGTCAAAATGGAGACTCTGGGACCGCAGGCTGGACGTAATGTAGCAGGTGGAAGAAATGATTGAAACGGTGTAACTTTATGCACGAAATTGATGGAATATTTATAGGTCGAATTTCAAACTGTGCTCCAGTTACAAGTGTTCCAATACCTTTTCCTTCACCCCAAAACTATATGAGCCGACCGTCGTCCACTTGTACCACGTATTCAGGACCTATTCCACAGCGAAGCATGTTTGCGCACGAACATATGATTCAAGAGAGACCACTGTCTACCCCCCTAGCCCCCTACCCTTGTATACTGGCGACTCATCACAGCTGCATAATGTGATTGGTTAGAGACCATTATACACTTTAACACGGACGTATATTGTGAACTCATCACATACCGGACAGCAGCATCTACACTCGCGGTCAAATAATACGGGTCGGTGACGAAAATCCCTGTAACTTGCAAATGGATAATGGTAGACGCATGAAACCAACTTTAAACTACAAATAATTTTAACATCGTATGAAATAAAACCTTAAATGATCTACACTCGGCGTCAAAAAAATCGCAACTTTTCTAAAATTCGTTTCAAGCGATTATTACTCCTAAGATACTTACTGTACCCTGTCGATATTAGTATCATTTGAAAGCTAAATTAATAAGCATTTAAAAAAAGAAGCATTCATTTAAGTAAAAGTAAAAATCACAAAACGACAGCATTTTGATTCAAAAGTGCCTAAATCCGTGTTCGTACCCTCACTAGTTGTGCCACCCTGAACGCGTATAAAAGAGGGGGTAACCGTAAATTATGGGTCATTTACAATCGAGAAGTCACAGAAGTCACACCTGAAGAGCTCCTACAAGAAAAAACCCACTAAAAATGGATACCACGGCAGAAGAAGCAGCCCAAGTGGTGGCCTTACTGCAAACCGGGCTACGGCAGGTTGAGGTTGCTCGCCAACTGAACATTAGCAAATTTCGAGTGCACCGGGTATTCCGACGGTTCCAGGAAACTGGTGGTTACATCAGGAGGCATGGGTCCGGACGAAGACGTTGCACTACAGCCAGAGATGATCGATACATTGTGTCGACCTCTCTGCGGAACCGATTCTCCAACACTCTGGAGCTGCAGCAGCAGCTTCGACCGACTCGAAGAACAGCAGTCAGCATCTCCACCATTAGAAGAAGGCTGCGAGAAAAGAATTTGGTGCCCCGAAGAGCTGCTACGGGCCCCCAGTTAACTACAGTTCACCGGACTTCCAGAAAGCGATTTTCCGAATCGCACGAGCCGTGGACATTCGACCAGTGGAGGAATGTCCTCTTCTCCGACGAGACCAGAGTGTGCCTGTACTGCAATGACAGGCGTAGGAGAGTGTACAGACGACAGGGAGAGCGTTTTACACCAGCCTGCACCGTCGAAACCGTTAGCTACGGAGGAGGATCTGTGATGTTCTGGGGCGGCATTTCCATCGACGGAAAGACAGACCTCGTGTGCGTTTCCAGAGCTGGAGGTGGTCGCGGCCAGGGATCTCTGACGGCTCACCGCTACATAACGGAGATCTTGGATCAGCATGTGGTCCCGTATGCTGGTTTTGTCGGCCCGAACTTCGAGTTTATGCATGACAACGCCCGCTGCCACACAGCCTTAATTGTCAAAGATTACCTGCGTCAGGTTGGTATCAAGGTTATGGACTGGCCAGCAAGAAGCCCTGACCTAAACCCCATCGAGCATCTCTGGGATGAGCTGAAACGGCGTGTGCGGTCACGTGATCCTGCTCCTGCCACTCTCGATGAGCTTCGAGATGCCGTCATTGAAGAGTGGGACAACATTCCGCAAGAACACGTCGTGACGCTCATCAGGTCCATGACTGACCGCATGGAAGCTGCTCGTAGGGCGAGAGGAGGCAACACTAGGTTTTAAGTTTAATTTTAAGCATTGTAATTATTGTTTTTTTAGTTTTTGTACTGTTTCTTGTTGATGCAATTTTAATCAGAATACACATTGTTTCACATTTTCCGAGAATTTTCTTTTATTTGTGGCGGCGGTGGTCAATTTTCCGACATTTTTAGGTAGGGGGCTTTATTGCCTTTCAAATGATACTAATATCGACAGGGTGCAATAAGTATCTTAGGAGTAATAATCGCTTGAAACGAATTTTAGGAAAGTTGCGATTTTTTTGACGCCGAGTGTATAACGTCATTAAAAAAGTAAAAAAATTAAAAACATCCAATTTGGAAATAAATTCAATTCGCGAGTATTTTACTTTTGCTTGTTCTCTCACTTTTGTTTTCAATCTGTCAAATCAAAATTAAAAAGGCGGTCATCGTCGGCTTTCCCATCATTATTGAATTACTATCATATCTCTAACACCTGAAGAATGTACACGTATCGTCACTATGTTAGAAGAAGGCAGAAGTCAGCGAAGTACAGCAAGTACAATACGTGTGCCACTTTCTACAGTGCAGCGAGTCATCCAACGTTTCCGAGAAACTGGGCAGAACATAAGAAGACCAGGAACCGGTAGACCGAGATGTACTACAGCTCGAGAGGATCGATTTATTGTTACGACCATGCTCCGAAATCGACACCTCACGGCAGTCGAAGTAACAAATCAACTTCGGGAGACCCGTACAGACAACATAGGCGAGCGGACTGTAAGGCGGCGGCTCCTTGAAGCAAATTTGACTCCACATAGACCCGCAAATGGTCCAAAACTTCAAAGTGAACATCGGGTAGCAAGATTAAATTACGCCCGCGAACACGCACGATGGGGAGACGAAGAATGGGCAAGAGTAATGTTTTCTGACGAATCCAGATTTATGCTTTATGCACATGATGGGCGGCGAAGAGTCTACCGACGGCCAGGGGAACGTTTTATTCCAGCTTGTTTTGAGGAAAAAGTGGCGTTCAGCGGTGGACCAGTTATGGTTTGGGCTGGAATATCTTCAGAGAGTCGCACGGAGTTAGTGCTGATAGAAAATGGTACGCTAACGAGTGCAAGATATGTGGAAAAGATTCTTAATGAGCATGTCGGCCCATTTTTGATTAATATGGGTGAAAATTTAATATTCATGCAAGACAATGCCAGGCCACATACAGCTCGAATTGTAAATGAGTATTTTCAGGACGTTGGCATCAATCGCATGGTCTGGCCCTCGAGAAGCCCAGACCTCAATTCGATTGAGCACGCTTGGGACGAGCTTGGGAGGTGTGTAAGAAACCGAAACCCCGCCCCAGCTACACTTCGAGACCTGAAACATGCGTTAGTGGAAGAACGGATCAATCTCCCGCAACATCGCATAAGAAACTTAATAAACAGCATGCCCAATCGCTTGGCAGCTTTGAGAAGAGCCCGTGGAGGCAATACAAAGTATTTATTTTGTTTTAAAGTTCGTTTTTGTGTTATATGCGAGGTACCAACCATTATTTTTTTCAACGTAAAAATTATTGAAATTTTGTTTTTTATGTAATTTTCACAATTTAACTAATACTGTTTCCAGAATTTGGTCTTGTTTAATTAACCGTTAAATTATCTACAATATAGAGTTTCATTCATGCTGCTAGCTCTATTATTTTAATAGCAATTTTAGATTTTCGTACTGACCCGAATTATTTGACCGCGAGTGTATCACACCAGAATGATACTGTACAATATGCAAACGTTGAAAATCCAGTCCTAATTCACATGCCGCAACAGTTTTTATCTTCCAGTTCAGTGGTGGGTTCTCAGAATAGAATATCTATTCTATCTGATACAACATTTATGCCCCCGACCCCGATTGAGGATTCCACAAAAAACGAGTCTATAATATTAAAAGCGTTAAACAACTCTTAAAGCGGGCACAAATAATGGTTTTGCGTAATAAAAGTCAGATTAATATTGAATAATTAATACGTTCATAATTTGTCTTTTTGTTACTACTCGTAATTGTCAGTTTCTCGTTTAAATAAACGTTTTGATTTAATACAATGTAGTTTATTTTAAGCCTTAGGTACCTACCTTTATTGTCTCTCTTAAGACTTCATTTAAAGCCCTACATACATCCGGTATAATTTGGGATATAAGTTGAGGTGAAACTTTGAACAAAAAATGTAGGCTTTCATAGCTGTCCCCTGTAGCCAAAAAGCGCTACGTGATAGCTAAACGAGTTTTAAGCCGGGTCCACATTTGTAGCATTTTGGTGTATCGTATCTCCGTTGCGTTGCATTGGCGTGTATCATGATCGCTAGTTTGGACGCAAGATGATACACGGTAATGATACGCTCCGTGTCTGATACGGCCCGATCCGCACTGATCGCGTATCTTGATACACCTCGTATCTGATACGCGTATCACGATCGGTGGTATGGACGTATTATGATACCGTATCTTCATACTGTATCGCGATACGATACGCGATACACCGCGAACCATCCTGTGTCGGTTTTTCCGCGATCATCAAAGGAGATACGCGTAGTTTTGAACAAGTATGGACTTGAATGCATTTGATACGCGGTGATTTCCTGTGTTTCGCTCGCCATTTCGTTGTTTGCCAGAGAAAACAAAACATCGTTCAAGATGAGCTGGGATAACGGAAGTGTTATTAAACTTATCGAGGCCTATAAAAAAAAAGAAGTATTATGGGATCCCAAAAACAAGAATTACTTCAACAGACTGTTGAAGGCAGACGCTTGGGACGAACTGGAGGCAGAGTTAGAACGTCCTTTGGAACAAATTAAAAAGAAGATGGAATACCTGCTGGCGGCCCTTCGACGAGAAACACAAAAGATGATGAAATCAAAAACAACAGGTCAAGGTTAGTATTTTTTAATGAATGATAAGTACTGCTGAATTATAGGCTATTTGTTATCCTTATGTTTATTTTAATTACTTACTAAATAATTAATTAGAATATGACGTTTTTTACTATTTTTTTAAACTTTGCTTTTGTTTTATTATAGGTACTAATGATGTGTACCGATCGTCTTGGTTTGCTTACCCACATATGCTATTCCTGCTCGACAGAAACAAGCCACGTGACAGACTTAATACCGTAAGTATAGTACTATTATTTTAAGAGACTCCCCTATGCTAACTAGCGCCACCATACAAAAAAAAAAATATCTCATTGATATTAATATCTCTTCTTTAGGGTAATGGTCTGAAGCTGTGGTTTAAGTCTTCGGGCAACCGTCCCTTACACCTTGTATACATAATTCGTATAGTGCATTCAATATTAACTGGCGTGTTTCCACTTGAACGTTAACAATAGGGGTAATAAACCAAACACTCAAAGAGCCCATTCATTTTTAAAGTAGCCGTTTAGGCCTTATCTATTTTGTTGCAAACCAACTAGTGTTGATACTTTTGAATATTCATAGAATAATTTAAAAAAAACTTACGGGTATGTTGAAAGAAATACAATAACAAGTTTAATTATTTATTTATTCTAAAGTAATGAATCAGAACATATATATGGATATATATATGGTTTTTAAATTATGACGACTCACTGATTTCTTCTGATTCTGAATTATTTTCCATGGTTTCATTGTCCGATGAGTCGCTTCCAACATTTATTATAAAGTTAGTACATGAAGTTTTTATAAATCCTTGTTAAATTTTTTAAAGGACAATAACATAGGGAAAGTATCAAAAACGTTTGAAACACCGCCTGCCGCACGTGCTTGCAAGTGTTTATAAAGAATTCACCCGCCACGACTTAATCCTATTGTTATTGCTAATGACGGTCTCAAGTGGAAACACGCCAGCTAATATTGAATGCACTATACCTATTGTACCTATACATTATTTTGCCACGGTAATGTTCCCACATTACAACAATATTCAGCAATTTGGTCTCTCATATGCTCCGCTGTTAATGTTGCTCTACGAGGAGTATTCGTCAATGGCAAAAACGATGTTAAGGCGCTTGTTACATATACCTACCTTAAGTAAAGCGCTGACCAAGAACACATTGCACACGGCACCAATCTGATGCAACCCGAATTGACCTCAATAGAATCGTACGACGACGGAAACGCTGATGCAGCAGCACGTGTGGCAGCAATGCCCGCGCCCGCGGCCGCCACGACACTTCGTTTCTAACATCGATCGGGTCAACACCTTATTAGTTGTAAGAAATAATTGTAATTTCAATTAATAAATATCCTTAAGTAGATTTCGGTTTTTTTTTGAGTCCTCCGGCTAAGGCTTTCATATTTGGCGCAGTCGGTAGGATACTCGCGAGCCGGGCCGCGAGATCGCGAAAAGGATTTACCGAAAATCCCAGCATCCCGTGACCGGTGGAGACTATCAAGCCTTTTACGAGTATCCAGAATCTACGAAGCAGCGCCGGAGTATCCAGACATTGATAGCAGCTCAAAAGTACCGAGATGTTCATGTAAGTGCACCACAGAATTATTCGTAGTGTTGCTATCCTTCCTTTTTCCTTTTTTTGTACCCCTTAAAAATATCCAAGATTGCTCAATCGCGAGAGTCTAGGGAACGTTTAGTAGATAGGAATAGGGTATTGAATTTAAGTACGGAATCCCATAGTTCTAGCAGCTCCGAGGATCAGGAGGCGGTGAGAATGGCTACCGACCCTGATGTAATTTTCAAGGCCTTACGCCACGTTCCCGAGTTCGACGGGAACCCGAACGTATTAACTAGATTCATAAGAATATGTGACCAGTTAAGTGCAGCATACACCCAGGAGGGAGATAACTTGGGCAACTTATGCGTAATAAACGGCATTTTAAATAAGATCACAGGATCGGCTGCAAGAACTATTAACTCTAATGGTATTCCTGACGACTGGGCTAGCATAAGAAATGTAATTATTAACAATTTTTCCGACCAGAGAGATGAAACCGCTCTTTATAATGATTTATCAGTGCAGGTTCAAGGGCCAAGCACACCCCAGGAATTTTTTGATAAGTGTCAAACTCTATTTAGTACTATTATGACATATATTACCCTACATGAGACCGTACCTACCACTGTATTAGCTAAGAGGGAGCTTTATAAAAAATTAACTATGCAGACCTTTATAAGAGGGTTGAAAGAACCCCTTGGATCTCGTATTAGGTGTATGAGACCGGAGACAATTGAAAAGGCACTTGAATTCGTCCAGGAAGAGCTAAATACAATTTATTTGCAACAGAGAAATGATTCGCTAGTGCACCCTAAGTCGCATGCGGCTCAGCCGAATTTGCGTCCTTTCCAAACCCCTGTAACTTCATCCCCTCTGCCCATGGCAACAAAACCTTTTACTTTCAGTAATCAAATGATTCATAACGCCCAACCGCGTCCTCATATGACCCCGCAATTCAAGTTTCACGCTCAAAGCGCACAACCCCAGCAGTTCCAGCACCAAGCCCCTTATAGGATGCAATCTCGTACCCAACAAATGTTTAGGGCCTTACCGCCAAATTATAACCCAAGGAGCAACGTCTTCAGACTTCATCCCGGACCACAGACGGGCCCTCAGCCCATGAGTGGAGTATCCCACTTTGCCCCCAAAGTTTTACCGCCAACAGCGGCAGGACAGGGTTGGCGTAACCCAGGAAACCCGAACTCAACCAATTACTTTCAGGCCGCAGACATAAACGTTAACGACTGTACTAGTTACGATGACAAGAACGACTATGAGAATTACCATTACGCCGACAGTGACAATTTAGACTTTGACCCATATAATAATGACGGCAACAGTTACGATTGTATGTACGACCCATATTATTACCAAAATTCCCAGCAGGCAATCTGCAACACCGACGGACTACAGGTGGAGTTGGATTCCCAACCTCAACCTTCTACTAGCGGGAACGAGGATTTTCGGAAATCCAAGACGTCACGCAAACCAAAATAGAGATTAACATCCAGACACAGAGACAACTACCCTATATACGAATAGAAAATCCACCACTAAATTTGCTAATCGATACAGGTGCTAATCAATCCTTTATAAGCCCAGAGGCAGTGACAAGATATTTTTCAAACATTCCACTAAACTATGAACCATTCGAAGTTACAAACGTGCACGCTACAACTAGGAACGACCACTCTATTACTGTATCATGTTTCCCGGAATTTAATGAGTCAGACGGCATTAAGTTATTCGTATACAAATTCCACGATTATTTCGATGGGCTTATAGGACTCGATTTATTAACCAAATTTGAAGCGAAAATCGACCTTAAGAACGAAGTTTTAAAGACGCGATTTGCCTCGAATGTCATTAAAATGTTCAACTCTAGAAATGTAAATTTATACGAGGACATCGTTCCCGCCAACTCTTCCAAATTGATGAAGGTACCCATAAACGCCCCGGATGGCGACGTGCTAGTCCACGAGCAAGTAGCATGCAATTGCCTCATACGCGAGTGTATAACAACCGTCACTAATAGTCGCGGAATACTGGAAGTTGAGAACCAGACAGATAATGACATGATTTTTTCCTTAGACCGGCCCGCGCAGGCGGAGGTATGTAATATTGAGTGCACACGCACCGAACAAGCGCATGAGTCATCGCGTCGCGCGAGGGAAGTAGTGTCCCGTCTGCGTACAGAGCATCTAAACGCCGAGGAAAAAACTAATCTAATTACGCTTTGCTCTCGGTACCCAGATGTTTTCTACCTCGAAGATGAACCGCTATCCTTTACCAATAAAATTAAACACCACATAAGGACAACGGACGAGATCCCAGTACACACGAAAAGTTACCGGTACCCATTTATCCATAGAGACGAAGTTAGAGACCAAATTTCGAAAATGTTAGAGCAGGGCATCATCAGACCCTCAGATTCGGCTTGGAGTTCGCCCATTTGGGTGGTACCAAAGAAATTAGACGCTTCCGGTAAAAGAAAATGGCGTTTAGTCGTGGATTTTCGAAAGTTAAACGACAAGACTTATGACGACAAATACCCAATCCCTAACATTACTGATGTACTTGACAAATTAGGAAACTGTCATTACTTTACTACCCTCGATCTAGCCAGCGGATTTTATCAAGTAGAGATGGACCCCAACGACATACAAAAAACAGCTTTCAATGTAGAAAATGGACATTTTGAATTTCTTAGAATGCCTATGGGATTAAAGAATTCACCCTCCACCTTTCAAAGGGTGATGGACAACGTTCTAAGAGGGTTACAGAATTCCATTTGTTTAGTTTATCTTGATGACATCATCGTCTTCAGCACAAGCCTCCAGGAGCATATGGTTAACCTAGAGCGAGTTTTCCAGCGACTCAGGGAGTCTAACTTTAAATTGCAAATGGACAAGTCAGACTTTTTGAGATTGGAAACGGCATACTTAGGACATATCATAAGCAAGGACGGTGTTAAACCCAACCCGGACAAAATCAAGGCGATAGAAGGATATCCGCTACCCAAGACTTCAAAAGAAATAAAGCAGTTCCTAGGACTTGTGGGCTACTACCGCAAATTCATACCCGACTTTGCACGCACGACTAAACCATTGACGCAATGCCTAAAGAAAGGCCACAAAATTACATTAGACTCAAACTACATTACCGCATTCGAGAAGTGCAAAAGACTACTGACTAACGACCCGATATTAAAATACCCTGACTTTAAACGTGACTTCCTTTTGACCACTGACGCATCTAACGTAGCTGGGTAAGGCCACGGGGCGTTCGAACCGCCCTGTCTTGTGTGTTACCAAAATAGACAAAGATTTATGTCTGTGGCATTTATTTTTAATTACAATAGGTAGTTATGATTAGGTTCTTACATAATACCTGGAAAATAAATGCTTTTTGTAATGTTACATGTATTGTTTTGGTAACACTCTCGCGGGGGCGGTTCGAACGCTCCGTGGCCTTACCCAGCTATAGGTGCAGTACTTTCTCAAGGCCCCATAGGCTCGGACAAACCCGTCGCCTATGCATCCCGGACACTAAACGATAGCGAGTTAAATTACAGCACTATAGAGAAAGAATTACTAGCAATAGTTTGGGCAACCAAATACTTCCGCCCTTATCTGTTCGGGAGAAAATTTAAAATTTTAACTGATCATAACCCTCTGAAATGGATAATGAATATTAAAGACCCTAACTCGAGACTTACTAGATGGCGACTGAAACTTAGTGAGTACGACTTTACGATAGAATATAAGAAGGGGAAGTTCAACACTAACGCTGACGCCTTGTCACGAATAGAGCTACACAACGAGGAGGTTAGTTCTATAATAGCAAACGCGACCAACCACCCAACCGTTTTAGATGGCTCTACCACTGATGTGAGAAAATGTCAAGGAGTATCTCAAACAGCAAGACCTAATACGTTGTTATCACGAGGGTAAAACCAACCACCGAGGTATCAACGAGTGCTACCTATCCCTTTCTCGAAAATACTTTTGGCCCAAAATGAAGGAACATATAACTAAATTTATTAATGAATGTATCATCTGCGGCCAGGCGAAATACGACCGTAACCCGATCCGCCAACAATTCAACATAGTACCGCCCGCAACAAAGCCCTTTGAAATAGTTCATATGGACCTTTTCACTTGCCAAAACGAAAAGTATGTAACCTTTATGGACGTCTTTTCCAAATACGGCCAGGCGTATCCACTAAGAGACGCCACCGCGTTAAGCATATTGCAGGCCCTTCTCGTATTCAGTACCCACCATGGACTCCCACTTACTATTGTGACCGATAACGGGACAGAATTCACAAATCAAATGTTTTTGGAATTCACCAGACTTTACAAAATTAGACACCATAGGACCCTACCACATTCCCCTAACGACAACGGCGTAATCGAACGATTCCACTCAACCCTGTTAGAACACATACGCATCCTGCACTTACAGAAGAAGAACGAACCCATAGTAAATTTAATGCCTTACGCAATCATAGCTTATAACAGCTCCGTGCATAGTTTTACAAAATGCAGACCGTTTGATATCATTACAGGACATTTTGACCCCAGGGACCCTATCGACATAGACCTGACGGAACACTTATTACAACAATATATACAGACACACCGAGAACAAATGCAGACCGTCTACGACACCATCAATGAACGTTCATTAGCCGACCGGACCACCCTCATGGAAAATAGGAATAAGAGTAGAGAACCCCGGGCTGAATATGAACCCCAGCAGCAGGTGTTCATTAAGAACCCTGCAGCAAGCCGCCAAAAAATTGCTCCCCGTTACACCCACGATACGGTCCTAGCGGACCTACCGATCCACATATACACGTCCCGTAAACGCGGCCCCATAGCGAAAGCTAGGCTTAAACGCGTCCCTAAATCCCAGAAATTGTTGCAGGATTTCGCTGACGCTGACGCTCGTACTGGTGACACAGGCTCAAGAGATAAAACTTGAGAGCCTGTCCGAAGGACCCGGAATACTCCCTTTTCGACTTGGACCTATGAATCTTATAACCCACTATCATACCTTCCTACAGTTCATTGACCTAACCGTAATAGAAAATAATATTAATTTAGTTAAAAGTCAACTGACAGAGACCGACAACAGATTGAAAAATGAGACTTACTGGTTATTTGAAACGCAAGTTGAATACCTAAAGTACAAACTGGATAAAAGTGCTTATCAGTTAAAAAGACTTGAACCAACACGTCATAAGAGAGGCCTCATCGACGGGTTAGGTTCGATCGTAAAAAGTATAACAGGGAATTTAGACCAAACTGACGCAATAAAGTACAATAATGCTATCAAAGTTTTACAGGAAAACCAAGACAAGATTATTTTGGAAGTGAATAATCACATAAGTCTTAACAAAGAATGGATGATGTACCACGATCAAATTGTAGCTCAGATAGTAAAAAATCAGGCAAAATTAAATGAGACCCTAAACTTAGTATTAACTTCATCAAGTTTTACAGGAAAAACCTTGCTCAAGGTCGCCAAAATCGATCAACTACTGACAATAATTGAAGATTACATAGACGAGTTAACTCTCGAGCTGAGTAGAATAGAAAATATTTTAGCCTTTACTCGTACTTCTAGCATGCATCATACTATGCTAAGTATAGATAGTCTTAATAGTATGATGAAATCACTTAGTAATATATACAGTAAGAATCAAATATTAGATTTAGACCTAAGGGAATATTATGACATAATAACCCCAGGGTCATATTATAGTAAGGATAAAATAGTTTTTATATTTAAGTTCCCTATAGTAGCCTCCCAGACTTACGAGCTGTTCAAACTTCCCATACTCCCTAACAAATTCAACCATGCTCTTATACCCTTGCATCCTTGGATAGCAACTTACGGTAAATCCTACGTGTACATAGAGGCAGAATGCCCGAAGCTCCAAAATCGGTACCTTTGCGACACTAAACCTAACCAGCAACCGAGGACAGAACCTGACTGCATCCAACGACTCATCACGGATCAAGTACTAGACGGAGGTTGCCAACAAGTCACCATATCATTGACTAAGGAAGCTGTAGAACCCCTAGACGACAGACACTATGGAGTATTTTTCCCCGAGCCAACGAAAGTACAATTAACGTGTGACCGAGACGACTACAGCACTTTAAACGGAAGTTATCTGATAACCATCCCACACAGTTGCAAGCTGCGCACGAAGGAGTTCACTCTGGTAAACTCCAACGATCGCGTCGAAGGACAACCAGTACGAATCCTGAATCTACCCGCCAACATAGAGCCTGCAGAAGCCGCACCCCGCGCTACCCTTTTACTCAACTCTATCAACCTCAAAGGACTCAATATAATACACGAGAAAATTGCATCCCAGAAACCAATTACCCAGGAGAAACAAAAGGTCAATTCAATCTACCACACCACCATACCCTTCTACGGAATAATATTAAGTGCATGTGCACTCGCTAGTGCCCTCGTATGCCGCCACCACTTAAAGAAACGCCGGCAACATAGTATTGAACCAGCGGACAACGACACCAACCCCGGCCGAGAAAACCAATCTGGAAGTCCAGTTACTGCGCCCTGCAGCAAGACCGACCTGCCAGCAACATTTTTCATAAACCTGAAAAAATAGTCGCTGTTCTTCAGGAGGGAGGTGTTACATATACCTACCTTAAGTAAAGCGCTGACCAAGAACACATTGCACACGGCACCAATCTGATGCAACCCGAATTGACCTCAATAGAATCGTACGACGACGGAAACGCTGATGCAGCAGCACGTGTGGCAGCAATGCCCGCGCCCGCGGCCGCCGCCGCCACGACACTTCGTTTCTAACATCGATCGGGTCAACACCTTATTAGTTGTAAGAAATAATTGTAATTTCAATTAATAAATATCCTTAAGTAGATTTCGGTTTTTTTTTTGAGTCCTCCGGCTAAGGCTTTCATATTTCGCTAACGTCCGCCCTCCATCTTCCGGGTACTATTGTGCCTTCAATCTCAGTATCAAATGTACCTCTCGGTGTATACCTGTTAACAGAATTTGGGCTTCTCCGTAGAAAATTATGAAGGTGGCATATAGTCATCACTATCAACTGAGCCTTTTCAGGTTCAAGCAGCATAGGTTTTCTTAAAACTCTAAATACACTTGACACAATACCGAAAGCATTTTCTACAACCCTTCGTGATCTTGATAGTCTATAGTTAAATACACGTTTCATTGATCCTTTGGCGTGTTGCCCTGAATAAGGTTTCATAATATGAGCCTAAAGGAAATGCACTGTCGGCAACAAAGTAATGTGGAACAATGTAATTCGTTCCTTGTAATACCTTCGGGGGTGGAAGATTCAATGAGTCGTTGTCAATTTTTGTCTTCAATATTGAATCGTTAAATACCCCACCATCTGAAATTCTGCCTTGACACCCAACATCCACAAATAAGAAATTGTAGGAGGCATCCACAAGAGCAAACATTACAATACTGAAAAAGTCTTTGTAGTTAAAAAACTCCGATCCAGAATTAAAAGGAGCCTGCAATGTGATATGCTTTCCATCCATTGAACCAACTACGTTTGGAAGGTCCCACATATTCAGAAATTCTGCGCTGATTTGTTCCCATTCGTGAGGCGTAGTCGGTAACTGTAACAAAAATCACTATATTATTACATTCAAACTAAAATGTGTCTAAAATGTTGTTTATGTATTTATCTATCATTCTGTTGTCAGAAATGATAACCAGTTAAATTGTATATTGAAAAGATCGTGCCGGCGAGACCGACACCCAGGTGATGTCGGCCTCTTTTAAAGGCGAAATGTCACGCACACTAGCCCCGTCAATACAAAGAAATCATTTACGTTTTAACAAGGACTTTAATTAAAGTTTTATATTTATAACTTATCTACACCGTGGGCCCGAATAACCCGAGGGATTTTAACCATCGATTTTAGAGCCCAATTGGAGTATATAAAGTAGTATAACTTGTAGTCCAATAACGCACGATTCCCGAGATTTTTATTATTTAAAAATCAATTCCATAGTTAATTTAATTTGAACTCTTGTCACCTTAGCTTAAAGCATTATTCATCCCCGCTTGCTAGGAATCTCAAAGTGATACTAAGTCTTTCTTTCACTGAAATCGCCTTTCTAAATTTTGTATCAGTTTTTTGAATAGCTGGGCCAATCATGTTTAGTAAATACTCAAAATCAATGGGTGACATGCGAGTGAAGTTTTTGTATTTTCCACTGGTATGTTGAAATTTTAAATCCCGCAGCAATGGTATTCCACCATGTTGTTTTCTGTTTCTAAACACTTCCAGTTCCCACCAACGTCGTCTACGTCTGGACTTGCTTTTTTTGAAATAAAATGAATTATAATATAACTGGCGCACGTCACTGCTAAATTCTGAGCAATTGCGTACGATGACGCTGAACTGTTTGCGAATGAAGACATGACTGAATTTGTACGAGACGAGATGCGAGAGGGGAAAGAAAGACACGCGTATCAGGAAAAGATACGAGGATCGGAGAAAAAGTTGTATCGTCCATATTTGTGAAACTAAAAGCCGATACACTGACACGATACAGTATTAGCAAGTATGGACGCGTATTTTAACAAGATACGGCAAATTTATGACGTGGTTAAAAATGCGCGTCCATATATAAGATACAAATACTCGATACGATATGCGTGATCGTGCTACGTCAGGATGCTACAAATGTGGACGCAGCTTTAGCTGGTACAGCCTCACGTAACTGAGTATAATTTTTTCTGATAAATGACCTTATTTTTGACAATAAGTAGTCAAAATCATGTTTGGACATCCGTGTAAATTTATGAAATTCACCACTGGGTAACGAGTTCTGATAATTATTTCTCCATGGCTTCTCTGAAAAAAATTGCAAACTTATAAATATGAATAAAATATAAAATTGTTAAATATCTCGGCGAAAATGAATAAAGTTGCTGATTTGACTATTATGAGGCACAGCGCGTATCCGCCGCTCCTTCCGGTGGCGCGAGCGGCGGCCACGTGCTCACGAAACGTCGGTAGAGGCGGCGGCGCGGTGCGGCAGACTTCGTTCGACCACGGGTGAGAATCTGCCTCATTCACTCTCCGACATTAGTTTTTGACAGTTTACCTTGGTCCGTATAGCTGTTTGCATAAAGCATCCATTCAATTGAATGCTAGGACAAATTGAAATGACTTACATAACTCAAGTAACTTAGTTTATTTTTGTTTAAATGTTATTTAATTTAAGTATTCATTTATAAAAGCCTTTTGAATTTATAAATGTATTTCTTGGTTCTAATGATTGCATAAGTTACATGCCAGCTTTATTCTGTAACTAAGTCAATTCATTCATTTCTTTCAATGGTTTTTTTCCGTTAGCTTCTTGTTTACGAAATTAGAAATATAATTTTTCAAATCGATTTGATTATTTTAATGCCGTATATTTAAGTCAATGTTATAAATATAAATTCCAAGTGCACCACAAGTGATAAAAATTAGAGCTAGAAAAAAGCAGCTAGAGAAATTTATAAATTAATGATGGTGTCAGCAAACCACGCGTTTCAGTGCAAAATTCCAAACAGTTATTTTTGCTCGTGTATGTAATAGGTAGGTAAAGGTTCTTCTTCTTTGTTATATTTTATTCCAGTGATTTACCACTCTTTTAACTTGTAGAACGCATGAACAGTCTTATGCATACACCTTATGTAGGTACCTACTTACTGAACACAATTTTGTAGTAGCAAATGTTACATGCATTGTTTTCACATTCTTTAATTAATTTTAGTAAGTGTTCGAAATAACACCCTTTTTTTTCAATACAATATTCAACACGTGTAGGTAACGATCTTGCATTTTGTTACATTGAATAATATGAAAACAATGCATTTTATTTATTTGAGACATCATGTTTCGTAGTAACATTTACTGCTTAAGACCTACACAATCAATATCTAAATGGAAAGTGTTAGTTTTTTTTCTCAAAACATCCGGGTTCGCTCCCCGAGCTGCGTACTGTTTTTTTTAAGTGTATAACTATGAATGCAGTTTTTCTTGTTATTAAAATCGATGACATGGTTCCTAAGTACAGACCTTCATATGTCTTATAGTTTCACACTTTCCCATACTGACCAATCTAAATGAGCCACCCTGTATTTTTAACTGATGTCAGTGTGGGTCTCGTAGCAAATTATATCATGAGGCCTTTCGTAGGTTTGGTTTGGTTTAGTTTAGGTTTTGGTTCCTTAGTTAATATATTTAGTTTTTAATTTTTTAGGTACTTTATTTTGAGCTGGAAACCATACCGCTGTCATCAACAATGATCAAAGCCCAGCTGAAACTGGGGCACCGGGGGGCTGGTTTATGTGGAATGACAACATCATCATATTGTGGTCCCTGCGCTTGTGTGCAATTTTTCCTAGATAATACAGTGACTAGTATTTTAAAATGTATAGTAGTAACTTTTTTATAACTGATAACTCTTGCCTGCACCTCCATCTGCCGCCGCGCCGCCGCCAAAGTTTAGATCAATATCTATCTGAATTTCCGATCCCTGTTAATATTAGTGTAGATGAAGATTTTATCCAGAAATGGTGACAATAGTATTCCAAGTTACTGCTATTTGAAAGCCCAACCATGGTATTTTATAAAAGCCATAAAACGATAAAGCTTAATAATAGCTGTAATGGTCCTACACTTCATCCAACTGATGTGAAATTTGGTAAAGAGATAGTACCCAGAGTGGGACATAGGATAGTCCCTTATAGGGGTGGGCGTTGAATGGACGAACTAGTTGAATAAACCGTCTACGTACAATAGACGTTTCGACGGTTTATAGTTTATCCGCGGACTAGTTGAATTCGTTGACGGCTAAATAACAGAGTATCGCCGTTCGTTTAAACTTTCAACGCGACGACCAACGCATAAACGTAGCAGTATAATAAACGTCATCTTTATTCGGTCGAGTTCTTTCTTGCTCGACCGGCGGTAAATAAAATAATAACTTTTAGTATAAAAATGGCGGGAAGGAGTGAGCTATGGCATCATTTTCAAAAAGACTCTAGTAGTGGAAAAGCTACGTGTAATGTGTGCAAAGAAAAATTAGCATATAAATCAACTACGGCGAACTTAAAAAGTCATTTAAGAAGAAAGCACGTTTCTATTTTTTCTTCATTATCGCCGGCGGTACAAACAAACACTAATCGTACAAATTTTGTATCTGAAGTGCAACATGACGTACAACAATCTTCGTCCAGTGCATCAAGTGTCTCCTCGTCCCCGGCCCCGGGCCCAAGCAGCAATGGCCAAGAGAATGCGAATAAAAGACAAAAAATAATGGACACATATATAAATAAAAAAATTAGCAACGAACAAAAAAAACAGATTAACTTAGATTTGCTGGATTTATGTACAGACAGTTTTCACCCGTTTTCAATCGTAGAAGAAAGGTCGTTTAGGAAATTCTGCAGATGGATTCCTGGGTACAAATTACCAACTCGGAAAACTTTATCGAATTCGATTATGCAAGAAGCTTACACAAAATTGTACGACGAGATACAAGCTCAACTTACGAAGGAGGTAACGAGTATATGTTTAACTGCAGATATGTGGACCTCACTGACAACCGAAAGCTATTTAGCTCTTACTGGCCACTACCTAACCGAGGGGCTGGATTTTAAAACAATATTATTAGGATGTTGCCAATTTCCGAGTAACCACTCGGCTGAAAATATCTCCGCTGAAATCGGAACATTGGTTGACCGATATGGTTTAAGAGATAAAGTCAACTTCATGATTACAGACAATGCTGCGAATATCGTCAAAGCAGTAAAAGAAGGGTTGCAGTTGAAGCATTTCGGATGCTATGCGCACAGCCTCAATTTAGTTGTTGATCATCCCTTGGAGGTAGTAAAACCGCAAACAGATAAAGTGAAGCGAATAGTTGCACATGTAAAAAAAAGCACTCTTTCATCTGAAAGACTACAAAAGTTCCAAGTACAACAAGGACAAGAGCCCAAACGACTAATCCAAGCTGTCGATACACGGTGGAATTCGACCTATTTCATGCTTAAAAGATTTGTGGAACTGGAAGAAGCCGTTCGATCGACTTTAGGTTTTGTGGAAAGATCATTACCTGTTATTAGTCCAGAAGACTGGAAGCTGTATGCCCAATTGTGTCAGATTTTACGGCCATTTGAAGAAATAACTAGGTTAATGAGTGGAGAAAAATATGTCACTGGTAGTTCCGTAATAATAGTGACCAGATGTTTGAGAGAAGCGTGCCAAAAACTATTAAATAGAACTGACCTGTTAGAAAATGTAAGTGATACGGTTCGTCTTCTGAAATCAGGATTGGAAGAGCGATTTCATAAGATTGAACAAAGTGGAACGTTTGCCTTAAGCACTTTTATGGATCCACGGTTCAAAATGCAAGGCTTTTTGGACCAAAATGAAGCTATTAAAACAAAAGAAAAAGTGAGAAAAATGGTAGCAGCACTCATCGGCCAAACAGAGCAGTCTCCTCCAGCAACGTCTAGAGCTTCAGTAAGTAATGATCATTCTCATTAAGTTGACGAATTAAGCCCATGGAGCATTTTTAATAAAATGGTGGCAACAAGCACTACTCAAGGTACCCCTCTTTCAAAGGCAATAAAAGAAGTCGATATGTACCTCTCGGATGAGCTATTGCCAAGAAAAGACCAAGCTGGAAATTAAACGTGTCCTCTAGAATGGTGGAAAAAACACCAATATGTGTACCCCAATTTTAAAAAAATCTTTATCACTCACTGCAACATAGTCGGCACTTCTGTACCATGCGAAAGAATGTTTTCAAAAACAGAACTAATATTAACCTTTTCCACGCCATTGACGGATATATCCGCACCACTGGTTCAACGCCAACGACGGAAATATCCGTCATGGTTGACAGCGCAAAATAGACTGGAGTGTCAATGAGGTAAGGTTGATGTTAGCTCTGGTGTTTAGCTGTCATTGGCGTGTGAGTTTAGAATTTATATCTGACATAGCGTCGAAAAGGTTAAACGAAAGGCGTAAGAGACTAAGGACCAGCAAAGTTGAACAGATAATGTTCTTGAATGTTAATACACCTGAGCACAAATTTAAGGGGTTTTAAGAAAAAATAAATAATAAATAAATATCTACCTACCTAGTTAACAAAAAAAAGAAAAAAAAAGATAAAAAAACATTAAAAAAGAAATTAAAAAAGAGAGTATAAATAAATATAGCACATTTAAAAATGTAATTAAGTATGTACAAAATATGTAAAAAAATACGTCATGTAAATATGTACAAAAACTCATGTTTAAAGATGTAAAATTAAATTAATAATGTACATAAAATCAGCTGATCTTCTAAATACGCCTGAATATGAATAATCAGGTATTCAATCAAATTCAGCCAGTCCTAAGCCTGGAAAAAAGTATGAAGAGAAGATTGAAAAAATATACATTTTAAATAAGATATCTATTTGTTTTTATATAAATTATTAACTGATTCTTTTACCTCTATTCTGACACTAAAAAACTACACAACACTTGTCCAAAATAGTTTAAGGAACTACAAATAAGTTGGTTAATTAGGTATGTAATGTATGCAATTCAACCCATCGAAGACACAGGTCTGCGCTTTTTCTACCAAGAAATCCCCATTCTGTCCAGCGCCGCGGCTCCAAAGAACTCCCCTTTCCAACTCCAACAGTATTGGGATCCTTGGTGTTGACATTGCTAGCGACGTGCAGTTTAGAGGTCACCTGGAAGGCAAGGCCAAACTTGCTTCCAGGAAGCTGGGTGTGCTAAATCGGTCCAAGCAGTACTTCACTCCGCGGCATCGCCTTGTGCTTTACAAGGCGCAGGTCAGACCGCATATGGAGTACTGCTCGCATCTCTGGGCTGGAGCACCGGCCTATCAGCTTGACCCTCTCGATTCCATCCAAAGACGTGCCGTCCGCATTATCAACGATCCTACAGTTTCAGACCGATTGGAAATGCTTAGCCTCCGGAGAGACTTTGCATCTCTCTGCATTTTTTACCGTCTGTATAATGGAGTGTTCCGAGGAGCTGTTTTGACTGGTGCCAACTGCCTCGTGCTACCATCGCACTTCTCGTCATCGGCAGGGTGTTCATTCCCATTTTCTTGAGCCAATGCGCTCAACTACGCGCCGGTTTTCTAGAACGTTTCTGGCACGTACTATACGAATTTGGAATGAGCTTCCTGCTGAGACTTTTCCAACGCGCTACAATATGGGGCTTTTTAAAAGGGGTATCATTAAATTTCTTCGAGACCGGCAACGCATTGGTGACGTATCTGGTGTTGCAAATGTCCATAGGCGGCGGTGACCACTTCCCATCAGGTGGGCTGTCTGCCTGTGTGCCCGTCGACGGCAATAAAAAAAAAAAAAAAAAATGCATGTTTGTGTATTGTATGTATTCAGAGAGCTTAAAAAGTATGAAGAAGAGTAAATTGGAAATTGAGAATATAGAAACAACAAATAGTATACTCTAGACGTAAACGTTTATGCGTTCGCCTTCGCAGTCAATGCAACTAACTATCGTTTACATGACCCTTAGTATGTTTTAGTTTCGTAGCTGATTTATTGATTTAATTTTTTTAGGTACTTATATTTTGATCTGGAAACCTTGCTGCTGCCATCTTCAATGATCAAAGACTAGCTGAAACTGGGGTGAACGTTCCATGCATGGACTTGTACCTAAACTGGACTGAGTACTGCGATAAAAAAGTGTGACCGACAGAGAAACCATACTTACTAGAGAATTACATCTCGTTTTAATTAAGGTGACGTGTCCAATAAGTTCGCATACAGTTTAGATTCTCAATAAAATAAATGTACGAACAGTTAATACAATGAAAACTATATTTTATTAATGGCACACTTATGTACAATATTTACAACAAATGTTTCGGAATAACTCCACCTTTAACTTTTTTTACTAGCTTGAAACGTTTCTCAAATGAATCACACGCGGCACGCACCGCTTCCATTGGTATTTCATCCCAAATATGCTCGATAACTTTTTTGAAATGATCCAGGTTTGCGATTTTATAATCATGTAGTTTCGAGAGCATGTACGACCACACGAAATAATCTAATACATTCAAGTCCGAAGAACTGGGTGGCGATTCATGTTTCGGCAGAAAATCGGTCAAATTAGCCTGACATCAAGCTTGAACAGCGTTTGCCGCGTGTGAAGGAGCTCCGTCTTGTTGGAAAACATAATATTCGTTCTCAAACATCCTTTTTAAATTTGGAGCAACAATTTTCTCCAAAACCTCGGATTTATAGTAACGTTGATGTTAACGCCTTTATCGATAAATACTAGAGGTAGTTTACCCCGCTTACAAACTGCACCCCACACCATCACCGATGGTGAGCTCTGGAACCTCGGAACATTTTTCTGGTTGTCCGGAATGTCTTTTATCATTGGTGCCCACAATCGATCGTTTTGGTTATTATGAGGCTGTTCTAACACGAACAGTTTCTCGTCAGAAAATACAAACTCATCCCCTGCGTGCCAAGTAAGTATTATATTGGATCTTTGTACTCTCTTTTTCTTGGTCGCTTCGGAAATACCATGAACTTTTCGTTTTTTGTAGGCATGGCATCCAAGATCCACCCTCAAAATATTGTGTACCGATCCTTTTAAAACTTTCAGGTCAGCAGCCAATTTTCGGATAGAACGGTGTATTTTCCGCCGAAGTCGCTCTCTCACAATCTTTACTACTCTATCGGTTCTAGCTGAACGTGGCCGACCGGATCTTTTCCTGTCTTCTACTGAGGAGGTCACTTTATACCTTTTTATTGTGGTGTAAACTAGATTGCGTTTAATTCCAAGGGGTTTTAAGGCCTTGAAGATAGCACCTGGGCTGTCGCCATTGCTAAATTTTCTGATAATCGTTTCACGAAACTGTTTCATCGTGGATTAAAAGCAAACTACAAATGCTTGACGTTTGAAACGATTGTATTTCGTTAACGACAACATACTTTATAAATTAAAATAAGAATTCGATGGCCTGTAGACTGTATGTCTTTAGGGTTAGTGCAAAAAGATGTGTATTCGAACTTATTGGACACGGTGTATATACACCGTGTTTTTATTGATTTACGATAACTTTAAGGGGACGTTCTTTAGGTTAAACAAAGTTAATTTCCCGAAGACAGACATATGATAACTCGTACGGTTATAAAGATATTCAATTATTAAAATTAATCAGTTAATCACGTTAAACTAATGTAAAAGGCTCTTAATTGATACCTAACAATTTTCTTTTAATTACCTATTATGAGTAAAGAGTTTTCAATTGTTAGGTTTATAGGTACAACACGAAGGTTAAAGAAAATAGGTATCTTATGTTACGTATACGAGTATTCACATGACATTAAATTGAATGAAATTCAAGTTGGTTTTCCTAGTCCTCAGTAACTGCTGTATTTTGAAAGCTGTCTCTTTTCATCAAAGAGGGTTAAACCGCCTATAACGACGCCCTATCTTCTATCTTGCTTTACGTTAATTCGCGAAGTCTTAGGAGGGCTAGTAAAACCTATTTACGAATAATCATAAACACACTAATGATTATGTCTATGATATTGAATACCTACGTGTCAATGTAAACTGACAATGTCAAGGAAATGGAAATGTAAATAAAAAATGCCTCGTTTTAATTATCGTCCTGAGGAAGAAGCTGAAATGCACTTCATTTACGGCTTATGTGACGGCAATGCTTCTGAAGCGGCACGAGAATATAGGCGGCGTTATCCCGACCGACGGACGCCTAACCCTCATACGTTCATAAATGTAAGTATTTCTAATGTGTACTTTATTCCTTCATTTATTAGTAACTAGCTGTTGCCCGCGACTTCGTCCGCGTGGAGCTCGTTTACGCGGTTCCCGAGGGAATATTACCTTCCTTTATTATTTTTTTACCTTCCTCTTGAATCACTCTAAGTATCTAAAAAAAACCGCATCAAAATCTGTTGCGTAGTTTGCAAGATATAAGCATACATAGGGACAGACAGACAGACACCGGAAGCGACTTTAATTTATACTATGTTAAGATTATTTTATGTTAAACAAACCGTAATTATTATTGTTACAGTTACACCGACGATTTAGAGAACAGGGTTTAAAACAGACTCCTCACGAAAGGGATATTAATTTGACAGTACAGGACGAAGACGGGATCGTGAACGCAATAATTGAAGATCCGACCTTGTCAACAAGACGTGTGGGGCAAATTTACAATGTAAATCACGATAAGGTTTGGAGAGTTTGGAAGCGGTACGGTCTACATCCATATCATTATCGCAAAGTGCAAGGCCTTTTGTCGCACGAAAACTTTTCACGAATTGCATTCTGCCAACGAATGAACGCACTTTTGACAGAAGATCCACAACTCATCGGGAAAATATTGTGGATGGACGAGGCACAATTTACAAGAGCAGGTATTATGAATACAAAAAACTTCCATCATTGGTCAGAGCACAACCCTAAACTAGCCAGAGAGTCTTCTTTTCAGCATGAGTTCTCGGTCAATATGTGGGCAGGAATTTTAAATAACCAACTGATAGGTCCCATAGAAATTCCAAGCAGACTGAACGGTGAAAATTACTTGGAATTTTTACAATCTCTCCATTCTATGGATTACTTTGAAGAATTACCATTACAAACGCTACGTACACATTGGATACAGCATGATGGGGCACCTGCACATTTTGCTCTTCGCGTACGCGAATATTTAAATACAAATTTCGCCGGCCGGTGGATTGGACGCGGTAGTCCAACCCTTGCTTGGTGTCCTCGGTCTCCCGATCTAACGCCCCTGGACTTTTACGTCTGGGGAACTCTTAAAGAGCGTGTATATTCAAAACCAATTTCAACACGAGAAGATTTACTCATAAGGATTCGGGAAGTAGCTGATGACATGCGTGCTACTGAAGTTAATTTAAATCGTCAGATACGCACACGATTACACCTTTGTTTAGAGCATGAAGGTGGTCATTTTGAAAATCATTCACATTAGTTTAAATAAATTTAATTTGGTTGTTTAGGTTGAATAGCTTAGGCTTCTTGATGGTTCAAACATTCACATTAGGTACTTAGCTATCATAAAAGGTTCTTTGGTTAACGTATTAATAATGTATCTATCCAATGATTATGTGCGTGTACGTTTGTAATGAATACATTCAAAAACTACTGTGCCAATTTTAAAAAATCCTTTTACCAATAGTTAGAAGGGACTTTCAGGATAAACATATTATTATAAAGAGGAGATGTTTGTATTTTTGTATGTGTGTATGTTTGTAATGGACAGGGATTGAAAACCGGTTTATTTTCCGTACCGGTTAGAGCCGCACTTTGAGAGCCTAACCCATAATAAAGGTTACGCTCGCAAGAACCGCTCTAACCGGTATCTCTATGTCGGAGCGTAAACAGGGAACGAAATCAATTTACCGGTTAGAGAGCGGTTCCTCCGTGTGGGGGGTGAATGACCGCTTGTTTAAGGAGACAGGATTGGTTTGCTATGGTATTAGATTGATAGCGCAGCCACCAGCAGCGCCTCGACGCGCGACAGCGGTCATTCATCCCGTATCGAAACACAGAGTAACCGGTTAGGGAGCGCTTCGAAATAACGTTCCCAAATCATTTCGTTCGAACGTAACCTAAATTATTAACCGGTTTAACCTAAATAAATACCGGTTTATTTGTAACCGGTTACAATCCCTGGTAATGGATAAACTCAAAAACTACTGTACCGATTTCAAACATTGTGTCACCAATAGTTAGAAGGGACTTTCAGGATAAACATATTAACTATTATTATAAAGAGGAGAGGTTTGTATTTTTGTATGTGTGTATGTTTGTAATGGATAAACTCAAAAACTACTGTGCCGATTTCAAACATTGTGTCACCAATAGTTAGAACGGACTTTCAGGATAAACATATTAACTATTATTATAAAGAGGAGAGGTTTGTATTTTTGTATGTGTGTATGTTTGTAATGGATAAACTCAAAAACTACTGTGCCGATTTCAAACATTGTGTCACCAATAGTTAGAACGGACTTTCAGGATGAATAAAGGCTACACTGATCCCTCGGGAACAGTTTAAACGAGCTCCACGCGGACGAAGATGTTCTGACCAAATTTCGTGCTCTTTTAGAAAAAAAATTGTTCGAGACACGTACATAATTGACTATTCAAAGCTCTTGTTTTTTCTGCCTCGGTCACCCACAGTATCGTTCTTTGCTTGGCTAATCCTGTGTTAAAAGTGCCCGTATGTTTATTTGTACACCTAGAATTAAATACTTGAAAAGTTGTTACTCAACAGAAGGTGATTTCGTTCTTTGTGATAACTTATGATCTGCAGACCATGCCGCTTGAAGGATTTCTAAACAGTTTTGTGAAATCCGTTGTAAATACGCACGATATTTGTTTTTATACTCATTGTTTGATACCGTTGATATGTTTTTTTACAGTTTTAAGTAATGCTAGGTTTTTTATTGTAATAAATCATAAGGTGCCTAATAAATAAAATGACTGTTGATGTTTGTGCGGCCATTTATTCTAAATTTTAAATAAAATTATTTTAAACAACGCAACGAATTTTTTCATTTTATAAACCATTAAGTAATTAGTTATGATGAATGAGAATATTAAAAATTAGAGCAATCTGCTAAATCCATTTAAGAAATAAAGACATTTTCACTTTGTTTTGTTATTTTAGGGTGCTTGTTTGCACTCAACCGACGATAAAAATGTAACTATCCTAAAATGTAATTATGATACGCACGTTATTGTTAAATACTGGGTAATTAAAATATGAACTTATAAAAAAATCTCTAATAAATAAAAGAGACCCACCTGGGAATCGAACCGGTGACCTCTTACACAGTAAGCAAGATACTTCCCGCCAAGTCAAGCGATCGTGCACCTGTCAAGTGTTATCTTTACTTGTGTGTGTGTATGTCACGCTGACTTGACGTATTTGACACTAACTATGAGTTAACTCTAAAGACCCTTTTAGAATGATTGAAGACAAAACATTTAATTACTTTGTTCTAAACAAAAAAATTTTTTTTTTTTGCAATATTGTAAAATCTAATAATGTACCACGTAGTTTCTATACGTGTACCTAACAATATGCCGAAGTTATCGTAAATCAATAAAAACACGGTGTATATATATATATATATATATATATACATATACATATATACTTTTTTTAAATTGGCAACTAGAGTGAGGGGGACACCGTCCTCGGATTGGTTGCTCTCGCTCATCCTCAACCTATATCATCACATAATTGTAACTTGTCTTACTTCGTAATACGGTTCAATTTTGATGACTAGAAAAAGTTAGTACTCAGTCCAGTTTAGGTACAAGTCCATGGTTCCATGTATCATGACAAGATCAGTGAAATTTGGTTTCTGCGCTAGTATGTAATGCTACTGCTAATTTAGGTAAGACAATGACTAGTTTTTACCTAACTGCCCGATGGAGGTTTATGTTAAACGAGCGTACATATTAAGAGAGAGAGAGAGAGAGAGAGAGAGAGAGGGAGGGAGAGAGAGAGAGAGAGAGAGAGAGAGAGAGAGAGAGAGAGAGAGAGAGAGAGAGAGAGAGAGAGAGAGAGAGAGAGAGAGAGAGAGAGAGAGAGAGAGAGAGAGAGAGAGAGAGAGAGAGAGAGAGAGAGAGAGAGAGAGAGAGAGAGAGAGAGAGAGAGAGTATGTATACGATATATTTCAATAAGGGGTCTAAAAAAGAATATGGAGGGGAAATCTCTAAAACTTAAACTTGTGTATTTTCATTGTACGTTTTAAATGTAAGGTAATAATAAACCCAATCCTAACATACTTTCTAAGGGACCGTAGCAATATTTCTAAAATCGGAGTTATCCTAATGTACTTTTAATCAAATGATGTTCGAAAATCATTATTCTTTCTTATAAAATGCCTAATATAATAACAATACTTTGAAACTCAATATTTCTAGTGCTCGAAATCCCTACGTACAAAAAGACTTAATGGTTTTTTTTTCCAAAATTAATATATTTCATGCTCAAAACCATAGCTGGGCATTAACTCGTTAATCCGTTAATCGTTAGGATTAACTTTTAAGTTAACTTTTGAAAAGGTTAACGGACACGTTAAAGCCGGGTATTCATCTGTAAACTTTTGTTAATAAACACTGTTTATAAACAGTGTTGCACAACGTTTCATCATCTCTGTAAACATGTTTATAAACAAAAATGATGAAACATTGTTGCATAAACATGTTGCTGTGCTCCCCACTCTCGGTGGAGAGCAAGACGAAATATTCAGTTTATAAACAGGTGTCATCGAGTGTGGACGTGTGAGATGCAAGTTTAGAAACATGGAAATAGTGATGTGGTCCAACAACCAAATTTCAATGCTCATCGAGCTATTTCAACAACGTGGTATGCTTTGGGATGCCTCTAATAAAGATTATAAAGATAAATTGAAAAAAAATGATGCTTGGGCCGACATTGCTGCAGAATTAAATATGCCCCAAAAGGATGTGGAAAATAAAATGCATATTCTACGCTCCCAATTTAGTCGTGAAAAGAAAAAACTCAAGTCATCAAAACAAACGGGATGCGGTGCCGAGCAAGTATTTATAAGCAAGTGGCAGTGTTAAGAACCGCTACAATTTTTATTACGTGGTGCAACGACGTCTGGGACATCGGATACAATGGCAACGGTGCGTATTTTTTTATAATTATATTTATTTGCTTAATTGATGAGATATCTATTGTAGATCATTAGATATGATCAGATATTTTCACCTCACTAGCTCGGAAAGCCCTTTTTGTTTGTTTGATATCTATTGAGAAAATCGCTTTTTATCCACATGTGAAGAAAGTGTTTTGACATTTGTTTTTTTTTTCTTGTGGCTTGCACCTCTTACTGACTTAGCAGGAGGTATTTCGCCAGACATTTGATTTGAAGGCAGCTTAAGTGATATTTGACAGCTAACAAAACGTAAAACGTTAAAAGTGCTGAATTTTTAACATCACAATTAATGAATTGCATCGAGTAAAAAACACTAAATACAGTCTTAAAACTTTATTTTAAATAATAAATATCAGCATTCAACATTAACCTTCATACTTGTTGTAAAATCGGATAAAATGTTCTGATAGTCCAAGTAACTTGATGTGCGAACAAAACAAATCCGTTTTTTTTTTGGTTTGGTTCTTTCCAAATGGAAAGGCTAAGGGGATCTATGACCATACTGCCATGTCTTAAGCATCCGAAAAAAAAAATCTTAAGTCAAAGCTTTTCATCCTATAATCTGTGAACTTTTCAATTAAGCCGTCAACGTTGAATGTTTGCATGTTTGTTTTGTTATTAAAAAAGAGTGATTCGAGTGACGAAGACGTATTAACACCTGTGGAATTACGGAAAACCGTGCAAAGTGAGGAATTGAGCTCATTGCCTGAACCCTTTTTTCTTATTTTCCTCGCTGAAGTGAGGTGAAAAGTTTTGTGTTATACACGGGTGAAAAATTATTTTACGTCTCGTGTGTTGAAACACTCGCAGATAAAATACAACTTTCCTCCCTTGTATGACAAATAACTATTTTTTAGGTTTGGTGTCAATGTAAACAAAATACAACTCATGTTTTAAGAACTTTATTAAAATAAAACAGGTATTCAGTGGGTACTATTTCTTATGTGTGAGAATTTTGCCATGGTACACTGCCTTCTGGACTACTAAAATATTCAGCGAAGTGATCTCTTACGACCGCAGCAGCTAGTGGTGGGTGTCTTGCAATAGGTTGTAAATTCAACATGCTACGAGGAGCAACTTCTCTTCGCCAAGAACCTTCTATAACGTTATATTCTGGGTCTTCATAATCGAATGTTCCTGGTGGAGTATATACAGTATGTAAACTTACTAAAACCATTTATTTGAACCCGAGCATGTCTAGGCGATAGATAAGGTTGGGGTATATAAATTATTGAAATCTTAACACTTTTTCAAATTTAAATAAAGAATGCACTGAACGCAAGTTCAATAATCTGTTACGATGAAAACATTACATACGGGTCTTATAATGGGCACTGAACAACGAAGTAAACATTACACATGGGATGATACTTTTAGGGTTAACCGACTTTGAAAAAGGTGAGATGTTATAATTTTTATGCAATGATAAAATTAAAAATATTCGACACACACTAGCAAAAAATGTGGTAAAACACTTAACTCAACTAGCCTAGCAACTGGTTGAAAGAGATGGTTTTAGTAAGTTTACATACTGTATAGCTCGGGACTGTTTATTACGCCTTAAAAAGTTATGCAAATATACACATGCCATTGTTACAATTTCACAAGTAGCAGGCTTAAGAGGCATGGCTTTTCTGAAAACGCGAAAGACAGCACATAATAAACCAAACACATTTTCTACAATCCTTCTTGATCTGGAAAGGCGGTAGTTGAAAATGCGTTTTGTAGTTCCACGGTTGTGAACGCCAGGATACGGTTTCATCATATTTTGAGATAAGGCAAATGCACTGTCCCCTACTATTACATAAGGTAGATTCGGGCCATTTGGTAATATTGGTTGTGGCTGTGGAAAATTAAGCCGGTTTGCAGTCATTGCATCGTAAAATGAAGTTTCCTGAAATACTCCACTGTCGGAAGATCTGCCTTTAGCACCACAATTCGCATATATAAAGTTGTAATCTGCGTCAACTATTGCCAGTAGTATAATGCTGAATTGTTCTTTATAATTGAAAAAATCACTGCCAGAATTAAATGGTGCTTCAATAACAATATGTTTTCCATCAATGGAACCGATACAATGAGGGAAATTCCATAATATCTCGAACTGGCAGGCATTCTTTTTCCATTCATGTTCAGTTTGTGGCACCTGAAATAAATAAAATTTATAGGAAGTAAAGTAGTTTCTTTATTTATAGGAAGGCAGTGCCGCAACGCAGTCGACAAGTGCACCGCCGCCACCACCACCACAACCACCATCATCATCATCATCAACGTTATTACTGCCACCACCGCCGCCGCCGCCACCACCGCCACTGCCGCCACCACCACCGCCACCGCCAAACAACCCCAAAAAGAGGAAAGGTGAAGAAACTCTCAACGAAGCATACGAAATCATGAAAAGTGCAAAGAAGAAAATGGACGAGGTATCAAATAACGAGTTCGATATTTATGGCCAGTATGTGGCATCTGAACTGAAAAATGTCAAAGACCAAAGAGCACTTATGCAGGCCAAGTATTATATTAATAATATATTGATACAAGCAAGAATGGGCAATTTCAATAGTGGTGGCTATGGAGATTGGTGGTACGGCTATGACAGTGGATATCACACCGCATCATCAGCATCAACATATGCCGATACTTCGACCCCAACAAGCACACCAGAACCTGGCGAAGTCGGTACTGCAAATAGTCAAAATGTCTTGCACTTCACTAATCTTGACGAATTAGTCTCCCAGTTGGAATATGATGATTCACAATCACAATAGCAATATTTTCCTTATTGTTTAATTGTTTTTTTCTGTGTTGCCATTCTTTTTGTCAATGTTAAATTTAAAATGTGTTTTATTTGTTTTTTCCTGTGATCGTCGAATAAATATTTTCTATTTCTATTTCTATTTCTATTTTTAATAGAATTTTGTAATTTCATTTAAATAAATAATAAATAAGTATGTGATTTAAATTTATTTTGCTTACCTTTACATAGTCCTTCAAAACATTTATCAATTCCTGACAAACTTCTGGTATGATATTGCTGATTAATTGTTTCGATACTTTAAAAGTATATGACAGTGAGCCATACGAGTCACCTGTTGCAATAAACCGTAAAGTTATAGCCAGTCGTCTTTGGGGCTCAATGGGATGCCGAAATTTCGTCTCCTGTCTTGTTATAGCAGGTCCAATCAATCTCAATAATATTTCAAAGTCAGATCGTGACATTCTGGTAAAATTGTGGAATGATCCATCAAAACCTCTAAGATCATTAAATACGCAAGTTCTATTCACGAGGTAATTTCTCATCCACCACCTTTTCGTTTTTTTCTTAGCTTTACACTTGTGTATTATTATATAAGCAGCACAGAGCATCACTACCTCCTCGGGCGACATCCTAGCCACAACTAAACTAGTGTGGACTGCTAAGTTTCAGAAACAATGTCTACATAAACTAGTTGCAAAACATGATGATCAAATTCATAAACAGTTTACTAACAAATGTTTACAGATGAATACCCGGCTTAACTTCCGTTAATATGCAGATAAGTCCGTTAATTGTTAGTCCAATGCCTACTATTTACCGCGCGGCACCGCGGCGCGGCGCGAAAAACAGGTTCAGACAAGTATGAAACGTGACGGGCGGCGCATGGCAGCGAGTGAAACCAGAACAAAACTAGATATATTTTACCAGCGTGCGAGTGAGAAAACTGCGAAGAGATGTGTTTCGTTTGATCATTTCATTAAGCTGCGTACGGACTGCCCGTACATTGGTACGTGTAGTCGGTTACGCGTGTCCTTGAACGCCATGTCCGTACTAGAAGCTACGCGTACACTCAGGGGGAACGCGTGCCGCGCGAGCTCGGCTCGCAGCGAGCCGCTATCAGCAGGGATTGTAACCGGTTACAAATAAACCGGTATTTATTTAGGTTAAACCGGTTAATAATTTAGGTTACGTTCGAACGAAATGATTTGGGAACGTTATTTCGAAGCGCTCCCTAACCGGTTACTCTGTGTTTCGATACGGGATGAATGACCGCTGTCGCGCGTCGAGGCGCTGCTGGTGGCTGCGCTATCAATCTAATACCATAGCAAACCAATCCTGTCTCCTTAAACGAGCGGTCATTCACCCCCCACACGGAGGAACCGCTCTCTAACCGGTAAATTGATTTCGTTCCCTGTTTACGCTCCGACATAAGGATACCGGTTAGAGCGGTTCTTGCGAGCGTAACCTTTATTATGGGTTAGGCTCTCAAAGTGCGGCTCTAACCGGTACGGAAAATAAACCGGTTTTCAATCCCTGGCTATCAGTCGGTATTTGGCCGCGCGTCAAAGCGGACGCGCACTCGCAGGGACGCTGTATTTGGACGGCAAAATGGACAAGTCGCAGCTCTGGATCGATGAACCTCGCGTTCAGGTTCGCGGCGGTCCGTACAGGAGCTGTACGTGTATCCAATGTACTCGTGGACTGCGTACCCAGACTACGCGTAAGGTGAGGTTATATTAGAGCCACGCCGCGTGTCGCAACGCGTGGGATTGCAATCGGTTACATACATTCTGTATGAACGTGGTTACATTAGCACCGCCCCGCGTGTCGCCGAGTGAGCTGACGACGCCACGCAGACCGCTAGATTTCGATCGGCGTGGGCTAGGTGGTGGGGGAAGTGACGCGTTGGCTCGCTCCGCGCTAGTATAATCACCACGTGGCTACGCGCAAGTCGCGCAAGCAACCAGAGACGTCAGTCGTTTATTCAAATTTCAGTAAATACGCGCGCAAGATGTTCTCCGACGAACTTATTGAGCTATAGTACGTTCGTCGTAAGACAAGGGTTACACGATCAGTTTGGCGTCAGTTCAGTCCATCAGTTTGCTCAGAATGACGCGAGAATTATCGTCTAACCAGTTGACTGACGGACTGATGGTCCAGAATGACAAAAATTAAATATTTTAAAATATTTTTATCATTCTGTTGTGATTGACATCAGACTGATGCCAGACTGATCGTGTAACCGCTCGAATCATTCTCGCGTCAGTCACCGTCCGCGACGCAATGGAGCAAGACGTGCCAAACGACGAAGCGTTGCCGCCGCCGCCCGCGCCGCTGCCGAGCGCTTCACTCCCGCCACCGCCAATCGAGATAGAAAAAGAATTCATTCTCGCATTCGAGTCCTTGCCAGAGTTATGGGATAAAACCCATACTTTTTATATCAATAAATACAAGAGAAATGACGCTTTGCGAAAACTCCTCAATATATATATAAAAATTAAACCCGGGGCAACTATAGAGGATGTCAAAAAAAAAATAAACGTTTTACGGTCCAACTACAGGAGAGAGCTGAAGAAAATTATTTCATCGCGAAGATCGGGGTCTAGTACAGATGACTTATACCGTCCAAAAAGTTGGACTTTCGAATATCTTAAATTTTTGGATAAATTTGAGCAGCCTGTTCCGGTAGATCGGGTAAGTAAGAACATATTTTCTATGTATAGTGTAGGTACATAATGACGACCTCTGTAGCCTAGTTGGTAGTGACCCTGCCTACGAAGCTGGAGGTCCCGGGTTCAAATCCCGGTAAGGGCATTTATTTGTGTGATGAGCACGAATATTTGTTCCCGAGTCATGGATGTTTTCTATGTATTTAAGTATGTATTTATCTATATAAGTATATATATATATATCGTAGTCTAGTACCCATACTACAAGCTTTGCTTAGTTTGGGCCTAGTTCGATTTGTGTAAGATTGTCCCCAAATATTTATTTATTTATAATAAGGTAGGTAGGTAGGTAGATGTTAATAACTCACAAAATAAAACAAAGTAGGTATAATGCTGTTAAATTATTATTGTATGTTTTCAATTCACTATTGAAGGTCATTTTTGCTAATTTCCAATTTACCCTCATGACTAAAGTAATGGCAGAGTCTTTCTCTTATCTGTTTGGCATCATTAGTTGAATTTCGGGTAGGAGTGGGTTCCAAATCGGTCAATTCAATATCAGTAGCTTTTGTAACTTTCCAGTTTGATGCCAAGTAGCGACGGGATTTGGTTTTCATTAAGTAGTTATGTAAATAACAGCAAGCCGTTACTATGGTTGAGGCTTTTCGTGGCTCAAAGCATATTGCCTTTTGAAATACACCGAATTTTTTTGTTATTATACCAAAAGCACCTTCAATAACTGATCTAGCTCGTGACAGCCGCCTGTTAAATTCTTTTCGCTCATTATTATTGATACATGCACTTTGTGGATATGGCTTCATTAAATTTTTCCCTAGTGCAAAAGCCTCATCAGATATAAAAACAAAAGGAAAACTTTCGGTTGTGTATGGCAATGGCGATGGTTCTGGTATATCTAATTCGCCTTTACTATAGAGATCCCAGAATTTTGTGTAAAATAGGACACCACCATCCGATACTCGACCATTCGCACCAACGTCAATCATTATGAATTCCTTATTTGCATTTGCCAGTGCCATCAAGACGATACTAAAATGACCTTTATAATTAAAATAAAGTGACCCTGAGTGTTCTGGTCTTTGGATCTTGACATGTTTACCATCCAAAGCTCCCAAAGAATTCCAAAATTGATATTTATCACCAAAATCAGCGGCAATTATTTTCCATTCCTCTTTTGACGGCTTCTGAAATGGAAAAAAAATAGTAGAAGTTAATATAGTACGTTTTCTTTTTTCAGGCTAGTGATGATAATCAGAATGAAGCTGAATCTGATCAAGCTCAAAAAGAGCAAGAAGTTGCTGCGACTATTTCTTCATTCGTGGCAGCCCCACAACCACCCGCAAGACCGCCTCCTCTTAGTTCCAAGAAAAGTGTCCTTAAAACACAAAATGAATTACTGGAACGAGCATGCAATTATTTATCAGAACCCCAAGTTAGTGGTGCTCGTTCAATAGCATTTGACTGGGCAGAAACGTTAGAACGACTGACCCCTACTCAAAGATTATATGCCAAGAAGGCCATTAATGATGTGCTATTTGAAGCGGAATTGGGAAATTTGCACAGATACTCAGTTCAAATAAATGTAACATCAACCCCTTCACCTGCACCATCTCCCTTTTCCCCATTTCCACCTGAATCATCTTCCTACTCACACACAACATCTCTCGAGTACATCCAAAGCCCTGTCACAGCTTCTCCCGCACAATCACCCATCTACATTCAAACCCCTGTCACATCTCCCACGCATTCTTCCAACAACATCCAAACCCAAGCCAGAGCTCCTCCTGCACAATCACCAATCTATATTCAAACCCCTGTCACAGCACAATCACGCATCTACACCCAAACCCAAGCCAAAGCTCCTCCCGCACAATCACCAATCTATATTCAAACCCCTGTCACAGCACAATCACGCATCTACACCCAAACCCAAGCCGCAGCTCCCGCACAACCTCCGGTCTACACTCTTCACATTCCGTCCCCATCTTCTATGTCTCAAGACAGCGAATATACAGCTGGTTCGTTATTCGCTCAATTTGAAGCGGAATAATAATATGATGATTAAATTAGTAACCTAAACAATTACATAGTGTCATTTTAATTACATTGTTGATTTGTAAGCAAAATAATAAAAATTATTAATAAATCGTTTTTTTTTACTTACCCTTATATAAGGCTGTAGGACATAAATTAATACTTCGCATGTCTGAATAATTGACTGACTGATGGCAGCAGGTGACATTACTGCAGAATATTTAAGATCTTTAATATTCCTTCCAGTAGCAAGGTATCGTAGTGACAGCTAATCTTTCTTCGGCGGATATTGCTTTCCTCATAGTTAGCCAGGTTTTCATCCATCGCTTCCTTTTTACGCGTTTCTTGAGCAGTAAAGCGATAATTATAATAGCACAGGCTCTTTTTTTCTTCAAAATATCCATGGCTTGGCAGGATCAGGTGACTCACTTGACTGTCGTCTTCACTTTACAAATGCTGACTACGTAAGTTTTATCAGTCTGCTGTCAGTCTAGACTGAGCGTGTAACTGTGTTTTTCATCCATCATTCTGGCATCAGTCTAGCCGGACCAAACTGATGGACTGAACTGACGCCAAACTGATCGTGTAACCCTTGTCTAAGAATGCAGTGAATCATCATTGTACGTCGGCCTAGCCACGCCCCCTAACCAATCAAAGGGCCACTAATAAGTAAGGGCAAGTTTACAGTGACCAGTTGAAGGCTTGCTTTCGAACGCAACGGTTGTGTCTTGTCAGTAGTGTGCTAACTAAATTGAACTTTAAAAATGAACACCTCACCTATTCGTAAAAATAAAAGGGGTTCCATAATTCATAGCGGGGAAAGAAGAGTTATTTATAACGTCTTTAAGTACTTTAAAGAATCGGATTTGAGTGCAATTATGGACAGTATAGTGCTAAAAACAGCAACTGCATGTGGTGTATCCGAGAGAACCGTTTACGGTATTCTAAGTGAACAAAAGGAAACGAATACTATAAAATCTCCAGTGAAAAAAAGAGCACGCCTGTCATTGATTGACAAATTCGATGAGTTAGACAAATGTGCAATAAGGAGAAAAGTGCATTCAATATATTTGAATAAAGACTACCCGACGTTAAATAAAGTCATGGCACTTTGTGAAGCTGATGAAGATGTTCCAAAGTTTAAACGTACAACACTTAATACAATATTACATAAGTTGGGATTTGCCTTTGATAAACAGGATAGTAGAGCATTATTAATGGAGAGAGAAGACATTATTTTATGGCGGCGTAAATATCTCAGGAAGATAAAGGAACACAGGAATGCAAATAAACCCATATACTTCCTTGACGAAACTTGGGTTAACGCAGGACATGTAAAATCAAAGGCGTGGTTGGATACAACTGTAAAAGATAAGAGACACGCTAATCAAGACGGCTTATCTACTGGTCCAAAAGTACCTACGGGAAAAGGTAAAAGGTTAATTGTTTTGCACATTGGTAGCGACAAAGGATTCGTGGAAGGAGGGTTATTAGTTTTCGAGTCCAAATCGACGAAAGATTATCACGAGGAGATGGACGGTGACAGATTCTTCGAGTGGTTCTAAAATATAATACCTAAGCTAGAACCAGGGAGCGTTGTTGTCATGGACAACGCTCCCTATCATTCCGTCAAACTTGAAAAAATTCCGGTTAAAGCTTGGAACAAACAGCAAATAATAGACTGGCTTCAAAGCAAAGGAGTATCGATGGACATGAGTTATTTGAAAAAAGAGTTATTGGAGAAAGCCGCTGAAATCGCCCCACAATACGATCGATATTTAATAAACGAAACTGCGAAAAGTAATGGCGTTGAAATTCTCCGTCTACCCCCATACCACTGCAAATTAAACCCAATTGAGTTGGTGTGGGCTCAGATAAAAAATTATATTGCCGCCAATAATTCCACATTTAAAATAACAGACGTAAAGACAAGCTAATCAATGGAAAAAATGCTGTGACCACGTCATTAAGGAAGAAAACACCATGTGGGATTTAGATGATGTCATGGAACTGGCAGATAACAGTCCTTTTGTTATAAATACGAACGACGATAATGATAGTCATTAAAATATTGTATTATACACATTTATGCTTTATTTCTATGTTATTATTAAAATTTTGTCGTCAAAAAATTGTTTTAATTTTAACACCATGATGGATACACCTTTACGCTGTAGTTGCACTGATGACTCACTGCATTCTTACGACGAACGTACTATAGTGAGAGAGTATCATTTTTTATATGATCCGAAAAATAAGGATTATAAAGACCATTTGATAAGAACAGCAGCGTGGGAAGAAATAGGCCAACGATTGAAACTACCAGGTAAATTTCATGTTTTATTTATTTTTAGTGAGTAATAATAATAATAAAAATCTTTATTTTGCTCCCACAGTAGTAGGTCTATCATGTAGTTATTGCTATGAAATTAGAAGTTTGTTTAGTCAGTTATAGATAATACATATAGGTAGGTATAGGTAGCATTCTGTTGGACACAAAGACGCCTCTAACTGATTAACTAATAATATCCATATTATTTGTAACAACTTTTTGCTGCTGTTTATGTCTGAGAGTTCAAGATCATCAAGACCTTCAAAAAGGACTCTCACAAAACGAGTAAAGGAGTTCTTTGGAGTTAGCCCAGCAAGTGAGAAACAAAGAACTAAAGACTTATCTGCAGTTTCTGCAGAAGAATCAATTGACATATCGACTGAATCTCCCACCATGACAAGCACATCGAAGGATGCTAGGGGCTTGGCCGCTGAAAAGGCTGCAGAAGTAGACGATTCAATAGATACGAATGTCGTAAAGGAGTTCCCGAAGTTCGATGAGGACACGGTAACCGCCTATGAAAGAGTGGAGGCTGGTTTCGCCAAACTTCCAGAGAGATTCACTGGAAAATGTTACTTCAGCTTAATCATTGCCCTAGCTGCATCCATCGTAAACGCTGATGTCGAAAAATGGGCCGATTGCGCAATAAATTACGTTGGCTTTGACGCTGTGAAGATGAGGGCAAAGATCAGGAGCGCAGTGAGCACAGTGGACATAAACTTTATGATTAACATGGCTCTCAGACGTGGTAATAAAGTATCTAAAATTCTGTCCACAGTTGGCCGAGCGGAATCTGTGAAGAAGCTCAAAAGGCTGATCAAAACCCTGAAGATTAGAGATGGTGCCATTGGCAACCCGACAGCTATAACCTTGTCTCGAGTAGTTGCTTGTTTTCCTGACATCGTGGCTGCAGTCATCACAACCTGGCCACCAAACATGGCACTTGCTTATGAGACTCTATTGGCAGTCCACGCTGAATTCCCACAGCTGGCCAGGACTCAAGCGACGGCTGGAGTTATAGTACAAGGTCTGTCTGCAGACGATAAAATTAAAGTTGTTAGCATATACATGGTCAACACTTTAATGACGTCAAGGATAATTGCAAAAGACACACCAAGATGGAGAGACAACACTGATGTCACTAGAGCTCACGATGCGATGAAATTCGTTTCAAATGCTTATAATTCCCCCATTTTGGATGAGAACGATCGCACCTTTGTCTGTGAACACGTCGGAGTCATAAACAGGGGTCAGAAGACCCTAACCTCAGTGTGGAGTTCTGCAGGAGCTGCATGCGAGTCCTGGCTCCAAACTGAGTTTGGATACAACGTGAGGAAGAACGCAGCTGCTTGAGAAGCTAGGCACTCTTGATGCAGGGCTATAATATGTGTCAAGAGTTCCAACTCGAAATTTAATTATAGTAATCATGTATTATTTTTAGTGCCATATTATTTTAGGTTAATTAGTTGTTTAATTAATTTGCATTCCTTATGTGTTATTTTATATCTCCTTACTATCATGTGTTCTAGATGTACCAAATATAGTTGTAAAGTATTATCAATTCTCATTATTTTTAAATTTTATTATTAATTAGACTAAGCCCAACATGCATAAAAAAAAAAAAATAAAAAAAAAAAATTACTGTTGAGTTTCTTGCGGCGCTTCTTCTCAACAGTGGTCTCTTTGGAAGCGCTGGTAGACTCAGACTTGTAAAAGTGCCTACAGGGCCTACTTACAGAATAAATGATTTGATTTGATTTGATTTGATTTGAAGACAATGGTTTTATACATTGACGTAGTTATGGAAGAATACAGTAAAATGTGTTTGTGTGTGTGTGTTTTATAGTCATTCTGCTCTGCCCTGTCTGATTGAAGCCATTTGCCACGGCACTTGCCCATCTGGCGAAACAAAATACTCTTTAAATTTTTCCCTAACAGCAATAGCGTCTTGACAATAGTTTCTTCCAACAATTGCGATATCACTCATACCACTTGAAGAACCGTTTTGTGCATCTGGATTCACAAAATGTTCGTCAAAATCATGTAAATTTTCTATGCGCAAATAGTTATGAAGACAGCACGCAGCCTGTACGATCTTGTCCGCCATGTCCGGTTGTACTTGCATAGGTCCTTGAAATACGCGAAACCGTGCTCTTAAAATGCCATAAGCATTTTATACCGTTCGTCGAGCACATGATAAACGATAATTAAATACTTTATTTGAATCATTACTTACAAGTTTTGCTTTACTGTAGGGTTTTAACATATACGTTTTTAAAGGAAATGCCGCATCAGCAACTATTACATACGGCATAGGCTCAGTTTGTTGATATAATGGTTCATTTTGTGGTACACTCAGGTGTCTTTGAGCAAACATTTGTCCCATCAATGAGTTTTCATACACGCCGCCATCGCTGTTTCGGCCATATGCACCGACATCTATCATAATAAATTTATATTGAGCATCAACTAAAGCAAACAACACAATTGAGTGAACTTGTTTATAGTTATAAAATGTTGATCCAGCATTGATTGGGCAATTTATGTTCACATGCTTGCCATCTAATGCCCCAAGACAATTTGGGAACTGCCAATTTCTTTCGAAATCTTTAGCAATTTCTTTCCATCGGTCTTCTGTAGGTTGTGACATTACAATGGGTGCTAGGTTTTTCCAGACAGCTTCGCACACCTCCTGTACTATGTTCCTCACGGTGGTAAAACCCATGCGATAACTAAATGCCATTGAACGAAAAGAGTTTCCAGTGGCCAAAAACCTGTGAAAAAAAAAATTATCTTTAAAAAAATATATTTATTCCTACTAATAAGCGTGGATGTCGTCGTAGGCTAATTACTAGTACTTGAATAAACACTTAAATATTTATTGTTTCAGCTGAAAAATGCAAGGAAAATTGGGCCAAATTACGAAACGCATTCTTCAGCTCGATTAAACGTCGCAAAACTAAATCTGGGCAAGCGGCAAAAAATATGACTGCTTGGAAATACGAAGAGCAAATGATGTTTTTGCGTCCACATATTGAAATGAGAACGACAAAAATTAATTTAATTTTGTCATCGCCGGAGTCACCATTGAGTCAGACATCAGAGAACAGTCCTCCTGAGTTCATCAATGAGCCAGAAAGTAGTGATATTCCTTCACCTAATATAAGGTCGAGTGATGAATCTCAAAGGAGTTTGTCATTGAAGAGACCAGTCTCAGGTAATAAAAAACCTGACGTAGGAGACATTTACGAATTGATGAAGAATAATAATGATTTCAGACGAGAAAGGCATCAATTTAAGCGCGACATGGACGAGACCGATTTGTTCTTTTTGAGTATGAGTAAGGCAGTCAAGTCACTACCAAAGCTCGACCAAACAAAAATTAAGTTGGATTTACATATGGCTATTTCGCAGGCAGAAATTCGTCAGATTTCTAAAACGGAACAAGTGTTGAACACACCCATTACTATAACGTCGCAAAAAATAATTTCGCCTCGTAATCAGTCTCCTGCCCAGCAACTGGAAGCGCCTTCATCGATCCAGCCATACACCAGTCCATCAACAACATCATCCAGCAACACCTACTACTTTCCGAACTTACCTACCAGCCAGACATGCAATAGCCCACCCGAATCAGAATCAATCAGTGTTGCCATATATACGGATTTGTCCGTATCTGTACGGATTTTTGAAGTCCAATACGGATGAACCATTATTACGGACTTTTATACGGATTTACGTATAGACACTAGCGTATAACAGATTTTTACATTATATTTCTCATACAGACAAACTATTATTAATCAGATGCAGTACCTACAGATCATACTCTGATATTAAAATAAATATTCACCATTTTTAAATAGACGGAATGTTCGTTTAATTTATGGCAATACCACATGGCCACATAATGGAATATTAGGGAATCCCCTGCCACAGATCACGTTCGAAACCGTGAACCAAAGACAAAAATTCTAGCAGCCTATCTTGTTCCTTTGTATGCAAAATGAAAGAGAGCGTTATTAGTTCATTCTCCGATTTTCTTTAACTTCACTCTGTTCACTCACACAATCACTTCATTCATTCACTATTCAACATTTTGGAAGAAAGTTTTTTGTCGTCGTTTTATTGCAAAAAATAAAGTGTATCTTTAAAGAAAAGAAGACAATGGCAGGAGACGCAAAAAAATCACGCATAATGCAGCGCTTCAACGAAGATTGGTTAACAGAAACTTCTTTCAAGGCTTGGCTCGCACGTAGCAAAAAAGGAGTTTCGTTTGCATTTTGTAAATATTGTTTGATCGACTTATCTATTGGAAGCGGAGGTAAGAAGGATATTGTTAAGCACATGAAAACGACTAAACATCAAAATTCTGTACCTTCATCGTCCCAAAGACCTATCTCAACTTTTTTGACAAATAGCAATGAAGGCGTTAAGAAAGGTGAGATTTTACTGGCGGCTTTTGTAGCCGAGCATAATTTAAGTATGAATGTTATGGAACATTTGCCACAACTGATAAAAAATATATGCACTGACTCCGTTATAGCAAAAGAACTTAGTTGCGGTAGAACTAAAACTACGGCCATAATAAAGTCGGTGATTGGAAAAACGGGTGAAAATAATGTTATTGAACAGTGCCGCAATAAAAAATTTTCACTTATTGTTGACGAAAGTACTGATAAGGGATGTATCAAACACCTTTGCATGACTGTAAGATATTATTATGACGAAAAAATTACCGACACATTTCTGGGGCTAATACCTCTTCAAGATGCAACGGCTCAAATTCTTTACGACCATATAAAAAAATTCTTTGCAGATAATGAGATCCCATACACACAGAATATGATTGGGTTTGCTTCAGATGGCGCTAATACTATGATGGGCCAACATAACTCTTTGGCATCCAGGTTTCTTGCAGACATTCCTCATTTGTACCTGGTTAAATGTATCTGTCATTCCTTTCACTTATGTGCTTCGTATGCATGCTTCAAATTAGCCCGAGAGCCTGAAGACTTAATAAGAGACATATACAACTATTTCAACAGTCCGAAGCGAAACGCACAGCTGAAAGAATTTCAAGAATTTATGAGATTAAAACCACATAAACTTTTACACCCGAGTCAGACGCGATGGTTGTCAGTGCGTGCTGCGGTTTCTCGTCTTTTAGAACAGTACCAGGCACTCATACTATACTTTACTGATGCTGCATTTACAGATCGTTTAAGAGCATCAGATAACATCTTGCATATGTTGAAAAATCCTTACAATAAACTGTATCTGGAATTTTTAGAGTTTTCTTTGAAAATATTCAATGATTTAAACCAATTGATGCAGTCAGAACGCCCGCAAATCCATAAACTACATGAAAATGTGTGTTTAGCGTACAAGAATCTTTTGGATTGTTACTTAAAAGACTCTTATTTGTCCAGAACTGAAATACAGAACATTGATTATGCAAATCCTCGTAACTTCAAACCGATAGAAGACATTTATCTTGGAGCAAAAGTGGCCATGACTCTGGCAACAAACAGCGCGGAGCTTAATCCAAATGACGTTACAGCATTCAAATTGCGTTGTCTGGACTTTTATATAGAAGGAGCAAAGCAGATCAAAACCCGATACAAATTTGAAGATAATATTGCAAGGAAAATGGAATTTCTAAGCCCAGATATTGTGCGAGCTCGTAAAATACAATCTTTGGTTGATGTAGCTCTTCTTTTTCCTAACATAATTGACGCAGAGAATATTCAACATCTAGATACGGAATGGCGACATTTACGCAACAACAAAGAGATGCTATCCACGGATTCTGGAGAAAATGTAGAAGAATTCTGGAAAACCATTATGACTGCCAGTAATCCTGCCGATGGAAGCCTTCTTTACCCCAATTTAACGAAATTTATATCAGCATTGTTGAGTCTGCCCCACTCGAGTGCGGCGGTTGAGAGAATTTTTTCCGCCATAAATCTAATGAAGACGAAGCAAAGAAATAAATTGTGTACCGAGACGATTACAGGCTTGCTACATACAAAACAACTTTTAGGGGAATCGCCATGCTTTGATTTTAATGTTCATTCAAACATGTTGAAATTGATGAATAAAGATATGTATAAATAATTAAACATTATTCGTTTCATTTTATACGGAATTCATACGGAATTTTAACTACAATAGTCCTACGGATTTTGTACGGATTTTTTGAATGAAAATACAGATTTCACGCCTCCTCCATATGGCAACACTGGAATCAATACTCAATCGGGCACAAAATTCAGAAGAAAATGTTCATAGTTTTTATACTAATATTCGTAATATTGTAGATGATGAATACTAAATGGTACCTACTTAAAAATTCATGTTTTTTTTAATACATTAAAAGTATATAAAAACTACAATAACAATTGTTTAATTCATAATACATAATCGCCATCTAGTGTTAGTCCAGTAAATACAAGTCTTAATATAAAATAATAATTAAAATAAATTGACCTTAAACATACTGCCAGCCTTTCTTTGGTTCCAATGGGTCTGCGAAATCTGGTATGCATTTTTTTAATATCTTTTTCAATCAAAGAATGTATGTAGTTAAATTGTGTTTTTGCCATCCTGAAATATTGGTGAAATCTCTCGTTAGTGCTTTTTAGTTCATTCACCAATAAATGATATTCACTTCGAGTTCCTCTTAATGTATTTACTGGGTGCACCCAGTATCTCCTCTTCTTTCTTTTCTTCTTGAGTTGGCTTAACATAAATAGGTAGGCAATATCTTCTTCTTCAAGATCAGTATCTGAGTCTGAAGAGAACATTGTAAATAGGTGCGGACGTCCACGCGGTTACAACTGAACTGACAAAAAAAATGCACGCGACGCGTGGCGACACGACACTGTAGTATAATCAAAGCCCGTTGAGTCAGACTTAGTGATGAAAGAGACTTAGTCTTTTAAGGCCTATTAAAAGGACTAAACTAATTTTTAAAGCCTTACGACTAGATTAGTCTTGTAACCCTTTAGTTTTTAGTCATAAGACTACAAACTGACGACTAATTTCAGTCGTAGTCTTTAACCTTATAACGTAAAAGGCTTAAAAGACTAAAAGGACTAAAAGCGCCTTATCGTGTTGGGCTGGCGTGTCACGTAGGAAATCGAACGTTTTGATAACTCATGAGTAAAATAAAATCGGAAAGCAGCAACATTGTTAATTCTTTTTTAAATTACGATTGTTGTCTATACATAGGTATTCTACGTGAAAAAGTTTTTAAATGGGCGGTAGTTTTGGTATTGTAAGTGCGGTAATATTTCTTTCTACCTACACACAAGTGTTTATTTTACGATTGATAGGAAGTTTTTGTACGTCAGTAAATTATGTCTTTTAAGACCGATGTTTATTTTTTTAATACAAAAATGAATACAGATATAGAAGTAGAACCTGATAGTCAAAGCATTTTAGCTAATTTTTGTGATAACACTACAGAGCCAGAGTCTCCAAATAAGACGAAAAATGGTAAAATTTTATCACGGAAGTTACTTGACATTGGAGATAATATGGTGATTACTTTGCAAAAAACTAATTGGATGGAGCCTGCAACTCCTTATGAAAGCGAAGGTTGGTTGAGTAATGTTAACCAGACTTTTATTGTTTATGCAAATTTATCATAATTTCATAAATATTTATAGACTTTTTTTTCTTCACAGATGAAAAAGTCAATAATATAACAATTGAAAATCCTAATGTCGATGAAAAACGTAATATAGTTGCTGCCAAGTTTCGTTATCTTCTAGAAAATGTGCCAGAACAAAATTTGTATAGTGTATTTCTAGAAACATCTGATGTGGTAAAAAAATATGAGAAATAATGAATGTTATTACTAAAGTCTTTATATATTCCTTTATGTTGTATTTTATTTATAGTCTACAAATAAAATACGTGTCATTTATATGTAACACATAAATAAACAAAAATGATTAATAAATCTGTTATATTTTTAATGAAGTTAGGTATATGTGGATAATGTTTTAAAAAAAAGCACGAAATAATAACTATGTCATACATAAATTATCCATACAAGATTCGTCAAAAATAAAATACAATGAGTCAAATGAATCGTGGGTATTACCGACTTTATTATTTATTTACAAATTACAATAAATACTACTAATAAACTAATTACATACCTACCTACATAAATTATAATACTTTCGTACGAATATTATAAATGTGATGTATAACCATTTTGTGTGACTGACTGAGGGTATTCTGTAAATAATTTACTAAAAGTATCTTTGGTAGCGGGTAGGTACGTTTACGAATTACGGTACGCCCCAGTAAACAACACAGCTTCACTGCTCTTGCAAATATGTGGTAAATAGCGCACATTCAATAAAGTGTTGTAGTTTTCCTATGTCGTGTAAATCTCGGAATAACTATTCTATGTCAAACATTATGAGTTCCACAAAGAGAAACAGAAAGTCGTTAGTTCTAGAAAAGTTTGATAGAAGTGACTCATCATTAGTGAAGTGTAAATTGTGCGAAAAAAAATTTCAATTAAAACTTCACATTCTATGTTGAAGTATCATTATAAAAAACATGAAAATTGTGCTGATCCTGATCAATCTGCGCAGAAAAAGGCCAGAAGAAACAAGTATTATGATAACCTGGTGTTAAATTTTGTTGTTCAGGGCAATCATCCCTTTTCTATTGTGGACGAAGAACATTTTGACAAACTTATTAATGGACTAAATCCGGCTTACTCTGGTCTCAGTCGCACACAGTTACAATTGAACATACAAGATGTTTTTAAAGAAAAGCAAAATCAAATAGTGGAATGTTTGAAAAGTGTTCCAAATAAGATTGCGTTGACGTTAGACTTTTGGACGTCCGTGTCTAATAAGCCGTATTTGGTCGTCACCGCACACTTCATGTTCGAGTCAACATTATCTGCAATAATTTTGGAATTCGACTTATTGCCGTATCCGCATAAAAGCGAACACATCATGAACAAATTAATCGAAATTTTAGAGAATTATGGCATAGAAAATAAAATCACGTCAATTACTACAGACAACGAAGCTGCTAATGTTAAATTGCTGCAGTTATTGACATTATTTCACAGTAATTACGAAAATGTCATTCACACGAGGTGTCTTGCACATGTATTAAATTTGGTTGTGAAGAAGGGATTAAAGAAGATTGAGAAACCTATTTCTGATGTTGGAAAACTAGTAAAAGTAATAAATTTTTCACCGAAAAAAAAACAACTGTACTTCGAAACTTGCAAATTATTGAATGCTCCTCAATTGAGTCTTCTCCAGGAAATGTCTATACGATGGAACACAGTCTATTTGATGCTAGAGCGTGCATATACTATGAAGACGGTTTTGGACCACATATGCAAGGAGAAAAAGGAATTCAAAGAGTATATGATAGAAAACTGGGATGATATAAACAATTTGATGCGATTTCTTCAACCTTTCTACGATGCAACTCTGTTGCTTTCAAAATCTAAATACCCTAGTTTATTTTATGTTATTCCCATAGTGGACATCTTAAAGGAACAGTTTTCGTATCACGCAAATAACGAGCTTTTTATAGATTGTGTTACAGCTATGAACGAAAAATTGGATGAATATACACCACATTTGTACACTGACTTCGCAAAATTTGCTGTATTATTAGACCCACGTTTAAAAAATACTTATTTTTCTGAGCATGGAGACGAAGAAACGCTCTTGCGTTTTAAAACTTATTTCGACACCTATTATAATAAAGAAAATAGTACGCAAGAGCAGATGACGGCAACAAACGCAACCAATCTAAGCAAATCTGGAAATGTACAGTCGCAATGTTCTAATAAGAACATTTTTTCGTCTGTTTACAAGCAGAAAAATCTCAGAGCGCAAGATGAAGTACAAAAATATTTATCATTACCACTCGAGACGGAAGGCACAGAAGTTTTGCTTTGGTGGTCAAACCAAAAATATCACTTACCTCGTCTAACACAAATGGCACATGATGTGTTATGCATTCCAGCATCAAGTGTTCCTAGTGAACAAGCATTTTCGAAATCTGGCAATCTTATTACTAAAAAACGAAATCGATTAGGAAACAAAAGCATTAGGGCATCGATGTGCCTGTCCTCGTGGATGAATTTCCTATAATTTTTTTTTTTAAATAATTCAATCGAAACACATTTTATTACCTACCTATTATTATTATAATACAAAATGATTAAATAATTATGAATAGTTATTATGTTTTATTTTTTAAGTCTATCCTTGTGGTTAGTAGGACAAAAGATGATGAGTCATGTGTAATACTGAGGCGCGAGTCCATTTAAAAACAACTTTAGTCGTTTTAGTCTTTTAGTTTTTTTAAAACAACACTAGTTGTTTAAGTTGCTTAGTCTTTTAATACAACGACTAACTCTTATTAATACAATCTCGAACCTTTAGTCTTTAGTTTAGAGTCGAGTCCTGTAAGATGGAGGCTAGTCTTTTTAATAGGCCTTAAAAGACTAAGTCTCTTTCATCACTAGTCAGACTTGAGTCAGACAGCGTTGCGACACGCGGCGTGGCTCTAATATAACCCCGGCTTAACACAGGAACGCACTGTCCGTACGCATATTAATAATTACTATGGAGCGTCGCGCATCCTACAAATACAAGTGCGAGCGCGCGCGGCCGTCAGTAAGCCACGCACCTCCAGAGAGATAGCACGTCGCTTTACGCCGCATCCAGAGATCGCGATCGAACAGTGTACTTACACGAAATCAGTGCACAGTGTTCCCGTTCTTCAGTTGAGTAAGTACATAAGTGTATTCAGTTGAGTGTTGTTTCCATGCTGTGTGCAATAAAGTGTTTTTACTTATATTTATTTTATTATTGTATGTGAATAAGCAATTAATTTGATAGTGAGAAATGTTTGTCGTACGTATTTCTAATTGTTTTTTTTTCTACCTACCTACAGATAAAAATGAGTACTAAGAACAACGGTACATACGCCTGTAGAAAAAGAGTGCAATGGAGAAAAAAACGCAAACGGTAAGTCAACTTCATAATCTGAGGGTACTTGAGTTTAGACTTGTTTGATTCGTATTGCAAAAGCGCTTGTCAAAGTATGCCGCCGCCGAAAAAAAATCACGCCTTAGGGGGTAGGCAAATGGACAAGGGCTTACCTACAACCCTTTTCCGATATCGTCGATGAAACTGCAATACCGCGTAACCAACAATGGCTAATGCCGCGTAACTAACAAATGTGTCAAATTTAAGTTTTCGCGGCTGTAGGTAGAACACTGTGATAGGCTCCAAACGGCATTGACAGCTGTATCGATAACCAATCAGAAAGCCCCAAAGTCACGTCATGTCAATACCGCGAAAGAGCATGTCGTACAATTCTTTGCTAAATACCGCGTATCTACGCAAGTAAACAGCACGGTGCGGTCGTGTTTTATTGGTGTCCGACAAAATAGTGTTAATTCGATGGAAATAGTTACATAAACGGTAAGTGAGAATTGTTATTCAGTTCTTTGTTATTTAAATTACTTAGACAAGATGAAGTTTCTCAGATTTATTGTGTTTTGTCAAGTAAAAATATGAAATAAATTTTCGTTGTAGTTACGCGGTTTTAAAACGCTCTTATTAACGCTTCTTTCTGCAGTTCCGCGGAATTTTCATAACAATCTCAAAGCTTTATAATTATAAAACTACTATTACTGTAAACAGAAGTGTCAAAAAATACTTATTTTAGGATAAAATAAATATATGTACGGATACATTAAATATTATTTAATAGGTATTTAATTTATGAGTAGAATACATTATGTACTTATTGTATGCTGTTAACATTATTTAAGAAGGTACCTACTTAATATCAATATCTTATTTCCAGTGGTTAACATGGAAAACATGGACGAAGAACAAAATCCCGAGCTAGAAATGTTTAAAAATGCCGACATTAGCAATAATGTTGTCACATTACAACAACTTCAAGTGAGGCGAAAAGAACTTCTTCTTAAAAGGCAACAAATATTGAACCAAACGCATGTAGATAGCCCATCCACAGGTCAAAATTATCCAAGTCAATCTAAAATTATTAATGAGTATTGCCAAAAAAGGTGCAGCTCCTATATAGCTACTCTTACTATTTTAATAACATTTAGGTCCTAGAGTTAAGCAACAAGTAATTGTTTTTTGAGTTACATACAGTTTTGTTTAGAAGAGTTTATTTTCTTTAATGTGATTTGATACTAATAATTTAACGAAGATCTCACGTAATTATAGATCTCATATAACCTTAGATTTTGATATTGTTTTGGTTCTAAATATACTATTTTTGTTTACTTGTTTTTTTTTACAATTCCGCGAATGTGCATAAAAGTGTGAAGATGACGTACTATTCAGTTGTGTAATACCGCGTAAGTGGTTTATCTAAATACCTACTGGTGAAATTGTATGCTAAAAATAATAGACAGCTAAAATATGGGGTTTGCAAAGTTATTTAGCGTTTGGGTAAGTCTGACATCAATAAACACAAAGATATTACATTTTAATGCTCTCCTGTAAAATTTGCCACAAGTCAGTTACGCGGCATTAGCAATTGTTGGTTACGCGGTATTGCAGTTTCATCGACGATATCTTTTGGCGCTGAATTTCATGGGCTGGTTTTACCCCTTGAAATATTACCAGATATTTTTTTACGAGTATCATGTACTTTTGACGTGTCCGCTTTTTGGTGTCCACATAGGCATAAAATCACACCACCTCACTTAGGGGGTAGGCAGGATTGTAGGGTATGGGTATGGGTAGTATGGGTAATGGGTAGGGTATGGGTATGGGTAGGTTATGGGTAGGGTACGAGTAGGGTACGGGTAGGGTACAGGTAGGGTACGGGTAGGATATGGGAATGGGTAGTATGGGTTGGGTATGGCGGCTATGACGTGACAGGTGTGTAGGGACAAATGACAGATCTCGACGAGATCTACATTTCGGATGACAGCTGTTAAATATTAATAATTCTTAGTTTAATATTTGTGGCATTGAGATGAAAATAAAATAAATTATTAAAATCACAATGGAATACCAATTTTTTTTTTCGAACTACCTTAATACCTTAACACAAATATAAAATCACAGTAAAGTACCAGGTGTAAAGGATGGTCTTCCGAAAGCTAAAAGTGTGTACAGTGTGTTTCGTCATCGGTGTCGGAGATTTTAGGGGTGTGTAGTACAATCAATTTTATCGACAAATTAACCGTTTTTTTTTTTTTTTTTCGAACCAGTATCGAATGGCAGCAATTTTTATGTTAAATTTACCTAAATACGGCCACACATAGTAATTACGTCATCTCTGACTAACCCAAAAAAAATGGTTTTTGATAGCTAGACCTATGAGCAATAACTATGCGTTAATAATTGTGCAGCAATATGGGAATTACATGGTAAAAAAAAATCATCAAAACAAGAAATGGGGAAAAAACAGTGGTTAATTAGATAGATAGATAGATAGATAGATAGATAAAACGTTTATTTGCCTACTCAAAACACACATACAATTGACAAAAATAAAAAATAATAATAAGCAGTGACACTAACATTACACACAAATTGCCAAAAGAATGTGTGCGCTGCAGCAGGGCAAAAGGGCAATGGCTCAGCGTATAACTTTGCTCATTATGAGCAAAACACTGGTATTCTGCCACAACCCCGAGGAACGACAGAGCAACAACAAGCAAAAAAGAACAAGAGGATATTTAATTATGTTTATACATACTGTCATGCGTTTGGGGGCTTGTGCGTGGATTTAGGTATGATATGTGTTTGTGTGCATGCGTGTGTGTGTGTTACTTTGCAAAACCGTGTGAGTATATACGTACATAATTATGTCTGGCGAGCGTGATAAGCCGTAAAGAGCATTAAACAGCAAAATCCGATACCAAGTAACCGCTGGGTATACCAATTGTTTGTTTTTGTAGTAGAAAATCCCTATAATGTTTTTTAAACGAGTACTTTGATGTAAAAAGTCTTATTGGCGGGGGAATATTGTTCCAGCATTTGGTTGCTAGGTAACGGAAACAGCCGGTAAATGCTACAGTTCTGTGGCGGTGACTCTCCAAAGGGCAACGAGAGGATCTGGTTCCATACCTATCATGGAAAGAAGAGACTTTTAACTTGGAATAGAGATATTCGGGTTTCTTAAAATTTACTACGTCAAATACAAGGCTTGCTAGATGCAAATGTCTTCGAGAAGACATATTTAACGTCAAATCTCTATTGAGATACGGTGTTATATGACTCCTAGGCGGAACAACGTGACAAAAACGATAGCAAGCGTTTTGGACACGCTGTATCAAACGACGGGTCTTTGACTGTAACCTTGGACCGTACACCAAGTCTCCGTAATTCAACTTCGAAAGTATCAAAGATTCGCACAGTGTGACGCGTACTTTTTCGCTAAGAAGGTTTCTAATCTTATATAAAACTTTAAGTCGGTAAAAACAAGAACTAACTAGATGTATAATGTGGCTCTCAAATCGCAACTTGCTATCAAACACGAGACCTAGATTTTTGCACTCCTCGACTCTTTCAATATTTTCCCCCGAGACATTTACTAGTGGATTGCATGCTAAGATTTTTGAGGTCTGATTTTTTGATCCAAGAACCATGAAATTGCTTTTGTTTGGGTTTAGCAATAACCCATTTCTATCAGCCCAAGCTGCTACACTATTTAGGTCTTCATTTATCTTGTGCACTGCGTCATTAAATTGATGAGGATAAGCCGATACATAAATTTGAACATCATCTGCATACATATGATAATTACAATGCCTGATGGACTTAGCTATATCTGCACTATAAATTATAAAAAGTAATGGGCCGAGTATTGAGCCCTGTGGCACCCCTCGAGTCACAGGCCTAGGTTTAGATAACACTGTCATGCCATCCTCCTTAACTACTCTAACGGATTGGCAACGTCCACTAGATAGCTATCAAACTATGCTAACGACTTGGAGTCCACACCATAGTATGATAATTTGGAAAGTAATAATGCGACGTTTATACTATCAAAAGCACGTGAAAAATCCAGCAGTGCCAGGCCAGTACCTTTACCAGAGTCCTGCTCAGATAGTATATTGTCTACAACGTCCATTATTGCCGACACTGTACCCATTCCCTTACGAAAACCTGATTGAAAGGATGGTAGTATATTATTGGTTTCCACAAAATTAGATAATTGAGAATAAATGGTCTTTTCTAATATTTTTGATAAGAATGGTAGAATACTTATTGGCCTTAAATCTTTCAATGCAATAGGATTATCTACCTTAGACAACGGTGTAACAAATGCATATTTCCAAACACTTGGCACTGAACCCGCTGAAATTGAATAATTGATGATACTAGTAATCGCCGGCAAAGAATTCGGGAGCGTTAGTAAGATCATTTCTTTACCAATACCATCAACACCAACAGCTTTTGTGGGAAGGGCAGCATTGCCTTCTTCATATATAATTTAATAACCTTTACAAATGGATAATTAGCGGCAGTTTATACGATGACAATTTCATGCATCGTGGCAGTACTCATATCTGTGTGCCGGTTAAACAAATAGGCGACAAATGCCCATGAACTACATGATATTACTAATACAATAAACCCATCATGCAGCTTTCTGTATCCCAAGCGCTGACTCCTGCCTTGTAAAACAGGGTCATTAGGCGATATACGTGCCTGTTTAAGCCAGTGCCACGTTTTATGGGGGCACCGTGTGTATGCCGGCCTCAACTAGCCTCATGATATAAGGCTACATAAAACCCACTTTGTGGGTTTTTAATGCTAGGCGTAGCCTTAACCCCGGATACCGTGAAGGGAGCTTCGTGTTGGACCGCATGGGCGGGAGCTCCGTGCCACGTGTTGCAACCCTCTTCGCATATCTCTGGGACATCAAGTCTTCGCTTGCCACTTAACTTCACCTTACACACACTTGACCACATGCGTACTTCACCCTAGATAAGTGATGTTTCTATTTCTGTAGTCAGTAACCCGATGGGACTTAATATTAATATGGTGCTACTGTTACTCGAGGCATTATCTGTGTGTATGTGATGATACCAATAAACCAAGGAGAACCACCCTTTTTGTTTTACTTATAGCAAGAAACCATCCCTGTTTGTAGTAAGGTTACCCAGGGCGCCTTTTTACTTTTATAAATTCGAGGTGACTTACTCTCAGGCCCATGAAACCCTCTGGCCCTCTCAACGTCTCATGCCTGCCGATTGAGGATGTTTCAGTGGCTAATTATTAGTTATCCTTATTTTCTGAGAAATCTAGGTCGTTAACCTGGTTTTTTTTTATTTTTCATAAGAAGCAGGCAACATAAGCTACATTTTAGTCTAAAAATTGTAGCTCTACCTAAAGTAAGTCTAGAATTACAAAAGCTCAAACATGAACCTTAAATCGCGAATTATTAACACTTCTACCCAACGCCTTGAAAACATTTCTTTTGTTAGGGCAGGTACAAAAACCCATTAAGCAGGTAAAAAGAGCTTAAGTGTGAGAGAGACAGAATATTCGATGCGGCTAAAGGAGCGTTGTAAGGTTATTTAGTTTTAGTTATCCTCCGCTTTGCGTTGTGATCACATGTCTACTTCAGTACGGTTTTGTTATTGTTGGATCTTTTGTTACGTTTTTGTTTTGTTATTGGATTTACGTTACGTTTGTGTTATGGAAGACGGCTATTCTAGTCAGCATATAGCTGACATCCACTTTGTTTATGGTTTGTGCAACGGGAACGCTAATGCTGCTGTAAGAGAGTACGCAAGGAGGTTTCCTAACAGACCCACGCCGAATGCTCGCACCAGTCTAACGCAACTAGGAACAAAAAAACTTTTATATGGACTTTACATGGCAAACAATAGCCATCATACCAATAAGTACAGTTCTTATTATATCTAACCTGTGGTCATACTTCGTCAGCCATATTGCTTGGCTTGTCATTGCGTCTCTCGTATCTTGTTTGTTTATTTTTGTAAATTTCTAATAGATTCATTATAAATTTGCGATCGTAGGTAGTGAAAGGTGATTGAAAACTTTTTAGTGAATACACTTTGTGAAAATGCCACCGAAAAGACGGTTTATACTCGTAACATGTGAAGTTTGTGGAAATCGAGCTAGTCGCGAAAATATGGAAAAAAGGATGTTTATGGCGAAATTTCCCTTGGATGAAGGCCGGTAAGCATAAATTTAGATATGTTTAGCCGTGCAGCAGGCTATTGAGGCTATAAACAAACAAAATTAGATATTTTATTTCGATTTTCATTGTGTAGAGATGTACTGTAACTATCGATAACTGTACGCAAAGCATGTCGAATTGCGTGAGAACTTGCATAAAATATGACCACAAAAATACTTAAAATTATTATTTTATTAAAGCTGATGCGTACATTAAAATCCCCGCTTGTGTTCTTTTTCTCGATTTTATTTGTCAAGTCCATTTTTAAACGAATTTACTCGAGGTGCACTGAAATTGATTCAGACAAAACTTACATTTACGCTGAAAAATTTCCTGCCATACATCACCAATCATTCTTTGATTTATTTGTTAGGAATCTGGTAAATAATTAAGATTTAAGACCTTGGATATAACAAAATATACCTCTGTTTTAATATTTTCAGATGCAAGCAGTGGGTCAAGTTTGTGGGAAAAGAAGATTTAATATATGTTCCACTAGAAAAATTACATAAATTGAAATATGTATGTGGAGATCACTTTGAGAACAAAGCTTTTAATAAGAAAAAAAATCGCCTGAAAAAGTTTGCCATTCCATCAAAAAATTTAAAAGCTGATCCACTTTCTGATGAAATGTTGCTCAACTTTCCTAGTCATGTTCATTCAAACATAGACATTTCAAGGAATTTTGTCTTTCCGGTGATATGTGACACTGAAGCTTCCCAAGTTGAAGCAATTGCTGGGCCTAGTAACTCTGGTAACTCTTTAACCTTATCTGGCAACTGAACCTCTTAAAATTATATCAGGAGTTTGATTCTATTTTAATGCTTTGAATATTTACAGAATCTTACATGCTTGGACAGCATTTGTCAGCTCAAGAGTTAAGTGAGCAGAAAATAACCCAATCACATGAAAAAAAACGGTCACACAGTTATTCAGGTAAATACAGTTTATAAATATGATACAAAATTGTTCACTTTTAGAGCTGACTATACAATATTACAATTTTATTTTATTATACACCAAAAAAAAGGTTTTAATATTTCATTCATATTTACAGAACCAACTACTAAGGCCCGGCGCCCATTATCGGCATCGGCAAGGAAAAAGATTTTAGGTGGCAAATAGCAATATACTATAACATAATGGCAATAAAGTAGAAAGGGTGTAGCAGGATAAGCCTTCAAAAATTGCCCCCAAAGCTTTGAGTTCAAAACTACTATCAGTTGATGCCCCGTCAAATGAAAATAATTCATACCAATTTTTAACCCTCTACTGCCACCTGGAACCCCACGACATTCATTCAACCCTAAAACGTTTTTATTTATTTTCTCAAAAAGTATAAAAAGGAGAATTGTCAAATTTTGCACAAATGTTGATGTGATCAATATAAACTATCAAAAAAAAAATGAGCCCTCTACTTACTTATTTTCCTAGAAAAAAACCTAAATTAAAAATTAAAACATCCTGTATAACAATTCAGGCTCGTTGTACTATCACCATTTTTTTACTAAATATTAACTAACTACCTATCTACATAATATGTAAGTTTCATGTAATTAACAAAGGTGGAACAGTGTGAAAATATAGGTATTGTTCAGTACGTACCATGTATGTAACACGCTTACGGTAACGACATTAGTAAAAGATATCGGCCCGCCAACCGGGAAGCCATCCGTAATCGATCTTTTTTAATGTGCTACGATTAATGAAACTCATTAATACATATTTGAACAAATGTTTCTGTTTATTTTACTTTACTGTTTAGCAAAAAGGTACTACTTAGGTTACTCAGCATTTTACGTAAGTTCTTAAGTCCTGAAAGCGAAACAAATTAAAAAAAAATTGGCCCTCGGCCGTGATGCCGCACGTGTTCGATTTTTGAATATTTTTTCATAATTCGCTCCTCGGCGTGAAGCTTGGCTGCTGTTTTAAAAGAAAAAATGTCTGCAAATGCAAACAGTGATTTAAACTTAAAGAAAAGAAAATTGATTGCAAATATTTTCAAAAAACGAGTTAATAATTAGTTTGTTGTCATAAACTCGAATTTATATTACTAAAAATAAATAAACAGAAACACTTGTTCAAATATGTATTAATGAGTTTCATTCATCTTCCTTAAACATTCGACATTAGCAAATTAAAAAAAGATCGATTACGGATGGCTTCCCGGTTGGCGGGCCGATATCTTTTACTAATGTCGTTACCGTTACATACATGGTACGTACTGAACAATACCTATATTTTCACACTGTTCCACCTTTATTAATTACATGAAACTTACATATTATGTAGATAGGTAGTTGGTTAATATTTAGTAAAAAAATGGTGATAGTACAACGAGCCTGAATTGTTATACAGGATGTTTTAATTTTTAATTTAGGTTTTTTTCTAGGAAAATAAGTAAGTAGAGGGCTCATTTTTTTTTTGATAGTTTATATTGATCACATCAACATTTGTGCAAAATTTGACAATTCTCCTTTTTATACTTTTTGAGAAAATAAATAAAAACGTTTTAGGGTTAAATGAATGTCGTGGGGTTCCAGGTGGCAGTAGAGGGTTAAAAATTGGTATGAATTATTTTCATTTGACGGGGCATCAACTGATAGTAGTTTTGAACTCAAAGCTTTGGGGGCAATTTTTGAAGGCTTATCCTGCTACACCCTTTCCGTGATATGTGGTCGTAATAACAAAAATACCGCTTCGGTATGCTTGAGGCTGCTGTATCGGCAGCCTTGAGAATGCTTCGGGATGCTTTGGCATCCTTCGGCAACCTTCGGTACGCCGCCCTGCGGGGCGAGGGGAGGCATCCGCCATTTGCATCATTTGACTCACACAACACAATCGAGGTAATCGCTGTGTGCACCGGTTGTTTGCTGTCACATCGAATGTCATGGCGGAAGAAAAGCTTATTAATTTAGTTCGTCTACATGAGTGTTTATACAATATAAAATCGCGTCACTACAGTGACCAACACATGAAACATAATGCGTGGGAGCAAATCGCCAAAGAACTCAATAAAACACGTAAGTAAGCATCTTAAACATTTTATTTTTATTGAGTTATAATAAGTACCGTCAATATGATAATGATTAATTACATTGACTTATAGATCGTTAGTATTTTATGATCTATTGACAATATTATTCTGCCAACTAACTGACCCATGTTCAGAGTTAAAATATTGTTTGAATTGATCTCTAACGACCATACCCTCGCACATGATAATATCGTTATCGCCTACTACATTGTTATCCACGGAACCTTCTAAAATATCGCTTTCCTGTAGTGGGTTTGGAAGTTCCGTCGTTGCATTGTTAATGATATAATTATGTAAAGAACAGCAGGCTAAAATGATGTTATCTATATATTTTGCTTGTACTTGCATTCTCCTCTGAAATATTTCAAACCTTGATTGAAGAATGCCAAAAGCACTCTCCACGATACGCCTTGCTCGACTTAGTCTGTAATTAAAAACTCTTTTCTCTATATTTGCCAATTGATTCGCAGGGTACGGTCTCATTATATTTTTAGTTAGTGGAAATGCTTCATCAGCAACAAAAACATAGGGTAATTCTTCAGTTATTCCTCGTAAGCTCACATTTTGAGGAATATTTAATGTGTCGTTTTGCATTTTTAAACCCAATTTTGAATGATCTAATATACCACCGTCGCTATTTCTACCATAAGCACCTACATCGACAATGACAAATCTGTATTTAGCATCTGCTACAGCCAGCAGAACGATACTAAAAAATTTTTTATAATTAAAATACATACTTCCACTATTATTTGGAGCTCGTATCTTGAAGTGCTTGCCATCCATGGCACCAATACAATTTGGAAAATTCCATATTTCATCAAAGTCTTTAGCAATTATCTTCCATTGTGCTGTTGTTGGTTTTGGCAGAACGACACGGCCAAGAATATTCCAGATTACACGGCAGGTTTCATGGACTATACAACGAACTGTACTAAATCCCATTCGGTAATTGAATGCTAAAGTTTTGAAACTGACTCCTGTTATTAAAAACCTGAAAAGAAACATTATATTTTTAAATATAGCTTAGGTACCTATTAATATTATTAAAAATATTGAAATAAGAACAATTTAAAAAAAAATTTATAATTTTGAAAATTTAGAATAAATATACCTAGGCACTTTTGATAATCATATTTTAAATCATACAATACGGATTACGAAACATTATACATAATATCACCTGTGTTGCGGGTGCCGGACACATACGTTTAACTAACAAGCCATTCATTTACATGTTTATTTTATTATTTTCAGCTCAAGAATGTCTCAAGATGTGGACGAATATCAGAAATAACTATCGAAAAGCGATGAAAAATAGAATAAGCAAAAGTGGTGATTCTGCAAAGCCACAAAGGCCTATAAAACACGAAAGAGAACTCCAATTCTTGAATACATTTTTACAAAATAGAGCGCAGGTATCTAATTTAGATTCTTCTTCCGAGGAGACACAAGATTCTTTCTTGGATTCTCCTCAATCACGGCCACAATCACAAATGTCACATTCAGATTCTCAAAAGTCGCGTCCTCGATCACAAAACATAACCACAGCTGAGATATTAAAAGAATATATAGATTCTAAAAATAACGAAGATGAACATCCTATAGATATATTTTTTAAATCAATGTCTGCTACGGTAAAATCTTTACCGAAAAAGTTGCAACTTCAAGTAAAAAGAGATGTATTGCTTCTTGTTAATAAGGCAGAAATCGAATATTCAGAACTATCAGAAGCACCACAGAATATTGAAACTACAAGATCTATTTATGAACCATCCACATCGAAACAAAAACCTCCTGTGAATCAATCAAACTACACCATGGACGATTTTTCTTATTACACACCCCAAGCAACCCAAAATACCAATGATTACCAGAATATTGAAACCAATGATTACCAGAATTTGTAATTTTTTTTTAACATTTTATTTTTTACCTGCAGCAAAGCTAATGTGATTAAAAATAAAGATATGATTCGAATGTCAACAACAATCGCTCCACGACGACTTCTTGATTGATTAGATTTCTCTTCTTCTTCAGCAAGAGTTGCTATGAACACTAGATCCCAGTCCACCATATTAAATACAATTCAGACAACTAGCTTGTAACAACTCTGAGACTGTTATGATGAGAAATACGATATTGAGACGCTTCGGCAAGCTACAGGACGGTGCGGCAAGCTACAGGACGGTGCGGCATCCTTAAGGACGCCTCGTCATCCCTAAGAACGTTGCAGCATGCCAAAGCATAATGGGCAATGGATGAAAAATTTAAAAGTGCTTGAATATTTTTATATCGGTAGGAATAACGTTCCTTATTAACAGGAAAAAATTACAGATTTTTAGGTATCGTCTATCATTAATAAATAAATAATTCGTTTGAACTCGAACAATTTGTCTCCTATACGTAAGTATGGCTTAAACTCTGTTGTCCGATAAAAAAATTAAAAAAAAACTGCCGTTGTTATTCTGTCAAAACTGTCAATGTAATTCTAACCTCCTCTGGGCTTATTATTATCGTTTGCGTTTGGATGTATCTTATATTTTACGACTGCTTACTCACGCCGGACCATTGATATTGCCTTCTTAAACGACGACCATTGACCATTGTGGCATGCAATGAGGCAAGGTCGAACTACAGGTTCCAAAATATATGAGATGACCCACTGTGGCACGCCTGATGCGCCTTGTGCAAGAAATATAAGGTGGCTACAAATATCATGAAACCAAAGCCATGATAAGGGGAAAACATTTAGAAAAAATAGAGAGAAGGAGTTAAATAAAATAATTGATGAATCAGGTTTCATGCTGATAAATGGAATCTTTGGGGCATCTCCTGATGGAGTATGTGGAGGTAGAGATTTTGTTGTAGAGGTGAAATGTCCCATATCAGATATAAATAATTATAAATATGAATAAAGTAAACAAATTTCACTTAATTAATCATTAAGTTGTATTATTTCTTCTAACTTCTGGGACCATCAATTAAGTGTTACCTATTACAAGTATATCTGTAATAATAAAAGAACTATTCTCATATTTTTTTTATTTAACTTAATTCAACTATTATACTACTTCTATCTATCATACCAAAAATCAAATCAAAGAAGGATAAACATACTTTCACATTTATTATAATTAGTATGACTGATTACTTTCCTTCCTTTTGTCCTCAGCATTAAAATAACTACCACTAGCTTTTACAAAAAACAAATATTGCCTTGAAGTTGATGAACCTCATCTTCAACTTCAAGGCAATATTTGTTTTTTGTAAAAGCTAGTGGTAATTACTGGCTGTTTGTAGTACGTTGGGACCTACGAGGTTAATTGTCCGAATGTGACTGGAAAAGGGACCACTTTAGCGGTATGGAGTTATTATTCTGTGCTGTGCAACTATTTTCTTGTTGCTTGATGAGGTTGAGAATGAAGGGCTTGAAGGCTCAAACAGTGTTGGTGTCGAAAAGCCACTTGATGCAGGCACTTGAATGAACTGGCTCGGCATTACTTTTGCAGCTAAAGATACTGCTTAAACATTGGCTGCGCAGCCTACACTTCTTACTGCAGGTTTTATCATTGCTGCCTTATGTCCTCTTTGAAATTCATACTGACTTGCCGAATCACACTGAAAATAACCAAACATCACAAACAAGCATATACAAGTCTCGACCGGTTATATGATTTACGGTTTCGACCAATCGATGGAGTGGTTAATGAGGAAGGTTTCGGTGTAGGTATAATTCATTCAGGTGTAAAGCTGGGTCAGCTATAAGTATAATGCAATAATATGAAACCATTTCAATTATAGCAGGACACAATTATGCTCCTATTGACAAGGGAAAACTAAACAAAAATGGACTTCTTGCTATTCAAATTAGCAGGCTTTACTCTCATAATTTTTTTATTTAACTTAAGTCAACTATTATACTACTTCTATCTATCATACCAAAAATCAAATCAATCAGTTGCTGTTTTGCTGTGATTGCCTTGAAGTTGAAGAACCTCATCTTCAACTTCAAGGCAATATTTTTATTTCTATATTTTAATACTAAAACCTAGTGATCCTATTAATGAAGCACATACTTTGACAAAAAATAATAATGTATTAAATTTATTTTATTATGGGTTCCTGTAGATTAATAAGACCACATGCAATTATATCACGTCGTTATGAGAACATGTCTGCAGAAAACATGTCTTAACTGGTTCTCTGTACCTAGTCAGTAGAATCCATGGTAATCAACACGAAATAATTTAGGCAAATACAATACAAGTTCCGGTCCTGTTTACGTGTGTACTGGTCGTCGTAAAGGCTAACAATCAATATCAAATCCTGAGTCCAAAGCTGAGGTCGTCGTTTAAGAAGACAATATCAAAGGTCCGGTGTGAGTAAGCAGGCGTAAAATATAAGATACATCCAAACGCAAACGATAATAATAAGCCCAGAGAGAGGTTAGAATTACATTGACAGTTTTGACAGAGTAACAACGGCAGTTTTTTTTTTAATTTTTTAATCGGACCAAAGAATTTAAACCATACTTATGTATAGGAGACAAATTGTTCGAGTTCAAACGAATTATTTATTTATTAATGATAGACGATACCTAAAAATCTGTAATTTTATCCTGTTAATAAGGAACGCTATTCCTACCGATATAAAAATATTCAAGCACTTTTAAATTTTTCATCCATTGCCCATTGCCGATAGTGTGCGCTTGCATGTAGAATGCCGAAGGATCCTTTTCCTTGCCGATGCCGATAATGGGCGCCGGGCCTAAGGGGCAGCCGCATTTACTTGATCATGACTATTGGACAAAAAAGGAGAAAGTGCTTCAATCGCATAAAAGAAAAAAGATATCTGGCTCAGGTAAATAACACTACTTACCTTACCTTTACCTTTCTATTTTGAAGTGAATACTTTGACAGAGAGACAGAGTTTTTCATGCATTTATAATATTAGTATAAATAAATAGTTTTCACCGAATAAATAGTTTTAATGAATATTAATAATTTATAAACTTTATTTTGTTACAGATTTAGAAGTTTCACCTCGAAAAAGAAAATTAATTAAAAAGATTAACGTTTATAAACATAAAATAACTATTTTGAGCGAAGGAAATATAATGCCACGTATCAAGTCATTAGCACTTAAAACTTTAATAAAGGCATACATACGCAACCATGATAGAAACCCTCGAGGAAAACGGTGGACTCCTTTAGAAAAAGCCTTGGCTATTGCTATACAGGGTGTATACGGAGGGGTGGATCAAACGAAGGTCAAAGGTAGGGGACCTCAAGGGGCATCTGAATCACCCCCATGTATGTTCAGCAATTGTTAGTAGTTTCGGAGATATTGATCATTTTAATCGGATTTTTTGTCACTTTTCCTTATGTCCGTGATACGAAAAACCCCTAAATTCATGTATTTATACTTTTTTTTTCCAGTGTTTTCTTACATGATTAGAATCACTGTGAAATAAGGAAGTTTTTAAAGCTAAATGCCATTTTTTGTTCATTACAACTTTTTGAGTAATCGCACAGAGTTACTTTCTCCATACTAAGGAAACCCCGCGTTTGATTTTCACCAAGTATGGAAAAACAAACTTTGTGTGTTTACTCAAAAAGTTGTAATGAAAAAAAATATGTTATGTAGCTTTAGAAACTTCCTTATTTCACAGTGATTCTAATCATGCAAGAAAACACTGAAAAAAAAAGGTATAAATACATGAATTTAGGGGTTTTTCGTATCACGGACATAAGGAAAAGTGACAAAAAATCCGATTAAAATGATCAATATCTCCGAAACTAATAACAATTGCTGAACATACATGGGGGTGATTCAGATGCCCCTTGAGGTCCCCTACCTTTGACCTTCGTTTGATCCACCCCTCCGTATACATCCTGTATATAAACAATCTCCCCGCACATATAGACACCTACAACATTTAATGGCATTACCAAGCATAAGAACCCTGCAAACTCTGCTTCAAAGCATAAATTTGGAGCCAGGAATCAGCCAAACTATTATGGGCCATTTAAAAAAGAAGGCTGCAAAATTGAACGAAAAAGACAGGTTGTGTGCTTTGCTCTTCGATGAGATAGCTTTGAAAAAACGTCTTATCTTCAATCCCAGGACGGATAAAATAGAGGGATTTGTGGACTTAGGCGAAAACCAGAACAGGACTTCAGAACTAGCAAATCATGCTTTAGTATTTATGCTGCAAGGCCTCCACAAAAAACTTAAGCAACCGATAGCTTACTATTTTGTAAAAGGAACCATATCATCGCAAAGCCTCGCTGTTATTATTAAAGATGTCTGTCATGTAGTATTAGATATAGTTATATAGATATAAGTAGTAAGCATATATAGTCGTCTCCAATGTATAATCGAGCAGTAATAAATCATCCTTCTTTCGATACACAGTGTTTTCACTTAGCTCCTAGCCCTCACCCTACATGGCGATCCTGCCATTTAGGTCGTCGCGAGGCTAGCTTACTCGATGAATCATCTTACAAAAAAGTAAACTAAAAATGATTCAAACGGACAATAGTAAAGTGTTGCAAAAGTTTAACGAACTTTCATTAACAATAATTACAATTTTTTTGATTGTTTGCGCCGTCGTCTTGGGCATAGTCATAACGTGCAAATTTATCAGGCGCTACTGCCGTTAAATGTTACAAAAATACGGAGGCTTCGGTAGTTATTACGAATCGCGCGAAATGGGCACCACAAAATCAAAGGAGGAAGTCGTTATAGCACAGAATGCAGCTGGGGGCGACAACAGAGCTTCTGCGGCGGCCGACGAACCACGACCACGACCAATATTCTTCTTGGAGTCTTGGTGATCATCCTGGTCATTGCTTCAGCGTACGCAATATATAGAAAATGCCAGAAAACCCATAAGAAATGGATGAGGCATGAGATCGTATTACACGACCTGCAAAAATCTGCGCGCGCTAATCAAGAAGTTTGAATTCATAAAATTGTGAAGTGAGGTGAGTGAGAGTGCGCGTAAAGTTACGGACAATCAGTAAAAGTTAAGTTACAGAAGATAGACATTAGAGGACAGTATAAGTGTGTACAAGGACAAGTTATTATTTGGGTATGTCATTTAACAGTTTAGTTTAGAAATAAATTACACAATGCAATGTAATGGCAAGCGAATTATTAAAATGCTTAGATGAATTAACCAACATAAGAAAATATTTAGTTAAAAAGGGAAAGGCAAGATTTGAAGGTAATGTTGTAAAAAATAAATTAGGAAGCGCAAAAATATTTTTTGACACATGTAATGACATTATACAAAGAGATAAAACACTGAGAGAATCAGAAAGTACAAATGAAATTTTAATAAGCATAAGAAAATTATATAATGACATTCTAACATTATGTACTAAGCCAGAATCAGAGGGAAACGATAGTGATTATAGTGACGCATCTGAAATAGAAGATTCTATCATGGATTTCGATTTAAAAACGGCATGTGGCTTGATTCCTTTAATGGACGGTAGTGAGGAGACTACTAAGAGGTTAATTGACACAGTCGATATGTACTCGAATATGCTAAAAGAGGAGGGTAAAAAACTTCTCATCAAATTTGTTATAAAAGGTCGATTGACAGAAAATGCAAAATTACGCATGTCTAGCACATATCCGTCTGTGGACGATCTCATAAAGGATCTAAGGGATACGCTTCTCCCAAAGAAGTCATGTACGGCTATTCAAACCCAACTTCAAAACACAACACAAGGTTGGCGTTCAATAGACCAGTACGGAGCAGAGATCGAAAAGTTGTTCTCCGAATTAACGATAGCACAGGCGGACGGGAATTTGGCCAACTATAGTGTGCTTAAACCCCTTAATGAGAAAATGTCAATCCAACGATTTTCAGATGGATTAAAAAGTCCAAGGTTAGGAACAATCATCGCAGCCCGCAACTACAGCAGCTTGAAAGACGCAGTACAAGCAGCCAAGGACGAAGAGGTATCAAGACCATCTACGTCAGGGACAAATCACGCAGAGGTCATGGGTATGTACCATTCACAAAGACCCTTTAACAGGTACTTCAGGGGACAGAGTTATGGATCGAGGGGCTTTCGGCAAAGTAACTTTGCCAGAGGCCAGCAACAACATTCGTACCGTCGCATTCCTCAACAACAATATACCAGCACAAGAGGTAATTCTAGAGGCGGCCGTGGACACCGATCACGCGGTAATTCCAGTACATTCCGCAGTAGATTTAGCACTTTCCGTGGTCGTGGCGCTCACGCTCATAGCAACGTAAACATGCTGACGACCGAGCCCACACCCTACATGGCGACCGAGAGAGAGTCCCAATCATCGCCTAATACGGAATCGCTCAATCATTTTTTTCGTGTCTGATTCGATGTACACGTGTAACGATTTAAATGATGTCATGATAAACATAGGCAGATCTAAATATAAATGGCTAATAGACACCGGCGCATCTATATCAGCAATCAAATATGAACGCGCTCAAAGTTTACAAATACCATTCCATAAAAAGCGACTGAGTGTCAAAGGTATAGGTGGAAATGTTTTTTCGGATGGCTTTGTTTACCTCACGTTAAATTACGAAGGTAATGAGTTTGAACATAAATTTTACATTTTCAAGAACTTACCATGTGCAACGGATGGCATCTTAGGCCAAGATTTTATAAAGAAATTTGGAATAGTTTTAAATTTTGAAAATAATTTTATGCAATTCAAAGTGCAAAGTGGCCAATCTATAAAAATAAACTTTTCATGTCCATCTGGCGGTAATACTTATTTAACAGTTCCAGCACGCAGCGAGTTTGTGCATTTAATAAAAACTAACATTACCGAAGACTGCGTTATTACTAATCAAGAGTTATGCGAGGGCGTATTCGTCGCGAATATGATAGTTAAACCAGACAATGGGAAAATACCTATAAAAATACTAAACACTAGGGAGCACGACGTAAATTTAAGCCAATTCTCTGTTAATAAAACAAGTTTAGGTGATTATCACGTTTGTCACTTTAATAAACCCATAATGAACGCACAACGCGTAAAACGCTTATTCGCAGAACTAGATTTAAAAAACCTAAATACTGAGGAACAAAAGTCAATTGAAAACATATGTGCCAAATACCCCGACGTTTTTCATTTACCCGAAGATAAATTAACAACAACCAAATTATATAAACAGACGATAGAACTAAAACCACATAGCACACCCGTATATGTTAAGCCATACAGATTACCTTACGCGCAAAAGGAAGAAATTAATAAACAGATAAAGAGTATGTTAGATGAAGGTATAATAGAAGAAGCTCGCAGTGCATGGTCAAGTCCGTTGTTATTAGTACCGAAAAAATCAGATTCCTCGAATCAGAAAAAATGGAGAGTTGTTATTGACTATAGAAAATTAAATAACCAAATTAAGGACGATAAATTTCCACTCCCTAACATTACCGAGGTCCTGGACTCATTATCCGGTTCGATATATTTTTCACATTTAGACTTGTTTCAAGGGTTCTATCAAATTGATTTGGATAAACATAGTAGAGCATACACGGCATTCACAACAAGCAAGAACCAGTATCAAATGACACGACTACCCATGGGGCTAAAAACAAGCCCCAGTGCTTTCTCTAGAATGATGACAGTAGCGATGTCAGGATTAAATTATGAGAAATGTCTAGTTTATCAGGACGACCTTGTCGTATTTGGACGGAATTTGTACATTCATAATACAAATTTACTAGATATATTCAGTAGATTACGTCAAATTAATTTAAAACTTAATCCAGCAAAATGTCAATTTTTACAGAAACAAATTTTATATCTCGGTCACATAGTTTCGGAAAATGGTATATTCCATGGTATGATCCCGAAAAAACAAAAGTACTACAGAATTACCCTACACCACAAAACGCAGACGAAGTCAAGAGATTTGTCGCGTTTGCGAGTTATTATCGCAAGTTTATCACTAACTTTGCAGGGATAGCGTACCCTTTAAATAAATTAAATTGTAAGAATGCACCATTCATATGGACTAACGATTGCGAGCAGTCATTTCAAAAGCTCAAAACGGCACTTATGAAGCCACCAGTACTTCAGTACCCAGAATTTTCAGAAAAAAAACAGTTTGTATTACAGACGGACGCGTCTGGAATTGCAATCGGTTCGGTACTATGTAACGCAGACGGTCGACCTGTGGCTTACGCTAGTCGAAGTTTAAATAAAGCAGAAATGAATTACCCTACTATTGAAAAGGAACTCTTAGCAATAGTATGGAGCGTTAAATATTTTCGGCCTTATTTATACGGTAGACAGTTTAAAATACAGACCGATCATCGACTACTTGTATATTTGTTTGGTATGAAAGACCCCACTAGTAGATTATTAAAGTTTAGGTTACAATTAGAGGAATATAATTTTACAGTGGAATATTTAAAAGGATGCAATAATGCGGCTGCAGACGCATTGTCGCGTATTAGTATTACGTCGGACGATTTAAAAAGTATGAATGAGAAATTAATGAACGTCATGACGCGGGCACAAAGAAGAAAACAAGAATGTTTACAGGGAAATAACAGTACAAATGTTTCGGCGATTAATATTCCCACGCATTCAAGGACTGATCACCCGAGAATAGTGGAGATTATTAAAAAACCGGAATATTTTACTGAACTATGTATTACAACGCAAAGAGAATATAGCAAGATACTGAAAAACGATTTTATAACAGAAACGTCTAAATACTTTGTATACGTGCCCAGAAAATCAAGTGTGTATCTAAATCCAACATCCTCATCGCCAATAACGCGAGACGAATTGGTGAAGGATCTGGAAAAAATAAGCAAGAAAATAAAAGTGAAAGAAATATGCGTTATTATAAATGAATTAAATAAGGAACTGATAGCGGGAATAGAACAGGTAATAAACAAATACGAAGAATGGACGGGCCCAAAGATATGTATCTTAAAAAATGTACAAAAGATAAATAATTTAGACGATAGACGCGTAATAATAAACGACTTTCACCTTCTTCCCACAAGTGGCCACGCGGGAATTAGGAGAATGTTAAACAATATAAAGAAGTTTTATTTTTGGCCTAGTATGGAAAAAGATGTCCAGCAATTCGTCACAAAATGCACGCAGTGCCAAAAACAAAAATATCACGTTAAAACAAAACAACCAATGCAAATTACGTCTACATCGAATCAGGCATTCGAGAAAATATATTTAGACATAGTCGGTCCATTACCAAAGGACGAATATGGACATTGCTATGCGCTAACATTACAATGTGAGCCAGAGATGGGCATTATTCGAATAAATTTTTATTTGAATAATCATTCGAATAAACAATCATTCGCGATAAATTTATTCGCGAATAATTTATTCGCGAATAAATTATTCTACCACTTCTTCGAATAATAAATGAATTATTCTTTATTTTATTCGAATAAATACCACGAATAATATTATAGTACACTTTCAAATTTACCATTAAAATGCAACTGGAGCATATTTTAGGGTCTAGGGATTGTCTCGCAGGTAGCCAACCAGAAAGAGATGGATATATGAATGAACGAGATAACCACGTAACTCAATTTTCTTATCGGTTTGTTTACCCGTGTTCATTATTATTTCACAAAAATTAGTCATTCGCATACTTTGGTCTAAACCAGTCGCATCTCTGAAGTCTGTGTATTACTTTAACAAAAAAATGAGTAAGGTTAATGACGATGACGATAATATCCAGTCCAGCAAGGATAGCTCGTTAAACTCCACGGATTTGAGTGAAAACCGTGATGTGGTATCACAAGACCACACAAAACCACTATATATTTTTCATTTCTTTATTTAATTTAATACCCCTGTCGATCTTATAGCGATTGACTTTTAAACAAGGATAATTTATTCGTAGTATTTTATTCGGGAATGATTTATTCGTGATACAATTTATTCGCGAATAATTTATTCATCGAATGATTTATTCGCGAATAATTTATTCGCCATATGTACGAATAAGAATAATCATTCGGAAAATTTATTCGTTATTCGCGAATGATTTTTTTATTCTCAATCGTTATTCGTCATTCGAATAAATTTTGCCCATCTCTGATGTGAGCTCACCAAGTTCATCGAAACGTATCCGCTAAAGTCCAAGGACGCGGTAAGTGTAGCCAGATCATTCGTCGACAATTTTGTTTTGCGGTTTGGCATTCCACGAGAAATCGCCACTGACCGGGGGACGGAGTTCATCTCTGGCACGATGAAACAGGTATGTACTCTGCTTCAAATAAAGCAGCTGTTCTCGACAGCGTACCATCATGAGTCAATCGGTGCTCTAGAGAATTCACATAAGGTAATGGGAGCATATTTGAGAATAAATTGTGAAAATAAAATGGATTCATGGAGCACTTGGATGCCTTATTATAGCTTCGCGTACAATACTACGGTACATAGCGAGACGAAGTACACACCACATGAACTCGTATTTGGTAAGCAATGCATGATACCTAGTAATTTTAAAGATAGTGTAATACATCCATTATATAACCATGGGAATTATCCGCTAGAATTAAAGTATAGATTAGAATTAGCCCAAGCCGATGCCAGAAACAATTTAATAACAAGTAAGCTAAAAAGGAAACAGAAATATGACGCCAGCGCTAAGCCGGTATGTTACGATAACAATAGCTACTTGTTGCTTAGAAATCCATCGATAGATAAGACACAGAGTATTTTTCTAGGACCATATTTAGTGTTAGAGGATTTAGGATGCAATGTTAAAATACTAAAGAATGGTAAAGAAGATATTGTGCATAAAAACCGTACAAAACCATTTATTAAAGGTTGAACACGCCAAAACATGGGCATGTAATAGTATTTACTGCTACGTTAAAATTAAAGATATGGATACTTTTTTGATGCCATATTAATCGTAAAAAAGTAAACTATATGACAACGACAGTTATTTTTATCAAAAGTTTATATCTATCAAGATGTCGAACCGGCAACTCCAACAACGCGAACTTATTTTGCTCGAACACACACAAAACCCAATGCTCAGCTACAGGGATGTGGCAAAAAGGTTGAAATGTCCACAATCTACTGTTTGTTCCGTATTGAAGAGGTTTCGGGAACGCTTAACTATAGAAAGAAAACGAGGAAGTGGTGGATTGCAGGGTATTAAGGATAAAAAAAAGGAGGAACGCATCTTAAAGATTTGCCTCAAATTGTAAGTTATCATCTCGCGATGTGGCTAAAAAAGTGAAAATGTCCCTATCCTATGTACAAAAAGTGAAACGTAGAGCAGGTTTAAGAAGTTTTAAAGCTCAGACAGCACCAGATCGGAACGCGAGACAGAATTTATTAGCAAAAACACGATCAAGAAAACTGTATGATGGTTTTTTAACGAAATTTGACTGCGTTGTGATGGACGACGAAACTTACATCAAAGCCGATTTCAAACAAATTCCTGGACAAGAGTTTTATACCAGCAAAAACCGCACAGACGCTCCTGAGGACTGTAAAACAAAAAAACGATCCAAGTTTCCAAAAAAATATCTCCTTTGGCAGGCAATTTGTAGTTGCGGGTAAAGACGTAGCTCGTTTATAACTACCGGAACAATAAATGGCAGTATCTATCAAAAGGAGTGCTTACAAAAGCGGTTAATTGCATTTATTAAGAAGCACGACTCTCCACCTTTGTTTTGGCCAGATCTGGCCAGTTGCCATTACGCTAAACCCCTGATGGAGTGGTACGAATCACACGGGGTGGCCGTGGTACCGAAAGTCAGCAATCCACCCAACTGCCCAGAACTCCGGCCCGTCGAGGAGTATTGGAGTATAATGAAGGGACTTCTTAAAAAGAGAGGCGGAGAGGTAAAATCCGTGGTTGAGCTGCGAAAAATGTGGACTTGGGCGACCAAGAGGTATCCCGACGTGAAGGTGCAGTCCCTTATGAGTCGTGTTCGAGGAAAGTACGATCGATGGCTTACTCGTCAAGAAATCTTGGACAAACGTAATTATTATTTAAAATACATTAAATTTACTTATATTTAAAGTAATCTCCTTTTAATTATTTATTGAATATTTTCTATGATTTAATTAATAGTGTGCCCAAGTTTTGGCGTGTTCAACCTTTATGTAACATGTTTAGATATATTTAGGTTAAACTTTAAAAATAACAAATGTACCTAGCAAACAAACACTACCGTTAAAAAAAAAAAAAATTGTTATTAGCATAAGTTTACAACATTATACATTCTAGTTTTATTGAATTAGATTTTATTCAATATTTTTATTTACTAAATAAATATTTCATATTATAAGAGCTTAGAATAAGTTACTACCTATCTAAGTACTAACCCCTACCTACGATTTAAAAAAAAAAAAAAAAAAAAAAAAAACACACTTTTGTGTTTTTTTTTAAAAACACCGTGAGTGGTGTCATGTAGTATTAGATATAGTTATATAGATATAAGTAGTAAGCATATATAGTCGTCTCCAATGTATAATCGAGCAGTAATAACTCATCCTTCTTTCGATACACAGTGTTTTCACTTAGCTCCTAGCCCTCACCCTACATGTCATAAAGGCTGTTACTGATATTGGTTACACTGTGGTTACCACAATATGTGACCAAGGACCCACAAATATTGGCAGTTTGAATTTACTCAAGATGTGGTGTGGCATCCCAAGTACATCCAACTATTTCTTATTGGATGATGAGAATATTTATTATGTTTGATATCCCGCATCTATTGAAATCGATAAGAAATAATTTTCATAATGGGGGAGAAATTGTAGTAAATGGGAAAAAAGGAAAGTGGTCTCACCTACTAGATGTGGCAGAAAAAAACAAAAGCACCTTGCACTTCAAAAAATTAACAGCCCTACACGTGAATCCTACATTTCGATCTAAAATGAAAGTAAAGCTGGCTGCTCAAGTGCTCAGTAATACCGTCGCTGCTATTTTAAAACTTATGGCTGAAAAGTACGGCGATGATGTGAAAGCTCAGGAGATTTTAGAGACTGCCCATATCGTAGAAGAACTCGATAGACTTTTCGATTGCACCAATGGTCCTACATCCAGAAAGGACATTATCAAGCACAGGAGAGAGAACGTTTCTAAGAAAACTAAACACGTCGAATTGTGGAGATATTATAAAAATATGATGAGTTCGATGTATTTCCTCAAGTCTGATAGCTGTCTAAGACTGAAGAACGTACGATGCGTTCAGGGATACGTAACTTCGCTATCATCGTTGGAAGACATTTGGAAGTATGTTGATTCAAAAGGGTTCAAGTACTTAAATCTACGTCAACTAAATCAAGATAGTTTAGAAAACCTTTTTGGAATGATTAGGCAACATTCTCCTACAAACCGTAACCCAACGTGCCATCATTTTACAGCCGCTTTAAAGTCAAATATTTTGACGAGATTAAGTACGCCAGTTGGTAGAGGAGCAAACTGTGAAGAAGATGATAACGAAGCTATAATTGATTTCGAAGATTTCTTTCAACATGGTGATAAAACAGAAACGGTCATACAATTACCTGAAAATGCTGAAGCTCCTGTTCTGCACCTACCTGAAGATACTGACGCTCCTGTTTTGCACCTGTCTGAAGATACTGAAGCTCCAGTTTTGCACCTGCCTGAAAATGCAGATGATGTCCTGCACTTACGCTTACCTGATGATTTCGAATTTTCTGACGATGATGCGGAACTTTTACAAATTGAAAATAGTTTGTTCGAATCATTCGAAAAACAGCCTACTGTGTACGTCGCGGGATATTTGGCGTCAGTGGTGCTTCGAAAAATACGGTGGCTATGTGAGAATTGTAAGTTCTGTTTAAAAACTGAAGACAAAGAACTGTGTGACACACCAATGTATAGCTACATAAAACTCCGTGAGTGGTGGCAAGACAAAAGAAGTCTTACATACCCCACAGTAAATCTCTGCATGTTAGTTGACACAGTTACATCATGTTTTGAAGCACAGGTTAAACCAATTCTTTATGAAAACCATATTTCTCAGCAAGCCGTCACCATGATGTTGGCAAAATGTGACAACTTACTATGGATCTGTAATGAGCACAAAAATCGTCTTCTCCATATATTGTTAGTTCGTCTGTGTCATCTTTTAATACGAAATGAATGCCATCGTACAAATATTGCCTTTGCAAAATCTGAGGAATCAACTGCCGACATAATTAAAAAAGCACAGCAACAGGGCATCGCAAAATAATAAAATAAAACAACCAATTTCACCATCTATGTTAAATGTTAATCAACTGATAGTTCATACATTTTGACAGCTGTTAACACTAATTGTATTTTAAGTTGTTAAATTCGACATAAGCCCGTAACACGGAGTTATAATTATATTAATGTACCGATTTATACAGGCTGGTCCAAAGACTGACGTCTAAAAAAAATGTTGATGCCTCACATCCGGGGGTATCCGAATATTCCCCATGTATGTTGGCCGATTTTTGGTAGTTTCGGAGATATTGATCATTTTATTCTGAATTTTTGTAATTTTCCCTTATGTCCATGTCACGAAAAATCATTAATTCCATGTTTTATTTCATAAGTTTTTTAGTGGTATCTTACATAATTAGAATCATTACGAATCAGCGAAGTTTTTAAACCTATTTGGCCGATTTTTTTTCAGTATTTTTTTTAAGTAGGTACCTAATCACATAGTGGTTTTTTCCATACAAAGTGAAAAGCAAACACTGGGACACCTTTGTATGGAGAAACAAACTTTATGACTGTGATTATTTGAAAAAAACACTGAAAAAAAAATCGGGCACATAGGTTTAAAAACTTCGCTGATTCGTAATGACTCTAGTTATGTAAGATACCACTGAAAAACTTATGAAATAAAACATGAAATTAATGATTTTTCGTGACATGGACATAAGGGAAAATTACAAAAATTCAGATAAAAATGATCAATATCTCCGAAACTACAAAAAATCGGCCAACATACATGGGGTATATATTCAGATAGCCCCGGATGTGAGGCATCAACATTTTTTTTTAGACGTCATTCTTTGGTCTACCCTGTATATTATAGCTCTGTTTGGCGTGCTTAACAATAAATAATTACATTAGTAGAATTATTTTATTTCGGGCCACATTTAAGTCCGTCCTTGTATTAGACCATTTAAACGAATATCTGCTATACAACATACGACTTAAATGTGGACTCAATCCTAACCTCTAATTTCGATAAAGAAAATAGTTTACATGGATGGACCTAATTTCAACCCCGTCCATTTTATCGATATCGACAAAAACAGCAAGTGTATAGGCCACTACACTATTTTAGCCCGTTACGTTGGCACCCTTGCTGTTTGACGGTTCTTTGTTGGTTCGTTGATGTAAGTTGGTATCGGAGTGCCATGCAAACTGATTCTATTAGCTAGTATGAGAGTCCCGCCTCTTAAAACGTAGTGATTATATTCTCTTTGGCTCGCACATTCATACGAGTCCATATGCGTCTTGTAGAAAATGGTATAAGAAGGCCTTGGTATAACGTTAGACTCAAAACTCAAATGGGGTCCTCATCTGGCTAAATTAGCGAATAGACTAAGTTCTGCAGCTTTTGCAGTTAGTAAAATTCGGAATCTAATAGACTTGAAAACCGCTCGATTAGTTTATTTTAGTTACTTCCATAGTATTATGTCATATGGTATTTTACTATGGGGTAGTGGTGCTGACGTAAACAGCATCTTTGTTCTACAGAAGAGGGCTATTCGTGCTGTTTACAAGATGGGTCATAGAGACTCGCTTAGAGATAAGTTCAAAGAAACGAATATATTAACCGTATACAGTCAATATGTTTATGAAAACATTATGCATGTTCATAAGAACATCAGTAATTTTAGAAAGAACTGTGACATACATAATGTTAATACTAGAAATAAACATAAGCTCGCAGTGCCCTTTACACGGCTTCACAAAATAAAAAACTCTTTCATGGGTAATTGTATAAGGTTCTATAATAAGCTCCCAAGTAGTGTTACTCATTTATCAGTAAATAAATTTAAGAGATACGTTAAACGTAAACTAATTTCTAAAGCTTATTATAGTATTAAAGATTATATGAATGATGACAATGCTTGGGACTGATTTATATATATTTTTTTGTATTACAATTATTAATGACCGTGGAGACTATACACGGTGTTTTTTTAACCGTCTTAGAGCCGAAGCCCACTTAACGTATCCAAAACGTACTTATCATTCGCGAAAAAATAAAATGTATTAGTTAAGTTACGCACAAGTTAGGCACCTACGAACTACCCGGGTGAATGAACTTCGCACCGCGCGCGACACAGGATGTTTCAAACCTAATGTATGTAAGAAAAACTTAACTAATACATTTTATTTTTTCGCGAATGATAAGTACGTTTTGGATACGTTAAGTGGGCTTCGGCTCTAAGACGGTTAAAAAAACACCGTGTATACATCTCCCTGTATGATTACCTATTATGTAATATGACATCTGGAGACTCTTTACATCTCCAAAATTGACCGTGGAGACTTTCTACATCTCCCTTATTTTATTTTTTGTGTTTTTTTTTTATTTATATACAGGGTGTCTTGGATCGGATAAGAGATATTTGGCGGGGTAATAGTTCGCACGATTCTGATTACGGGGGTATGGTTCATTTTTGTTTCTGTTAATGTAAAAAAAAAAGAAGGATTAATTATATTTGACATTTTGACGCTGATACTATACTACTACAAACGTTCGTAGTAACTAACGTCAAAATTCTAAAGGTCAATGACCTGACACCATACGTTGTTTACATGGTATGTAAACAAAACAGTTCGTTCCATGTAAGCAGAAATCTGACTAACATTTTAAAATAATTATAAATTTTAGTGCAACTTACTGTATTTTCATTAGTGCAACTTACTGTATTTTCATTTTCGCAATTTGAACACTAGCTGGTTTTAAATGTGAATTCACTAGATCTCTTGTTCACGCTTCGCCAAGACTGATCATAATATTATCGTCCTTCTTATATTATTGTCGAGATCTAACCATTTACCATTCTTTTCTGTTCTAAAGTGGCCCGTATAACCGGTTTACAGCAAAAATAATTACGACTTGAATATCTCAAAATAACATAACAATGACATAATATTATAATGACAGCCATAAATTCATACTCAGACATAGAGTTCAGATAGACATGGATTGAACGATCCGATTATTGCCCTCCGTATTGATCTGCGTGGTATTTGTGGCAGTAGCCAACAGCCCGAATGCAAAATATTTTGTCCATGGATATAAAGTAGAGTTTCTCTTCGAGAGTTCTCGAACCGAGAATTCCCGGGAAATTTTGCCTTATTCGAGACGAGAAAAAAGTGGTCGAGAAATCGAGAAATTCAGTCAAAAAATTTAAAAACATAATAAAGCGTTTGCGCTCGCGCGCGGCTCTGCCACGCGGCCACGCGGCGTGTGAGTGACCGACAGTGCCCCGCCCCCTCCCCGTTCCGTTCGTACACGCCAGTCTCGGGTGAATATTCGGGCGTTCCAACCGCCGTCATTATTCTCTTTAATACATTGACGAAAATAACGATAGCTATCAGCAACTTTTGATGTCAAAATCAGCGGACCCGGGGGTAGTATCCATTCCATTTAAAATAACAAGAAAGTTATTGAGTTTATATTGAATAATATGCGAAAACAATAATGACGGCGGTTGAAACGCCAAATATTCACCCTCTCCATTTTGAATTCGGCGGCGGAGCGCGTGTGCGTCGTTCTCGGAGCGAATTAGTGTATAAATTTAAGCGGGCGACTTCTCTAATGTAAGTAATTTACTTTCTCTTTATAGACTAGTATAATTATGTTGCTTTTTCCGTTATATTTCAATTCTTATATGGGTATTTGTGGTATTGAACAAAATATATGATCGTTTGAGTTTCAGTTTAAATGAAACGAATCAATTTGTTATGAGTGTGTTTCTTGCCTTGCCTATATGATTTGATAATTTGTGAAGTCGTTATGTTTATTCATTTTTCCAATGAAATTTAGTTCCATTTCTATTTATGAACTAAATGCTCAAGTCGTTGTCATCATTTCGCTTTTCTCCCTTAAAAGTAAAGTAACTATTTATTATTTTTTGTTTAACAGTTTGAAGATGGAGAAATCTAAAGTGTGGAAATATTTCACTAAAATTAAAGATGACAAGTCGTCGTCCATACAAGCCGCACAATGCCTCAAATGTCCCAAAAAGATTTCAATGAAAGGTTCGAATACAAGCGGGCTAGTAAGGCATCTTGAACATATACATAAGATTTCGATAAAATCTCAAAGTGAAACAGAGCCAATGCCATCCACTTCAGCCAGCTGTGACACTGGAGCTACTGGTGCTGAAGACGCGCAGCCGTCGGCTCCTAAAAAACCTAAGACGTCAGTTCAACAGACTCTTACATTTCAACCGAAACCCAAACAGTCTCTCGGGGAAATAATTTCCGTATTAGCAGCAAAAGATGGCCTCACAATTCGCCAAATTACGAGGAGTGATTTCATAAGGGAATCTTTAGAGCAAAGAGGTTTCAGGTTACCCAAAAATGAGTCTGGAGTCATGAATTTAATACTTCAATTTTATGAAGAGAAAAAGAAAGAAACCATTACTTTTTTGCGCAAACTACGTAATGACCAATCAGCTCGATTCAGTCTGAGTATCGATGAGTGGACAAGTTTGAGGAATCGAAGGTATTTCAACCTTTGTCTCCATCATGCAGACGGCGTGGTTCATAATTTAGGACTTGTTTTCATACCGGGTCAATGTAGGGCAACGGAGACGAGGCAAATCGTAGAAGATCGCTTAAAAGAGTTTGGATTATGCTTTGAACAAGACGTCGTAGCTGTGACTAGTGATGGACCAAACGTCATGGTAAAGTTCGGACGCGAAAGCCCTGCTGAAATGGTCCTATGCTTAAATCACGCTATCCATTTATCTGTGTTGGCTACAAAAACAATACGATCGACGTTGATGTTACTGAACCAACAAATCAAGCTTTAGAACAAAACATTTCTGGACAAGACAGTGATGATGAAATTTTTTATTCGACGACGGCGAGTTAGAATCTGATATAACAAATAATGTACAATATACCCAAAATATCAATAAAGTTTTGGAAGAGACACGAGCCTTGGTCAAATTATTTCGGAAGAGTCCTTTGAAAAACATCACGCTGCAAAAACACGTCAAAGAAGAAATCGGCCATGAGTTGAATTTATTATTAGATGTCCGTACAAGATGGAACTCGATGATGCAGATGGTGGAACGATTTCTTAAACTGAAAAATGCAATTAAAAAGGCATTGATCGATTTAAATATGTCCTCAATGTGGCGAGACGCCAACATTGATGTTTTAGAGTCATTGTTGGCAGTTTTACACCCGGTTAAGTTGTCTGTTGAAGCGTTATCGAGGAAAGATGCCACTATTTTGACATCGGAGGCAATAATAGACGTGCTGATAAATAAGTTAAAGTCTATGGAAAACAATTTAGCCACAACGTTCGTGGACCATCTGATGAGCAAAATTGAAAATAGGCGCAATATTAACTTGATTACATTAGTTAAATACCTTCACAACCCAACCATATTTCAGAACTATAATGAAAGTGGTACACGCAATTGCACCAAGACAGCTTTGATACGATTTACAGAAGAACTGTACAATAGATTATTTCCTAGCAGCTCTAATTTAGATGAAGATGACACTCTAATACAGACATCAGAAAACGAGCAACTCGAGCAAGCTACATCCTTTGAGCTGAAACTAAAACAGGCTATTGAAATGGCAGCCACAGACACTACGAGCAATATTGAAACTGTTTTAACAAGAAGCTTGATTAAAAAAGAGTTTCAGTTATATGAATCAACTGGCAAAAGAACACCAAATCTGGAAAACTTGTATAAAGCTGTTATGTCAGTAAAGCCTACGTCGACAGAAAATGAACGGGTTTTCTCCTTGTCTGGAAACTTTGTGACGAAAATACGAAACCGATTGTCAGATGATGCTATAAATGCCCTCGTATTTTTAAAGGCTTATTTCCTTAATAACAAGACATAGTGGGCTAGCTTTTGATTTTGAAGCAGTTTCCGCTTTAAATTGTGATTGTAATTAGTCTAAGATTATTAATTATTTATTAGGTTCTTATGTTTACGTACGTTACGTAGTAACGAAAAGACTGTCCATTTATAACAAATATTGAAAAGTTGATACAAAGACTAAACTAAGGTATCTTACTCGTGTCGTAATTATTAAGCTAGTCTGATTGTTATTTTTTATACCTAATTGAAAAACTGTCATTTTATGTTACATACTTGAAAAGTTTGTAGAACAGACAGAGACTAAAGTAAATTATTTAGTATGTAAGGTACTAAGTTTTATTGTGGTGACATGATGACATTGTTTTTAGAAGATATTTTATTTGTTTATTCCAAAGAAAAAGACTATTTAGTTCTAATTGTTTGTAGAAATAATGATTAAAAGATCTCGCTAGAGTTTATTTCGCTTTATTAAAGTTTTCTATAGTTATAGTCACATGACATTAAAAATAAACGTTGTTGATTAATAAATGTTGTTGAATATTGCATAAAAAGCGAAGTTTTATTGTTAAATCACACATATTTTTTTTAAATTTCCGTATTTCTCGACAACCCGGGAATTCCCGGGAAATAGTGGTCGAGAATTCTCGTGCTCCGGGAAATAAAAAAGGTCGAGAAATGAGAAACCCTAATATAAAGGCCGTCGCATAATTGATTATAATTTATTATGATGTCACACTTACCATAGAGAACAAAAAATACCAACCTTTCCTAGGCCATGGAATGGATAAACTTACGTGTAGAGACGATTTTATTTTTACAAAACCTAAACCTAAACCTCTTTTCATAAAAAGTATTCAATGGTACAAGATTTAAAAAAATACTATGCTGAACTGTCAAAGGACAATAACAACTTATTGATTCGTTTTAATTATTGTGTGTTGTATTCATAGTTATCCCTGATGGTGGTAGAAATCAATGAAATAAATCCATGATTCATAATCTAATAAAATAACTTTAATGTACCTACGAGTACAAGTGCTATTTTACCTGTGCGAGTGTGGGAAGAGTGTGAGTAAACATCGTAATTAGTGATGGGCGTTGCAAAGACGAACCGTTTTAAAAGACCGTTTTGTGTTCCGCGACGATAGAACCGTTTTACGTTTCGTTCTAAAGCAGTCTTCGTCGCGCAACTAGTTCTCGCATTGTTTGACGCGAATTTGTACTTAAAGTATCGATAAGTAGTATATCCATAGAGCCTAGAACGTAAGTCTATATACATAGAGCCTAGAATGTAATGAGATCATTGCGACGTCGTCGCTCGTTCATTTCGTTTTGGTCTTTGATATAATAAAATAATCTTTATTTTCACAACGATATAGTCGAATATCGTGTAAGACAACTTATTTTTTTTGGTGTTTCGTTTCGTTCGTTCGTCTCGCTCGTTCGCAACGCGGTGGTCATTGCTGTGTATCTTAACGTCGTTGGTAGAGAGTGTAAAGTGGTTTAGCAATAAAAATAATAATAATAAAAAAAAAAAAACTAAAAAAATACAAAAAAAAAAATATATCTAAATGTAAATATGTAAATATGTATAAAGAAATCCAAATTATGTACATAAAATCAAATGAACTTTTAAATACGCCTGGTATAAAAAACAATACCAACCCAGTCCTAAGCCTGGAAAAGTATGAAGGGAAGTTCATTCATTTAAATTAAGAAAAATCTATTGAAATCGAACGAAAAACGTTAAGTAACCGCAAGTCCGCATTCGCAACCATTCCACTTCACTCGTCTTCGAGACGAACGTCGACGAGATGAGTTTACGTTTCTCTCGTTCGATCGTCCTGTGCGTCGTCTTCCGTTGCCCGTCCCCATACAATGAAACCAGTTGCGAACGAGGACCGTTTCGAGGACTAGTTTTCATTCTAGAAAAAACGGTTGCGTTTCGTTGTCAAAAAATTCGACAACGACCCACGACTAATCGTAATCGTAAGTTTCATTTTTAAATTATTTCACATAATAGCCCTTATCAGAGATCATCTTTTCATTCATATTATAGTTCAGTTTCAGTCTATTTTCAGTTTTCTAAACACCGTGGAGCTTTTGACCGTGATTAGAAAGTTTGTTGATATGGAACAACTTGTTTATTTACATTACGTTGTGACACATGTTATGTCATACACCGGTATGACGGGGTCAAAAATGTAGCAGTGCTAGTGATTCAATATCGACAACGATATAAAGCAATTTTTGATCAACATTAAAATAAGTAATGGCCTAGTTTGAATGACTTTTAATTATGTGCAAACCTCTTATAATACAAACAACCGGTATCTGACATTGACTCTGGACTCGAGTCACTTTTGACAACCGTTGAAATTACATTGAATAACAAATTAATTCAGTACGACAATATTCTTTAGTATTCCGACGAATTGAGAACCATTTAGTTTTTTAAGTCGGTTAAAAATGATTCGAAAGAAAAAGATCGTTTATCTTCATGGAAAGCTGATCATTTAGATATAGAAGATAAAGGTATTTACAACTTTATTTTGTAAGTAATGGAAGATCCATATGTCACGAAAAAAATTGTCGATAAACTTAATCGATATTTAATGAATCACTAGCACTGGTACATATTTGCCCCCGTCAATCCGGTGTATGGGTTATGAATGAATTAGTTAAGATGGAGCACACTGAGAGCATCGTCAGGATAAATCAGTCTGTAACTCAGTCAAATATTAACTTAAAAAAAAGTTACCAATGTAGAGATGATCCAAATCATCCACCCTATCTACGGTTAAAATTTCTTCGATTGATTTCAAGACACCCTGTATAATTAAATTATATTTAATTCTTAATTTTAATTTGACATTTGGAGCCTGTTTACATCTCCGAAATTGTATTATTTATTTTAATCCGACATTTTGATTTATTTAATTATTATTACTACTGGGACCTGTACATCCCTGTGACATTTAAATTATGTAGCTTAAGTTTAGTATTGTAATAAGTGATTTATTTTAAAAAAATGGCTTACTGTTGAGTTTCTTGCGGCGCTTCTTCTCAACAGTGGTCTCTTTGGAAGCGGTGGTAGACTCAGACTTGTAAAAGTGCCTACAGGGGGCCTATTATGAGCTTTTAGGAAAACATTCTGGTTAATGACATTTTAGATTTCCGACGTAATAAGCCTTGCTTAAAATGGTATTACCAGCCCCCTGTTTACAGAATCGTTATGCCGAAGCTGCCTGGTTTAATTGTCTCTGGTCATTTTTACTTTTTTATAACTCGATTGTAAGGTGTCGTTCCGAAAATAATATACGGATTTTTACTAATGTGATTCATTTTTAGATTTACAAATTCGTGATTCGTTTTGGGACTAATACGAAGTAAATTATAGAAACATTTAATAAATAAACAAAACTTATGAAGAAATGAATGAATTTATTTTTATTTAACCCTGCATATTGAAAATAAAAAACTTTTGTTTACCTAGAATCAAAGGGATTATGTGTCGAACGCACTTGACATGGCGGGCGGGTATTAGACATACATATCCTATAATCTGTGGGCGGGTACCTACTTTGTTGATAAATGTAAACAAGCAAAGTTTTATACTTTTTATAGTGTTAAAGCTTCTCGCTAATGCACAAAAAATAGTTTTATTTGAAGTTTACATTTGTGATACGGCGTTTGAATGAAGTTTACTGTCACAAAACTTAGTTACTGTCACCTTAAAATCGTGATTTCTGCAACGAGCCGTCGAACTCTCAACGCAATAAGAAAAGTTAAATAAAAAAAATGTGCCTGGATTGTTAGCGAAGACGCACATTAGATACAACTACAAGTGATCGATACCAGCTATAATTGCAAGTAGCTACAATTGCTGTGGTCGCGGGAAACCTCTGGATGAGAGCAGCAGAGGACCGATGATGATGAAAATTGCCAACCAAACCGTTTGCAACAATAAAGTGCCGCTTTCATTCATTAAGTGGTTTTCGGTAGTGCTACCTTGGGCTCCCTCAAACAAATGGGTGTCAGTGAATGAACCAGTTATAACAGACCCCTCAGCAGCAAAGTAAGACGGTGATTGAAGAGACCTGCGAGGCCTGGCGATCCAATCAATCGAGGAGCAAAGCTTGGAATTCAAGGACTTTTTAAGGTTAGTTGGAAGATAATATTCTCATTTAAGGTAAAAAGAAGGTTATTTTGTACTTTAATTATTTTAAATAAACCCTAAGTTTGACATAAAAATATTACAAATTAATGTTCTAGTTTGACAAAAATATATAACACATGATTGAAAATTAATGCTCTTTCATCAGGTTTGGCAGCGAGACGTCCTCAGGCTTCGGACATAACTACTGCATTTGGGTGGACACTGTACTGGCTGTAGATTCATGAGAGCTGCCAGTGGGACCGTGTCAAGTCTTCAGACCCTCTTGTAAATGTTAGATAGCTACCTGTAAACCAAAAAAAACATGTCATTTTAAAAATATATCAATAAATTTTTTGATTTGAGTGTTTTACTTATTTAATTACTAAAGTTTTGAGACAGTTCTAATTAAAATTTAAAACAAACATACCAAGGAATCATTCTACTGATGATGAAAGGCTAGCTCATATAAAGATGTTGAATATATGCAATAATATGCATATATCACACTTCACAGCATTACAAAGCTGAAAACAATGTTATGTTGTTAAAGTAGCTTATGAGAGTTCTCATTGTTATTGGACCATGATATAATTTGGCCATTTCTGTTTAAATAATATTCCTATTCCAATAATATATCATTTTAAGTAATATAATTTTAGTTTTTAAAGTAAATTTTATGATAGGCGAGTGATATATGTCATAGATAAGATATATTATTTGAATAGGAATTGAATTAATTACTTTACATAATTATAACTATTAGGAAAAGTTATCCTTATTCGTAGGTAAAGGCATGTACAGTGTTATAGCACAGATTAAATAAAATAGTTAATAGCGATAGCTCTTAGAAGATGCTTTGCATTTGTACTTGGCTTTCACTTTCATACACTTACTAAGAACGAGAGTGAGAAGAAGCGAGAAAGTACAAACTTAAAGCACCTTCTGTAAGTGCTCAAAGACTGTATTTAATTTAAATTGACTTACTGGGAGAAATGCGCATTTATAAGAAGGCACTGCATCCAACATTACTTTTCATGTCAGACAACTCGAGCGGACACTGGGTATGTTTAACATTCTATAAAACCTGCAAATTAATAAAAGATACTTGTTCATAATTCATACAGTTTATACAATTAAAACAAAACGATTTGAATAAAATGGAATTTTAACTGTATAATATTTGTACTGGTTAGTATTTGAAACCCCTAGATATTTGTTCTCTACTACTCATAGAAGTGAACATCTATAAAAAACTTGGAAATTGTGGTAAGTTGGTGCTATCTAATTGAATGCTTACGCATTTGTGGGTTATCTACTGGTAGGATCCCATTGCGTAGAATGAATGTATGTGCTGCTAATACCTATGACAAATTAGGTATTCTGTTAAATATCTATGTTACCGAACAATAAATACTATGGAAAGATAGGCACAAATTCAATCAGTTAATAAAGAACACAATGGATTCTTAATTCTTGAACATCTGCTGTATGTAATACTGTGTTCTAGCAAATAAATATGATTTGATTTGATTTGAAGAATTATACCTACTTACATAACCTGAACAAATATTAATGATAAACGGATAAAAAGAAACACACAGCATTTCAATTTGTTTTAAGTAGCTTGATTACATACCTTGGTTTGAACATATTTTTAGGGTTTTTACTGTGGCGGGCGTATTTCTTTACGGACTTCCCACCCCATGCTAGCACAGATGATATTAGGTATTTAATAATTTCTATAGGTCATCTCTCATCTCATTATTATTACAATGACACCCTGTCGCCCCGCAGTTCCATTTGTCTTTAAGTATTTACTTTCAGCACTCAACAGCGAGTTTCACGGACGAACAGAGCTTTGAAGAACCGCAAATTTCCAGGCCAGCCCGTAGTTTGTTTTGAAGTTGAACATATTTTCAAAATACTTTGACAATTCACAGATTGCGTTTAGTTCTCGCGCGTTTAGTTATTCAACGCCATTCCTATCAATGTTGTCCGTATGTTTTTGGATAAATCAAGAGTAGGCATGATTCTAATACAAAGACCTCTATTCCTTCATAATTATAATTTGTCACTAGATAATCAAAAACGTGAAATTGGAACATGATAACAGTAATAATACATCGGAGACACGCACGTGCACTTATTTTTAGCAACTAGTTGAATATTAAATGTGAGAAAAATCTCTTGAAGTTGATAATAAATATTTAACAATTCTGAAAAAGCTACCCGAGACCAGCTTTTTCAAAATGGCTAATTTTGTCAGTTTAGGCCGAGAACAAAACGTCAAAAAACACCTCATAATACGATTCTACGCCAGGCAGCGTGGCTGAACGTCTAAAATCTGACGTCTTGAAACAGAATGGCTTTTTATGAGCTCGTAATACGAGTTTGACAGGCAATTTTGTTTTCGCCGAGAAAAGACTGGAAATAAGGAGCTCGTAATAGGCCCCCAGGGCCTACTTACAGAATAAATGATTTGAATTTGAATTTTTGAATTTGGCCCGCCAACGAACGTGTTCGACTAGTGTCTCCCCAGGAGGAAGAAGAGGTTTTACGCTCAATTACCGAAGACCCTAGATTGAGTGTCAGAAGGATGGCAAACCGATTAAATTTATCAATTTGTACAGTGTGGAGAGTTTTGAAACGGGAAGGGTTACATCCGTATCACTTTAAAAGAGTTCAGGACATCATCGAGCCGGATTATGCTTCCCGATCAGTGTTTTGTTCCTGGATCGTTAGAGAGACACGAAGTAATGTTTTATTTTTGAAAAGAATAATGTGGACAGATGAAGCCACTTTCACTCGATCTGGATTCACAAACCACCGAAATCAACATCTGTGGCAGCAAGAAAATCCACATGTCGTGAGGCCAAACACATTTCAACACCAGTTTTCTGTAAACGTTTGGGCAGGTATGATCGACGATATTTTAATTGGTCCGATCATTTTACCTGGAACAATGAATGGCCCAAGATTTTTGGAATTTCTGGAAACTCAATTTCTGGACGAATTGATGTCGATACCCTTATCATACAGAGTCAGAATGATATTGCAATTAGATGGTGCTCCGCCTCACTTTGCAATAATAGTGAGAAATCACTTGAATGCCTGCTATTCGCCGTGGATTGGACGTGGAGGAAACATCGCTTGGCCTCCCCGTTCACCGGACTTAACGCCTCTCGATTTTTTTTTGTGGGGTACTATGAAGCAAAAGGTTTACGTGGAGATACCGGAATCAAGAGAACAGCTGGTTGAAAAGATTCTTCAAGTTGGAGATCAAATAAGGGAAGACCACGCCATGATACAACGTGCTACGCAGCATCTTGGGATAAGAGCGACCGCTTGTCTGCAAAATCGTGGAGGACATTTCGAGCAAATGTTGTAAATTTGTCAACAACTGTTGTAATTTTTTTTATATCAAATAAATCAATCGTAAATTGTACGTTGTTCTAATTTTTGAACTACTACTGAAAAAGCGTTAGTAAAGGTATGTTAAAAGAGGTTATGTTTGAGCTTTTGTAATTCTCGACTTACTTTAGGTAGAGCTACAATTTTTAGACTAAACTGTAGCTTATGTTGCCTGCTTCTTATGAAAAATAAAAAAAAACCAGGTTAACGACCTAGATTTCTCAGAAAATAAGGATAACTAATAATTAACCACTGTTTTTTCCCCATTTCTTGTTTTGATGTTTTTTTTTTACTATGTAATTCCCATATTGCTGCACAATTATTAACGCATAGTTATTGCTCATAGGTCTAGCTATCAAAAACCATTTTTTTGGGTTAGTCAGAGAGTTTCCTGGTCAGGTATGACGTAATTACTATGTGTGGCCGTATTTAGGTAAATTTAACATAAAAATTGCTGCCATTCGATACTGGTTCGAAAAAAAAAAAAAAAAAGGTTAATTTGTCGATAAAATTGAATTATAATTAAGATATAAATAGAATTATTATTAGAAATGTAAATAGAATTAAGCATTCAATTTCGCATGCCGTGTATGGCAAATTTTAGTGATACCAAAATTAAATTATATAATGTCATCTTATGTACCAGAAATTTTGTGAAATAAAGTAATTTGAATTTGTACTACACACCCCTAAAATCTCCGACACCGATGACGAAACACACTGTATAATGCAACCATTCCATTAGTATTTTCTTATGACGCTATCACGTTCAACTATTATCGTCAGTAAACCGACTTTACAGACAACCAATTTTTTTTGTTTCAGGGTGGTTCTTGGCGCAATTGAAAATGTTAATCAATGTGATTTATATGATCAAGAAGTAAGTACACTTACCGTAAAAAGACATGGCGTCTGAATGCACGCGTGTGTAAGTGAATGCATGCGTGTCTGTCTGCATTTTATTTTATTAACATTTTATATTTATTGCAGAATCATGAAGTATCTCCGGCACTAGTAATCGAACCAGAGCTGCAGCCTGATGAAGATGAACTGCTTGTCGGTCGCAGATTGGTGGACGTCGACTTTCTTTTCAAACAACTGCAGGATATTAGTGAACACGGTCCTCTTGGATGTAATCTCAAGTGTTTGCAGATTGCATCTGAGTTTCGGAAGGGTCTTGACTCAAACCTTACATTTAAATGCAGTATGTGTGCATTGAAATTTGATGTAAGTCTGGTTCAAAAAGAAGAGACTGGAATGAATGTCAATCAACAAATAGTTTCTGGCGTTATGTCATCTGGTAGTGGCCATTCTCATTTGCAGACCATCACCGCTTCCGTAGCTTTGCCCGGCATTTCACCTGAGTTATATTCCTCGGTCCACGACCAAGTATGTGATTGGTGGGAAACAGCCGCAGCACATTGCATGTCTGAGGCCGTGAAGGAAGAGGCAGAATATGCAATGTCTGTAGGTAACGTTAATAAAGATGGAGTACCACTAATTCCGGTATCTCTTGATGGCTGTTGGAGCAAACGCTCATACGGAAAAGGCTATTCTGCACTATCTGGAGCCGCTGCAATCATTGGGCTACAATTTGGAAAAGTTTTATATTTTGGAGTTAAAAACAAATATTGCGTAGTCTGTGCACGAGCTGCAAAGAATGCTGAGCCTCCAAAGCATACATGCTTTAAGAATTATTCAGGGCCATCCACCGCGATGGAATCAACTATTTTAGTTGAGGGGTTTAAACGTTCATTGCCGGACCATGGTGTAATTTATAATCTATTTGTTGCTGACGGCGATTCCAGCACATACAAAAAAATTTTAGATTCCCGACCATACGGTGACTTGATTGTTGAAAGATAGAATGCAAAAACCATCTTTTAAGAAACTTCTGCAACGCATTGGTCAAGTTGTCTCAGGACACCAATTTTCCACCAGGACTGCGGAAATTTTTAAAGGATAGGTATTTGCGTTTGCGTACCGGAGTGATTTATGCCATAGTCATAGTCATAGTCATATATTTTATTGCCTTATGTTGTAGTTACAAAGATCTTAAATTAAACATTGGAGTTCTCAAAATTTATCGTCCGAACAGAAAATTAGTAATCTAAGCACGGATATTCTGAATGGTCCACAACACGTATTTGGTAACCACGAAAATTGTAAAGACTACTTTTGTGTCCCCGGAAAACGCAAACCTGAGTCGATTGGTTTAATGGCACAACTTGATGGCAGCGGGCTAATGAAGGCAATCGAAAATATAAGTAAAAAACTCTCCTACCAATCACGTAGCTTGATTCATGATAGTACAAGCGATTTGGTTGAAAGCTTCAACGCTCAGGTTGCCAAATACGTTGGCGGCAAGCGAGTAAATTATTCGCAACGACGTTCTTATGCAGGCCGTTGCGCTGCAGCTGTTGTGGCCTTCAATACAGGAACACTTCACACAACAACTCATAAAGTCGTTTTTGGAACGGAGCCCAACCGTTTGATTGCAAAATTAGAAAAAAATAGAAAACGTAAAGTAGAAAAAGCTAAACAAACCCCACCAACTTTTAAAAAACGAGAGGTTCTAGTATCGAAGGACGCCCATTGTACCGTACAGATACATAAGTAGATAATATAGGTTTAACTAGGGGTAAGGCGCCCTCTGTCGGAGGATGAAGGATAAAAACGAACTGTCAACTCGTGATTAAGACACGAAGGAAATATGTCTGCTTTTGTTTAAATAAAAATACTTTTATGTATCTGGTGGTTTAATTTACCAGCCCAGAACATAAAAATGGTCCTTCGATAACGGAAAGTATAAAGAAAAAAGAAAAAGTTGTAGTAAGACCACAGAAGACAGCAGAAAATTTGGTTCTCCGTGAGGCCAATTTTGGGGCGGCGGCCACGTTGGTGTATCTATAATACACCGAAGCAATAAGGTTCGCCAGACATTCTCCACTGCATTTCTTCGGTTCGATATACCTAATACGATAATATCGATGATTTATCGTAAGCAAGTAAGTTGCATAAATTATTAAGAAAAGTTCCGGCCAGTATCAATTGGTGAGCGCAGTGCGTTCCAGTTAAAACACCGTGTCAAGCTTTATAGTACTTCGAGCCTATAACAATTACCCTGGTTTCAACACGGAGTGCAAGCACAGTGTCGGTTGTGTCGCGCTTGAAGTGTGTTATCTGTATTTTGCCGGCCGGCGTAAAACCCTGCCATTTGCAGGGCATCAGTGGATTATCGGCGTTGGTGCGCTTGGAGGTCTACACCCGTAGACGGATAATATGGAAGTTTGAGAACCCCGTTCGTTACCTCATTATTTATTTCCACTGTGTTAGCGTGATATGATACCGTTGTTTTTGTTATAATCACTGTTACTGTGCTAAGTTAAAGTATTTCTGGTCTATTTAGTACAAATAGTTTACATTATCGTATAAGAAGTCGCCGAAGATGCCGAAGGAGGAAGCAGAAGAGTTACGGCGGCTCGTTGCCTCGCGTGCCTCTTATAAAGGAATTATAACCAAGGCTGACAAATTTGTTTCGAACCCGGACTCCGATCTTTCGGATGCGGAGTTGTTAAAGGTAAAAAAGGACCGACTTCTTTCGGCCTTCACGCAATACGCGGAACTGAACATTGAGGTTCAAATTATAAACCCAAGTGACAATGAAGATTTTGATCGCACAGACGAAACATTTTGTTCAGCACTAGCAAAGTTTAACAGGGCTATAAATGAGGCCACGAACAGTGGTAACGAGTGCAACCATAGGTCCGCTGGAGGGCATGACTCGCAGTTCCAAAAATTGCCTCGAATTATTATTAAAACGTTCAATGGCAACATGAGTGAGTATCACCCGTTTATTAATTTGTTTAACTCAGTTGTAAATGATAATGTTAAGCTGTCGCAATGCGATAAGTTATATTACTTAAACTCATTTTTAGAGGGCGAGGCCCTAGACGTAATTAAACACCTGCCTCTCAATGGGGAAAGCTACCCCACTGCTTTAGACCTGCTTAAGCAGAGATATGATAATAGGGCAAGATTAATTACGCACCATGTCAATCAAATTTTAGACTTTCCCATGGTAAATAAATGCACTAGCGCATCCTTGCGAAACTTTATAAGCAATGTTAAGCAGCATTTAGGAGCCTTAAAATATTTAGAGCAGCCGACCCAACAATGGGATAGCCTGCTTGTATGTATATTACAAAGAAAATTAGATCAGTATACAATTAGGTCATTCTATTTGGAAATGCAATGTACAAGCATTATGCCCACCTTAGAATCTCTTTTTGAATTTATAGAAAAAAAGGCAGCAGCCTTAGAATCCTCAGCTCAAACTTCGGCTCAGGTATACAGCCCTCAGCACAATGAGAGGCCACGAAGGGCTTCACTAGCTTCTAGTGTAGCGGCAAATAATGTGGAGAAGCTTAAGAAAATAAAATGTAAGTACTGCACTTCTCAATTACACAGACTTTATGTTTGCCCAAAATTTAAATTGGCGAGTTCATCAGAGAGGAATGAATTTATGAATAAAAATAAATCTTTTTGTATTGTATGTTTGAATGAGCATGATGGAAAGTGCAGATTTAATTTTAAATGCGCTGTGTGTAAAGCACCTCATAATACACTTTTACATCATGACAACAGTACCAACACTTCAGATGATACTCATCAAGAATCACCTGAACTAGTATCTACTAACAAGGTAGGGTTATTCTGTAGCCAAGAAAGAGAAGTTATATTACCTACGATTGAGGTACAGGTAAGGACTGCAAATGGTAGCCTTATAAAAACCCGAGCTCTTTTAGACTCGGGAAGCCAGGTCTCGTTTGTACTTTCAAGCCTGGTTGATAACCTACAGTGTGTAAAGCATACAAAGCGTAACACTGTCACGGGAATTTGCAATGGCAAAAATGAAATTAAGGAAATGGCAAAATTTACCATTAATTCATGTATAAGTGATTTCAAACAAGAGGTTAATTGTTGCATTGTAAAAAAAAATACTGATGATTTGCCACAATTTCATATCCCAAGGGAAAGTTTAAATATCCCAAAGAATATTGCTTTAGCGGACACCAATTTTGATAAAATGGCACCAATTACCATCTTATTAGGGTGTGATGTGTTCTTCCAGGCACTACTCCATCATGTGCGGCCGCTTAGCTTAAATGGCCCACTATTAGTCAACACGCGGTTTGGTCACGTGGTCGCGGGTGCTATTCCTTCGCAGCAGGCTTCAATAAATAAGACAAGTTTGTTTGCTATAAATAAGGTCAGTCAATCACAGTCAATTTTTGAGCATGACTCAACCCAGCTCGATATGAACTTGAGGCAATTTTGGGAACTGCGAGTCATGCCCTCCAGCGGACCTATGGTTGCACTCGTTACCACTGTTCGTGGCCTCATTTATAGCCCTGTTAAACTTTGCTAGTGCTGAACAAAATGTTTCGTCTGTGCGATCAAAATCTTCATTGTCACTTGGGTTTATAATTTGAACCTCAATGTTCAGTTCCGCGTATTGCGTGAAGGCCGAAAGAAGTCGGTCCAAGATGGACTAATAGGATATGCTGATGCCTCCAATAAGGCCTATGGTTGTGCGGCCTACTTAAGGGTTATAAATAATAATGGAAGCGTCTTAGTTAATCTATTGTGCTCCAAATCTAGGATTTGCCCAATTAATAAGGACCTTAGCACGCCTCGGTTAGAATTGAACAGTGCTTTATTGTTAGCAATGTTAGTAAATAAATTGTATAGCATTCTTAGAGTAAAATATGACCTGGATGTATACCTATACCTAGATTCAATGATTGCTCTTGGATGGTTGGCCATGGAACCAATGAAGTTGCAAGCATATGTAGCAAATAGAGTTAAAAAAATCACAGAACTGACTTCCAGCTTCACCTGGTTGTATGTGCCAACAAATCAGAACCCTGCAGATTGTATTTCACGTGGGGTCCAACCGCATCTGTTACAAGAGAACGTTCTTTGGTGGCAAGGGCCACGTGATCTACTAGATAAAGATTTTGTACATGTTAAACCAAATGTGAAGGTACAAACAAACCTATTACCGGAAATGAAAAATGAAAAAATTCAAACATGTAATGTCAGTAGCATTGTAAATGAGTTTAATTTCATGACCAAGTATTCAAACTTAGACACAATTGTTAGAGTTATGGCCTATATTTTCAGATTTCATAAAAATTGTAAAACAATAAAAGCAAATAGGAACTATGATAGTTTTTCACCTACAGAGCTTGAAAATGCATTAAATATTATTATTAAAGTAGATCAACATCAGCATTATGCAACTGAGATTTCTTGTATAAGGGCAAGGGAGCAAGTCAAAGGTAGCCTAAGTTCTTTAAATTGTTTTTTGGACAAAAATGAACTTTTAAGAGTTGGCGGCCGATTGCAAAACGCCGGACTAACTTATTCGGAAACTCATCCAATTATATTGGTTAAGGGCTCAACTATTACTAAACTTATCATAATGAAGGCTCATAGACAGTTGCTACACACTAGTCAAAAGGGAATTTTGTGCTATTTAAATCAAAAATATTGGTTGATAGATGCTCTTAGAGACATAAAGAATGTAATTTATAAATGCATAATATGTTTCAAACTTAAAGCTAAAAATGCAACCCAACTTATGGGATCACTGCCCAAAGAAAGAGTGCGCGTCGCACGACCATTTGAGAAGGTTGGGATTGACTATGCCGGTCCATTCAATATAAAATTTGCCCGTGTCAGAAAACCAGTTCACTATAAGAGCTATGTGCTCATTTTTGTTTGTTTCGTTACTAAGGCGATTCATATTGAGCTGGCCTCGGATATGACTACTGATAATTTCTTAAATTGCTTGAAAAGATTCATAGCACGTCGAAATAAACCTTCTCAGATTTTCTGCGACAACGCTGCCATGTTTAGAAGTGCTAATACACAATTGCAAGAATTGTATAAATTACAGGCTTCCACTGACCATGGAAACTCAGTGAAACAGTGTATGGCTGATTTGGGCATAGAATTTAAATTTGTACCGGCTTATAGTCCAGTTTTCGCAGGTCTGTGGGAGGCTGGAGTAAAAAGTATTAAGTACCATATAAAAAGAGTGGTAACCAACAATGTTCTGACGTACGAAGAATTTAACACAGTGTTAATTCAAATAGAGGCGATTTTGAATTCACGGCCTCTCACAAAAATGTCATCGGACCCAAACGATATGTCATATTTATCTCCTGCTCACTTTCTGACAGGAGCCTCTCTGACTTGTTATCCAGAACCGGACCTAAAAAACACCCCTGTAAATCGCTTATCCTTTTGGAGGCTATGTACACAAATACAGCAACACTTTTTTAGCCAATGGTCTAAACAATATTTAACGATGCTCCAAAACCGTCCTAAATGGTATTAAAAACAGAGAACATGTCACCTCTAAAATGGCCTATGGCCAGAATTGTCAATGTATACCCCGGAAATGACAACAAGGTCCGTGCTATCGATGTACTGACCCCAACTGGTCATGTAATGCGCACTAGTGTAATAAAGGTGTGCCCATTACCCATTGATGAATAATTAGTTGTAAGTAAAACACATCAGTGTTAAAAAGGTGTGTCCTTTGCCCATTGGGTATTAGTTTGTAAGTGTTATTTTACTTTTATATTTCTTTTTTGTCGGCGGGCTACTTTATGTACCGTACAGATACATAAGTAGATAATATAGGTTTAACTAGGGGTAAGGCGCCCTCTGTCGGAGGATGAAGGATAAAAACGAACTGTCAACTCGTGACTAAGACACGAAGGAAATATGTCTGCTTTTGTTTAAATAAAAATACTTTTATGTATCTGGTGGTTTAATTTACCAGCCCAGAACACCCATTACGGTGAAAACTGCCAACAGCCCGACATGAGCCCGAATGAGTATGAGGATCGGAAGATTTCCTTTTTGAATGAACTGAGGTTGTCTTCAGATGAGCGACAGGAGCTTGAAAGGTCGACAGTTTTACAGAGACATAGCGCAGAGTGGATGACCAGGAGGAGAAAATTACTAACCTCATCAGTATTTGGTGAAGTGTGCAAAAAACGAGAAAGCACAAGTTGTGCTTCCCTCGTAAAAAAAAATATCTACGGTGGTAATCTCTCCACAGTTCCTGCAATACGGTATGGCATTGACAACGAAGAAACCGCAATAAGACAGCTTGAAAAGCAGGAGAACATACAAATCGAAAGTTGCGGGTTGTTCGTTGATCATGAATATGAATTTTTGGGAACCACACCTGATGGCAAGTATGCAGACAACTTAGTAGAAATAAAATGTCCAGTATCTTTGGCAAAATTCTCTTTAGAAAATGCAATGAAAAAGCATCCTTTTTGGAAGTTGGATTCAACTTCAAAGACTTACTTAGTCAATAAAGAGCATCACTGGCATTACCAAATTCAAGGCCAATTACACATTACACATTACCACATTGGCATTTGGTTTGGTGAAACTGTACCTATGAAAGTGTACTTGATTCAGCGCGATGACAAATTTTGGAAGACAAAAATGGAAACCAAATTAGTAAAATTTTATTACGATTGCATGCTTCCAGAATTGGTCGACCCACGCCATTCTCGGTGCATGCCAATACGAGATCCACCTTATATTATTAACTAGCGACCCGCCCTCGCTTCGCTTCGGTTTCTGTAAAACCCGTACATAAAACAGCATCTATTATACATAAAAACCTTCCTCTTGAATCACTTTATCTATTAAAAAAAACCGCTTCAAAATCCGTTGCGTACTTTTAAAGATCTAAGCATACATAGGGACAGACAGCGGGAAGCGACTTTGTTTTATACTATGTAGTGAAGCAATAGAAGAGAGGAAAGCAAGGGTACAAATAATTTAATAAATAGTTTAGAAAATCAATACGTTTTATTTTCCATAACCTCCTGCCGCCCAATGACCTATCAGAAGGTCTCCGCATGAGTAGTGGTTCCGGCCCAAGCGTAATGACAATTATAACTTTTTAACGCCCGCATACCTTTTAAAAGGACTTCAAATTCATCTTGTCACAAAACTTAAAATTTACCGCGTATTGAATTCGAATGCTTTCTGAACGAATACGTCACATTTGACGTTGACACTAGATGTCAAAATGTGAAACTTCATCTGTCAGTTTTGGCGTAACCTCCATTACAATGGCCCGGCGTCGAGGACAATGTAAGTAAATCTGTGAATTTCTTTGATATCTCGGCAGATTTCGCATGTGTTTTTGTTGTGAGTGTTGCCGAAGATGTTCATCTTAGTTTTACCGTATTTATTTCATGCATTCAATCAATATTATTGTAAATATAACAACTAATAATCGGGAGACCTATTAAAAGGTCTGTGGGCGTATACAACGTGTTACAAAATAAATACCCCGTAAAAAATCTAATAAATTATCAAAGCCTAAAATATTGTCAACCCTAGTAAGCTGTCATGTCAGGGAACCGGAGTTAGCATAGATTATTTTAACAGAGAGGCCTACCTACTAATTTAATAATTTTTCAACTTAAATGGGTTTAAAACCATATCCCGACGAGCGAGGTTGTGCATTGAACAAGGCAGAGCTCACTTTGAGCCGTTCCTGTAATTTTGACGTTCTTTACGAAAAAGTAAGTGCTAGTATAGGTTTCTTCGTAAGTAGCTTAGGTCTTTTAAAATCTACCAAAACTCGACTTGTTAATATCTATCTAATCGAATTCTGTACATTTTGTTAGTATGTCTCTTAATCGTTTCACGAATTAGGTAAAAATGTTGTAACACTCGATTTTCGCCCGCGGCATGAGATTGGGGTCGTGTGGTCACTTGGCTCGAGGGCCAATCGCTAAAGGGATTGGGCGCCGTAGAGTGAGAGAGAGAGCGACTGGCCACAAACAGGATCGATGGTGATGGCTTTATAAATTATACAAATTGTCACAATTAAGTGTATTTAATTTATAACTTCGTAAAAAGAAGGTACAGACTCAGATTATTTGCACCATACTATGTTCTGAATGAACAACACAGAGTAATAAGATTAGAGAGCGTCCTCCCTTTTGTTCTTAAATTCTAATTAACCACGCCTTTCGACACACATAAGAAATAGTTGCAATTATTTATTATACCAAAGGGTAAGTAAGGAAAGGTCCGGGTTACCTACGAGATTAGCATCAGTAAACCCGTAACATAATTTTCCATTACTAGTGATTGCAAATATTTATTATACTAAAAAGTAAGTAAAGAAAGGTCCGGGTTACCTACGAGATTAGCATCAGTAAACCCGTAACGTATTTTTCCATTACTAAGATTGGTAACAACTACAAAAGAGTAAGTAAGGAAAGATCCGGGTTACCTACGAGATTAGCATCAGTAAACCCGTACTGTTCTTTTCCATTACTAGGATTGATAATCTTACAAAAGAGTAAGTAAGGAAAGATCCGGGTTACCTACGAGATTAGCATCAGTAAACCCGTACAGTTCTTTTCCATTACTTGGATTGATAACCTTACAAAAGAGTAATTAAGGAAAGATCCGGGTTACCTACGAGATTAGCATCAGTAAACCCGTACAGTTCTTTTCCATTACTAGGATTGATAATCTTACAAAAGAGTAAGTAAGGAAAGATCCGGGTTACCTACGAGATTAGCATCAGTAAACCCGTACAGTACTTTTCCATTACTAGGATTGGAAAACATTACAAAAGAGTAAGTAAGAAAAGGTCCGGGTTACCTACGAGATTAGCATCAGTAAACCCGTACAGTACTTTTCCATTACTAGGATTGGAAAACATTACAAAAGAGGCGCTTGCTATCTACGCGGTCTAAGGATGGACGACGTAGTGTAATAAGTTAGAGTAAACGCGGAATAAAATAAAGAAAATAAAAGAAAATAAGGTCAACGTCACGCGACATCAGTGAACGCAGGCGTCAGGATCCCACGCGAAATGTACTCGTCATCGCACGGTTACTTCCTCGGGCACAACCACGTCGAAGCAATCTCGGCACACCGCATGCCCGAAGATAACCTCCGCCTTGAGGTTATAGGTTAGCCCGAACATCTCCGGAGTGGACTTGAAATTTCCGGGGTAGCCTTGGAATTCCCGGGGTAGCCTTGAAATTTCCGGGGTAGCCTTGAAACCCTAAAACGTACAATATAACGTCTCAGTAAAGGAACAAACAAGGACATATTCTCAGACAACACATCACTTTTAACGAATAAAGTTTACCTTTCGGGCAGTAAATTAGAGGCAATTGGCTTTTATACTCGGAGACCGCGGAGTTGGTGTTATCAATAACACCGTAAAGAACATCTGAAATAGACCGATACACTTTTAGAAATAGAACATGGCGATTACGTAACACAATTGCGACGCGCCCCTTCCAAATGAAATACTCACCCTTCAGACGCGTGACAACGCACGTTAAGACTGGATTATGATCCCCACATTTATTCTTGGTGCAAATAAGACATCTTGACTGTAAGACACAGCGTCAAGAACAAGGAAACCACCTAGGCCTGTTCTAAATTAAATCTCCATCCTTGATCGGCAAACACCAAGTGACGCTCTCTGGCGTTACCGGTGTTGCCACCTACCATACTCACATTGGCGTTAAAACTTCAATACCTCTGATTCCTCTCAATAAAGAAAAGACTTTTTGCTTAGCTGAAATTAAGTGAAAAAAATATCTAGAACGAGTAAATAAGAATTCAAAAATAAAAAGATACTAACACCCAAAACAAGTCTCCAAGCCGATGTGCGAACGCCTTAACCTCCTGTCAAAAGTCAAAGTGACATTTCATACTATGACAACAACGGCTAACAAACGATAACAATGTCTGGGTTTTCAATTGAAAATAAAAGGAATAATAGTGTAAACCGGTTAAATACGACTTCCAAATAAGGCACAGGAACCTAGCTCTAGGATACTAAAGCTCCGTGTTGAACTATGTGAGACAAAACGAGTATCCAAGTGTAAAAACGGCAGTGTTTATGTCGACCGTTTGTGATCAACGTTGATATACTAAAACACCGGTTACCAGGTGTATGTGGCTTGAAACTCGTTCGCTCGTCAAACAGTAGACGCTAAACTCAGCCAGGAATCAGCGCGGAAGGCTTTCAGACAAAAGAAAGGATGACTGTAAGTATGTCAAAGAAAAATTGACAACCCGATTTTGGGGTGTTACAATGTACATAAACAATCTGCGTAGTTTACTCTTTAATTTTACTGAAATAGGGTTTTCACATCAATGAAAGCAATAATGGTTTTCTTTTTTTTGCCGGTAAGTCATGCGGTGATAGTACGGTTCTCAAATATTGTAAATGGACTTATTATAAGGTACCATTTAACCCCCTTTCGGCTTTACGGGTATTTTTGTAACACCTTGTATATTGTTAAAGTTTTTAATAGGTCTACGGGCTGCAACCGCTATGCTATTTTGGTTTGCAATAACAATTATTTGGGTTCATAATATATAGCTTGAGTAATGGATGGATAAACATGAGAAATTATTAATGGGTCAACATGAAAAAGTCCATATACTAATATTACAAATGCGAAAGTGTGTTTGTTTGTTTGTTTGTCCCTCATTCACGGCAAAACGGAGCGACGGATTGACGTGATTTTTTAAGTTGAGATAGTTGAAGGGATGGAGAGTGACATAGGCTACTTTTTGTATCTTTCTAACGCGAGCAAAGCCGCGACCAAAAGCTAGTATAAATATGAAACTTTAAAACTATTTATTAGAAAGTCAGAATTCATAAACCTTTCATTGTTGTCTAATCTCGTTTTTAGGGTAGAATCGGGATCCAATTATTAAGACTCCGCTGTCTGTCTGTCTGTCCATCTGTGACCAGACTGTATCTCATGAACCTGAAATTTTCACAGATGATTTATTTCTGTCACAGCTGTAACAACAAATACTAAAAAACAGGATAAAATAAATCTTTTAGTGGGTTCCCATACAACAAAAGATTTTGTTATTTTTTAGCCTGTGTAACATTTATAATTTTATTTCTTTTTGTGTTAGCTTATGCATGATTAACTTCTTCTAACAGGTATTACAAACGACAAAGAACTAGAATGTTTTCTGAAGGAAGTACTCGACCAGTCAGATGTAGAGGGCGATGACTTTGGAGACAACGACGATTTAGCAGATGGAGACTTTATTTTAGAAAGCCTACATCGAACTCTGTCTAGTTCTTCAGATTCTCTTTCGTCAGGTAACGAATCTGTTCATGCGGAGAGCGAAAGCCAGCGTGATCGTGGTCGGGGTCTAGGAAGAGGCCGCGGGCGTGGACGTGGTCAGAGTCGCGGTCGCAGCCGCGGTCGGGGTCGTCCTCGAGGTAGAAGCACAGGGTCAAGAGCAAGAGGAACAGTTAATGTTGAGAGAAATTCGACTTACCTGGATAGTAGAGAATTGAGTATCGAAAACTCTGCTGACACTGTTGAATTGCCTGAATACGTGGAATGGAAAGAAGGTCATCCAGAGTTAACTGAAACACCGATAATGCAGCCTGCTTATTTGCCTGTAGATCGAAGCTCGTTTGATAAAATTGACTACTTTCAGCAGTATATTGATAATTCCGTCATTGAAAATATGGTCGATAAAACTAACTGGAGCTATTTCTCGCGAAATTTGAAATCTTTAGATTTCACTTTTGAAGAATGCAATATTTATATTCCAGTATCAATGCTGATGTCGTGCATAAACTATCCTTCAATAAGAATGTACTGGTCAAAGGAATTCAGGGTACCTAGTATTGCGAACTGTATATCTAGAAACAGGTTTTTAATGCTCAGAAATTCGCTGAAGGTGGTTCTCGACGAAGACGTACGCAAAGAAGAAAGAGACAAGGATAGATTGTGGAAGGTTAGACCTCTTCTGGATGCTGTGCTAAAAGGTTGCAAAATTCAAGAATGTACTAAAGAAATGTGTGTTGATGAGATGATGATACCGTTTCAGGGAATTTGCGGACTGAAACAGTTTTGCCCTGGTAAGCCGAATCCAGTTGGTTTGAAGGCGTTTGTGTTAGCGACTCCAGGGGGGCTGGTTAGCAATTTCGTCGTCTATCAGGGAAATACTACGTTTCCAGATTATGAAGAGACACAATTTGGCCTAGCCGAAAAGGCGGTATTATCACTAACTGAAAACTTAGTACCTGGGCATAAATTATATTTTGACCGGTATTTTACATCAGAAAAACTGATTTTAGAACTGAAGAACAGAGGGCTAATGGGCATTGGTACTCTTATGAGAAATCGAATCCCTCATTCTGCTCGAAGTGTTTTAGTAGACGACAAAGCGATAAAGAAGAAACCCAGAGGATATTGGCATACTATCGGTAATGATGAGATAAAGCTGGTTCTGACTAAGTGGCTTGACAGCAAACCGATATCTTTTTTGTCAAACATAGATGCTGATCAAACTTCAGATAACTGCGATCGCTGGTCGAAATCTATGAAAGAGTATGTCTCAGTTCCAAGACCGCAAGTCGTCAAGGCATACAATACAAACATGGGAGGTGTAGATATGGCAGACCGAATGATGGCAGTGTGTCCATATCGCTACAGAACCTACAAATGGACTCAGAGAGTAATTTCACACTTCATTGACTTAGCTGTCACTAACTCCTGGATATTATATCGTTCCGATGAGCTGAAAAAAGGATCTAGAACAAAAGCTATACCGCAAGTTCGCTCATTTAAAATGGACATTGCGAAGGCAATTATTAACGCCAATGCCAGCACAGCTTTCCAGAAGAACGGAACAGACTCAAATGATGGTTGTGAGTCTCAGGAAGAAAGTCAAGCGGAGCAACAGCAGATATCCCTCTACAGAAAACGGGCCGTTCCTGCCCCTATCCCGGAAGATATCAAACGTTATAGAGGGGCTGATCATTTGCCTGAAATAAAAGAGACACAAATGAGGTGTCGCCAAGATAAATGTAAAAACAAAACGAAGGTAATTTGTAGTGCCTGCAACATTCATTTATGTTTAACCCAGTCAAGAAACTGCTTTAAGGAGTTTCATAAGAAGAAAAATCAGAATGCGACTACTGAATGCGATGACTAAAGTAATCGATTTTCTTTTTGAAATGCGTAATATAATTTTGATTGGTTTATATTTGTAAGATAAAAGTGTTACTTACTATTGTTTTGATCTCATTTGAAATAATCTACGTTCAAGAATTTAAAATAGTTGTTTAATGAGTAGGTAAAAAACCAATGTAAGACTCGTACTGATCTCTTTATTATGTTTATTAATTATTTGTAAGACAGAAGTGTTTCTATTGTTTTGTTTTGAGAATTTACAATTATAATGTTGTGATTTTATAGAGATATTCTTTGGAGTCTGATTTATTTCGAAGGTTTTGACTTGTTTTGTTGATTTTGATTATTTAGAACTTGCTACTTTAGCGAGTTAGTCTTATGAATAAATTTGCTACTGGTAAACGAAGACTGATTTAGTTTTTGATATGTCTGATCTCTAATAAAAGATATTTTTCAGTCATTCCTTTTTTAATTTGTCCGTTTGAGACTAGTTAAAATCCCAATAATTGGTTTTGCTAATATGTTGAATTAGTGTTGCACTGAAATAAGGTTAGTTATGACCTGATATAGGAGCTTCGGTGCCAAAAATAAATGCAAAGTCGAAATAGCAGTCGATAAATTGATTTACTTATCGATGTTTATTTTATTGCTTACACGCTTGATCGATAATTACTGATTTTTGTACTGATAAATCGGTTATTATTTCATCCTTGCATTTATCCCCGCCATCAAAACTCCGATATCCGGTCATGAAACTATATAGGATTTTAAAAGGTCTACGGGCGGTTACCCCGTTTTAGTAAATAAAAACGACATGGTCAACTTTGGTGCGTAATTGAAGGCTCATTTTCCATTTGATTAATTTTCCAATGTATTATTGGTAATAAATATATACAGTAAACTTACAATCTAAACGCCATGGTTGAAAAATAATCAGGATGTGACCAGGATAAATGATAACATGTGGCAGACGTAGGCATAAAATAATAATAATAACAAAATATATGCAGTGTTCGATTTATTGCAATTTAATAAAATAATACTACTGAAGCATAAAAAATTAACATATAGGCATATAATAAATTTAAATTAACTCTTAAATCGTTTTAATATTTTTTCATTTTTTTAGGTTGCGGCCCAGAGACCTAAAAAAAAGACATTCGATTTCGGAGTTTTTTCAGTCTGAAAGCCTTTTACACATATGCCTTATGGTACCATAAAAACCACACATTCTTACAACAACGCTTAATCAAGTTATTGTCACCCAAAGGTCTTGGGCCGGAACCATGTGAACCTATAAAAAGGACTCTGGGCTGCAATCTAGTGTTTGGGCAAAAAAATCTGGGCGGCAGGAGGAATTTGAAATGATAAAATAATTAATTAAAAATTAAAAACACGACTGCATGAAAAAACTGAACTAAAAAGATAGAAACAAATTTCAAAATAAAGAACCAACTTAAAGAAATCTATTTTGTTGCTGTCGGGAGACCTCTTGTTACGTACTCAGCCACCTGGCCTCAGTTCCAGCAACTGATGCACGTTACGCTGATGCAGCATAACGAAACCGCGACCGCCGCCGCGGCCGAGATTTCGTGTATTCGCGTAATACGGACTGATTCACTCTTGGTTCACACATCGACCATTAGGCACCTGTCTTTAGAATTAGCTCCTAATTAATCTTGTTATTTCCTAATTAAAGGACCTTTATTTTACATCTTGGTTTTTCTCAAATCCTCCGACTCCCAGCACACGTAAGTGGCGCAGTCGGTAGGACTCTCGCGGGCCGGTTCGCGAGCGGGCAACGAATTTCTAATATCGAAAGTTTGCGCTCGCACAGCGCCCGGGCGGCTTTTCGGTCACCACGTCGAGAATCCGAATCTACGAGCTGCGGACCAGGAGGAGTATCCAGACATCGATACAGCAGAAAGGCCAATAATGTTCATGTGAGTACTTTAGAATCGTTCTAGAGTTGCTTATATCTGGTAGGGAGGCGTTATTCATATTATTAGTTAATAGATTATAACCTTCAAGATTTTTTACCCACGGCAATCGAGCACCCCTAGTGTAGGTACGAGTAGAGAGGAGTCTAGGAGCGCTTTGTTAGACGCTAACAGAAATCTTGATTCGGACACGAGTTCCGAGGGTGAGGAACCACCCGAAATTATAAATATGGCTGCTACGGACTTAGATTCAATTTTTAAGGCCCTTCGCCTATTACCCGAGTTCGACGGTAACCCGAACATACTAACACGATTCATCAAATTGTGGGACCAGTTGGTACAAGAATTTGTTCGACCTGGTCAAGAGTTACCTAATTATGCACTTATAAATGGTATTCTTAATAGGGTCACAGGACCCGCTGCTCGTTTAATCAATGCAAATGGTATCCCGGAAAGTTGGGACGGAATCCGCAGTGCGCTTATTAATAACTTCGCAGACCAGCGTGACGAGACCTCTCTTTACAATGATCTTGCACTTTTATCTCAGGACAACACAACTTCTCAAGATTTTTTTGAAAAATGCCAGAACCTGTTCAGTACCCTTATGACGTATTAGTCTTCATGAATCCGTAGAGGCTACCATAAATTCGAAACGAGATTTGTATAAGAAATTGACTCTTCAGGCTTACGTGCGAGGGCTAAAGGACCCTTTAGGCTCTCGTATTCGCTGCATGAGACCGGAATCTATTGAGAAAGCGCTAGAGTTCGTACATGAGGAAATGAATACGCTGTATTTACAGCAACGTAATGACCACTCGACAGAAAAGAAATCAGCGGGTTATCAGCTAATAAAGTCACCTATTGACCATATCCCGCCTTTTACTACGCAATCAGCTAGACCGTCAGTTTTTAATATGCCGGGTCCATCCCGACCGCATCCAATGTACATGCCTCAGCGTCCTCCTCCACCAATGTGGAAGCCTAATTTTAATCGACCTTTCCAGGGCCCTACTCGCACACAGCAAATATTTGGAGCGCGACCCCCCAACTATAATGTCCATGATAATGCATTTAGGCCTAGAAATAATTACCAATTTAACGGAAACAACGCACCGCGCCCAATGAGTGGCGTCAGTCATTTCGTAACTAAGCAGTTACCACGTACCCAGGACTTATCTAATTTTAAAAATCCACCACCTACCCACAAAGTGGAATGTTCTGTGTGCAATAAGTTTGTATCTAAAAGATATCTCACCAACCATTTGAATAGTAATATTCACAAAAATAATGTCTTGAGATCAGATATTCAATGGATTAATGTACAGTTAATTGAAAACGCATTTAGGAATAGGGTTGCTACTTATAGAATATTGCTTAATGAAAATGTTTACAATCCATTTACCCCCGAAACAATTTTACAAAAAAATTAAGAAAAAATCTTTACATTATTGGATCGGTCCCTTACTGATCATTGTGCCTTAAAAGTAAATTTTATTCTTAATGCAGATTTTACCCAAGATACCAAACAACTAAATAATACGTTTGACTTTCAATTTAGTAACAATGTAGTGAACCTTAGTAGCGACAAAAATGATATTTTTGTAACTATAGTTAACGAAATTTTAACAAGATTATCTAACTTTGAGAGGAAAGATAGTGGCTGGAGTTTAATAAAATTTAACTATCTAGATATAAATGTAAATAAATTTAACCCTTTACGTGGTTCTTCCTATATAGAACTACCTCGAGATATAATGAATAAAAAGGCAGTCATTAATGTAAAAAACAATGATCATGAATGTTTTAGATGGGCTGTATTGTCAGGGTTATATCCACCCACAAATCATCATTCAAATACAGCAAATGCATATGTAATGCATAAACATAAATTAAACTTTGAAAAATTTACTTTCCCATTTAAATTAGCTGATATCCATAAATTTGAAAAAATTAATGATATAAGCATAAACCTTATTGAAGAACTACCGACCCATCTCACTTCTGAGCCACGTTTATAAGTTGTTTTCAAGGGTCATTACAAATCGACTCTCACGCAGGTTCGACGACTTCCAGCCTCCTGAACAAGCCGGTTTCCGGAAAGGCTTTAGTACCATAGACCACATTCACACGCTGCGCCAGATTATACAGAAGACCGAAGAGTATAATCGGCCCTTATGTCTAGCGTTCGTGGACTATGAGAAGGCCTTTGATTCGGTCGAGACATGGGCGGTGCTCGAGTCACTACAGCGGTGCCACATCGACTATCGATATATCGAAGTGCTGAAGTGTTTGTACAAAAATGCCACTATGTCAGTCCGGCTCCAGAACCAGAGCTCGAAACCGATTCAGTTGCAGAAAGGTGTGAGACAGGGAGATGTCATATCTCCGAAACTGTTCACCGCTGCACTGGAAGATGTCTTCAAGCTTCTGGACTGGGAAGGACTTGGCATCAACATCAACGGCGAGTACATCACTCACCTTCGATTCGCGGACGACATCGTAGTCATGGCAGAATCGCTAGAAGACTTGAGTAAGATGCTCGAAGACCTCGATAGAGTTTCCCAACGGGTGGGCCTGAAAATGAACTTGGACAAGACGAAAGTCATGTCCAATGTTCGCGTTTTGCCAATACCGGTTCACGTGGGGAATTCTCAACTTGAAGTTGTTGATCAGTACGTATACCTGGGACAAACTGTCCAACTTGGTAAATCCAACTTCAAGAAAGAGGTCGATCGCCGAATCCAACTCGGATGGGCAGCGTTCAGAAAGCTAAAGCGGATCTTCTCGTCCAAAATACCGCAGAGCCTTAAGTCGAAAGTCTTCGACCAGTGTGTGTTGCCAGTGATGACTTATGGATCAGAGACTTGGCCGCTAAATGTGGGCCTCATAAATAAACTCAGGGTCACTCAGCGTGCAATGGAAAGAGCTATGCTCGGAGTTTCTTTGCGCGATATGATCCGTAATACGGTAATACGCCAGAGAACCAAGGTCACCGACATAGCTCAGAGAGTTAGCATGCTGAAGTGGCAATGGGCAGGCCACATCGCTCGGAGAACTGATAACCGTTGGGGAAGAAAAGTTCTCGAGTGGCGGCCCCGCACCGGTGGACGGAGTGTTGGACGGCCTCCCACCCGGTGGTCTGACGACCTGGTTAGGATCGCGGGGAGCCGCTGGATGCGAGCGGCTCAAGACCGTGATTTGTGGCGCTCTTTGGGGGAGGCCTTTGTCCAGCAGTGGACGCCCCCGGGCTGATGATGATGATGATGATGATAAGCATAAATGTTTTTGGACTCGAGTACAATTCGCAAAGTAAAAATCATGATGTGATAGGACCATTACACTTAACTAAGTGTAAAAAAGCTACCCACTTAAACTTATTATATATAACCAAAGGTAGTGAAGCACATTATTGCTTTATCAAAAATTTATCTAGATTAGTATCTAAACAACTATCCAGTACACAACATGCTACACATATTTGTGATGGTTGTCTATCAAGCTTCACATCACGTGAAAATTTAATAAATCATCAAAGAAACGACTGTTTCCATGTTTGTACAAATTTACCTTCAGAACAGGATAAAAGGAAAAGCTGGTTCAATGAAAATATCCCATCTAACCAACTTACCTTCAATAATTATGACCGTAAATTAAGGGTACCTTTTGTTGTTTATGCCGATTTTGAGGCTTTTTTAAATCCAATTCCTTCATGTTTCAACAATCCTAGCACATCCTCTACAACAAATGTACAAAAACATGAGGTATATAGTTTTGGATACTACATTAAATGTTCTTATGATGGATGATAAGTTGTCAGTGTATAAAACATATAAAGGTAAAGATTGTGCACAGACATTTATGAAATATATTAAAAAAGATTTAGAGAACATTTGTAGGAGTAATACTTTTGTCAAAACCCCTTTGCCTTTATCTGATGCAAATAATTTAGATATTGACCAGAGTAGCACATGTTACATTTGTGATAAAAAATTAAACGGTGATTCCACTATTTCTTATAACCACCATACAGGTTTTTATGAAGGAGTAGCACATCAACTTTGTTCTGAAAAATACAAGCCACCTAATTTTGTACCTGTGTTTTTCCATAATTTGAGCAACTATGATAGTCATTTTATAGTACATGGTCTTGGATTTGAGGAAGGAGATATTGAATTGATACCAGAGAACAAAGAGAAATATATTTCCTTTTCTAAATCTTTACAAGTGAATAATCGCACAATAAAATTGAAATTTGTTGATTCTTTTAAATTTATGAGTTGTAGTCTTGAAAAATTGGCCAAAACCTTGACACCCGAACAATTTCATGAATTAAAATTGAGTTTCCCATGTGAAGAGGATTTTAAACGATTAATACGAAAGGGTATCTATCCCTATGAACACATGACATCATATGATTCGTTAAAATTAACTTCTCTTCCCTCACAAGATAAATTCTACAGTTCTCTGACTGATTGCAACATTTCAGAAGACGATTATGAACATGCGAAAGATGTTTGGTCACATTTTCGTTGTGAAAATATGGGTGATTATTCTGATTTATATTTAAAAACAGATGTTTTGTTACTAACTGATGTATTTGAAAATTTTAGAAATGTATGTCTTAAGACATATGGATTAGATCCAGCCCATTACTATACTGCTCCGGGATTAAGTTGGGACGCGATGCTAAAAACTACAAAAATAAATCTAGAACCCTTAACCGACATTGATAAAATAGCTTTCATAACTAAAAATATTCGCGGTGGTATATCGCAATGTAGTAAAAGACATGCAAAAGCTAATAATAGATTTATGCCAGAATATGATCAAAATATTCCTTCTTCATATCTTATGTACTTGGATGCGAATAATCTTTATGGGTGGGCTATGTCACAATGTCTCCCTACAGGTAAATTTGAATGGGTGGATGTAGATACTGATTTTAATGTTTCTGATGATGCGGAACATGGATTCATTTTAGAAGTCGATTTAGAGTACCCAAACGAATTGCATGACTCTCATTCAGATTTACCATTCTGTCCTGAAAATGTTTGTTTAGGGAATTCCAAAGAAAAAAAATTGATTCCCAATTTAAATAGGAAAACGAATTATGTTCTACATTACAGAAATCTAAAACAATGTTTGAAAAATGGGTTGCAATTAATTAAAATCCACCGCATTTTGAGATTTGAACAATCTAAATGGTTAAAAAGTTACATAGATTTAAACACGCGCATGCGATCACAGGCAACTTGCGATTCTGATAAAGATTTCTATAAAAATATGAATAATTCAATGTTCGGTAAGACCATGGAAAATGTTTTGAAATATGTGAACGTTAAATTGTTAAATCACTGGGAAAATCATGGGAAAGCACAGGGAGTTGAATCTATGATAGCGAAACCTGAGTTCCACAGTTTATCAATATTTTCGGAGAATTTGGCTGCTGTTCAATTGAATAAAACTAAGATCTTTTATAATAAACCAATTTACTTAGGATTTTGCATTTTAGATATATCGAAAACTTTCATGTATAAATTTCACTACGACTACATGAAAACCAAATATCAAGAAAATCTCAGGCTTCTTTATACAGATACAGATAGTTTAGTATATCAAATATTCACGGAAAACTATTATGAGGACATTAAATCAGAGCTTGATTTATATTTTGATACATCAGACTATCCATCTGACAATAAATATGGTTTACCATTAATAAATAAAAAGCGGTTAGGGTTTTTCAAAGATGAAAACAACGGTAAAATATTTAAAGAGTTTGTTGGTCTACGATCTAAAATGTATGCTTTAGATATCGAAAATCATTGTCTTATATCAAAAGCTAAAGGAGTTAATAAATGTATCACTAAAAAACTGACCCTCAACGATTATAAAAAGTGTTTATTTGAAAAAAATGTGCAACATGCTCAAATGCTAAGATTTAAATCAATAAAACATGTAATATTTACTCAAAATATAAATAAAGTATTATTATCTCATAACGATACAAAACGGTATTTGTTAGAAAACTCTTCGGACACTCTTGCGTGGGGACATTATAAAATACCCCATCAATCATCACAAAATTAAGTTTGTATGTATATGTATAATCACAGAACATTTAAAAATTTCAACATTATTTTTTGTACATTGTATATTTTTAATTATTAATTGTGAATTCCTATGTAATAATTGCATAAGATAAATTTTAGTTTTTGTATATGTAAATTGGTGAAGCTGTATTAAAAAACATGACGTGTTGGTGCTAACTGTAGAAAATGTAAATAAATTTTAGTTGCTGAAGGTGAATTAAAAAAAATGTGTTGGTATTAATTGGGGGAAATGTAAATAAGTTTTAGTTGGTGAAGGTAAATTAAGAAACGTGAGAGAAGACTGATGATGAACCAGTCCATAAAGCACCATATCGTGTGTCGGAAAAGCAAAGACAAATTATTGATGAGCAGGTGCATGAGATGTTGGAGAATGGCATCATTCAAGAATCAAGAAGTCCATATGCTTCTCCTGTCGTATTGGTTGACAAACCAGAAGGTCCACCAAGATTTTGCATTGATTTTAGAGCTTCAAATAAAAAGATAAAGATGGATTCATATCCAATTCCAAGAACGGATGATTTATTGGGGTGTTTGCAGGGAGCAAAATATTTCGCGGATCTCGACATGAATTCGGGTTATTGGCAACTTGCACTTGGCGAAGGCAAGGAAAAGACGGCTTTCGTGACACAGTCCGGTCTTTATGAATTTAATGTGTTACCCTTTGGGTTAAAAACGAGTCAAGCTATGTTTCAGCGTGTGATGGATAAGGTACTTGCCGGAATAAAATACAAGAAGGTTATAGTCTATGTAGACAATATATTGGTCTATGGAGAAACATTCGAAGAATTTATGATGGCCTTAGAAGATGTCTTGTTACGTTTGAAATCAGCCAATTTAACCCTAAAACCATCCAAGTGTAAATTTGGGTATCAGAAGGTGACCGTTTTGGGACATGAAGTTTCCGCTAAAGGGATTGGAACGGATGCGAAGAAAGTGGAAGCCATGAGGAAGTTACAAACCCCAAAGAATGTCAAAGAGGTCAGATCTGTGTTAGGATTATATTCCTATTATAGGAAGTTTATAGATAACTTCGCTGAGATAGCATTCCCTATAACAAGCTTAACGAAGAAAAATAAGAGATTTATTTGGTCGGAAGAGGAACAAAAGGTGTTATAGCTGTACCCGATACTTCTATAATGTCCGTACGTCCACCCACACATGCATGCATTCTTTCAAATAAATATGTGATCATAGGACCCATACATTAGTCCACAATAAAGAATTGAAGAAGCAACACCTATTTTAATAAAACTCCAAATTGGACAACTCCTGGAAAACTTACCTTATTACCGCAACATATGGTCCATATCGAAACGGATGATACCAGCAACTGCATTACCGAGCCGAGCCACGAGAACAATAGCAAGAGATAAGGCGCCCGGCGGACATCGTTTTTTCATCATAGAATTTGTGCAGTGCTACAAGTAAACAACTTTCATTCAGCGCCGGTGACACGTCTGCCCTATTTAAGTCCAGTGCAATTACCGAGTGTTGGTACCGAATGAAAATAGAAGTTTAAACGGGTATGGTGTTTTTGCAAGAAAATAACCTCGTGTTATAAGCGTGATATTTGGGTTAATTTAGTGAACAAATAGCTACTTACAATGACTACGGCTCAATTGTTAACTGTTTTGGAGGAAACAGCGGATTTATTACGAAAAACGCAAGTTAATTTGAGAAAGTGTCCTAAGGCATTGCTAACAAAAGGTTATATCGAAGCCCGTTTGCAATGTGTAGAACAATACTGGGACACGTTTAAACACTTCCATCAGGAGCTTATAAAATGCACACCTAAAAAAGAATGCTTGGAGATCTCTTATTTAACAAATGAAGAGTATTACATTAATGAAGATTTATACCTGTGTATTTGTGGTGATTTAAAAGACATGTTATCGGTATTCTCGAGTAATCAGAGCTCACAAAGTCAACCAACGCAAGGGTCGGTAACGATAGAAGAGAGAGTGAAATTACCACGGATACAACCACCGGCTTTTAGCGGCAATTACGAAGACTGGCCTACATTTCAAGACTTGTTTAAATCACTCATTCACGACAATCCGTCGCTTACTAATGTTATGAAGTTACATTTTTTGAAAAATAGTGTTACCGGAGAAGCCCAATCGTTGCTAAAAAATGTTCAAGTAACCGGCCATAATTACGAACAAGCTTGGAAAATTCTGGAAGATCGTTACGGTAACCAAAGAATCATAGTTAATGCTATTCTGAAAAGATTATTTTCACAAAGAAAAATTACTACACAAACTGCTAGTCAAATCAAAACCTTACTAGACACAACTAACGAATGTTTAAGCAGCCTAATCAACCTTAAAGTGTCTACTGAGTCGTGGGATCCTTTTATAGTCCATTTGGTAGTCATGAAACTAGATACCGACACACACAAAGATTGGGAAGAACACTCTTTCAAGGGCAGTCCCAATGAACTACCAACATGGGGTGAGTTGAAAGATTTTCTTGAGACTAAATTCCAGACCCTAGAGTTTATAACCAGCGCCACCACCTCCGCAGTAAAACCAACGACTCAGAGAAGTTTCTACACAACTACAACAACACCTCCTGTAACAAGAACGTGCTTGAAGTGTAACGAAAATCACACCCTTAGTCATTGTAAAGAATTTGTGAATATGCAAGTCCGCGAACGAATTGACTTTGTAAAAACCAACAACCTGTGTTTCAACTGCCTGCTCGTTGGTCACCCGGTTTTTAAGTGTCGCCTGCCAACGTCCTGCCAAATATGTAATAAACGGCATCATTCGTTATTGCATCAGGCGAAGTTCGAAAACATGAAAACGCATTTTGGTCAAGTTGAAGATAATTGCGATGTAGAAGAACCAGAAGTAGAAGATGAAGTAGAAGATGAAGTAGAAATTTCGACACATTTTGTTACCAAGCGATCTACAGCTCTGTTAGCTACAGCGCTGGTTCCTATAAAAGACGATACAGGCCGCGTCACCACATTAAGAGCCTTAATCGACCAAGGCTCACAAGCTAGTTTTATCACAGAGAGAGCCGTACAGTTCATGAAGCTAAAGAAAACACCTACTACTGGTACGGTCACTGGCGTGGGATCGACAAGAACAACGATTAATAGCGTAGTACATTGTGAAGTTCTTTCGAGATATGATACAACCTTCAACCTCAACATCAAAGCTTATGTGCTAGCTTCACGATTGACCACAGAACTTCCCTCAAGAACGATCTCCACCGCTCATCGTACTTGGTCCCACCTTATAGGCTTGGACCTGGCAGACCCAAACTACAATCATTCAGCACGAGTAGATATGCTGCTGGGCGTAGACGTGTACGCACAAATTCTGAAGGATAATATAATCAAGGGCCCCCCAGGTTCACCGTGTGCTCAAAATACAAGCCTGGGTTGGATCCTTTTCGGAGATGTTGAGAACAGTCCGACAGAAAATGTGATTGTTATGCACCATAACCTTGACATTGACCTTCTGGTCAGAAACATGTGGGAACTAGAATCACCAAAAAATCCAGAGCTAACATCAGAAGAGAAACAATGTGAAAGCATTTATACAAACACAACTACCAGAGCAGAAGACGGAAGATACATAGTCAAATTACCAACAAAAACCGATACTCTTAGAGCAACAAATGGAGACACTAAGGACATAGCCTTGAAACGCTTTAGACAATTAGAACGCAAGTTTGAACGAGACACAACACTTAAAACTGAGTATACCAAGGTTATCAATGACTACATTACACTGAAGCACATCCAGGAAGTGCCGGAACACGAGTCTAATAATGCATCGGTGTACCTACCACACCACGCCGTTATTAGAGACGACAAGGAAACGACGAAAGTGAGAGTCGTATTTGATGCGTCCTCCAAGGGAACAAATAACACTTCACTAAATGATGAGCTACTGGTAGGTCCACAGCTCCAAGATGATATGAGGGACATCATCATGAGATGGCGAATGAAAAGAATATGCTTTGTTGCCGACATACAAAAAATGTACCGCCAAATCATGGTCACGAGACAAGATACAGATCTACAGCGATTCGTTTGGAGACAGAACTCAGCGGATATTATTAAGGAATATCGCCTTCTTCGGGTTACCTTTGGGACGGCATCGGCACCCTACTTAGCCGTTAAAACTTTACAAAGAGTCGCAGAAGATGAAGGCAGTCATCATCATTTGGCTGTAAAAACAATAAAAGAAGACTTTTATATGGATGACCTCATGTCTGGGCAGGATAGTGTTGAAGAATCTTTAGATGTTGCAAAAGCCATAACAAACATCTTAAAAAGGGGAGGTTTCGAATTACAGAAATGGGCATCAAACAGCCCTGACTTCCTAAAAGAGTTTGAAATCTCCGAAAGAAGTGGCAAGGTTAATATGGCTATCACACTAGATGGGACAATACGTGCTTTAGGTCTTTCTTGGAATATGGGGGAAGACAACTTTCAATACGAACTTGAGCTACCTCCACCACCAGACACCATTACCAAACGAAACATATTAGCGGAAATTCAGAAACTGTTCGATCCACTTGGCTGGTTGGCTCCAAGCATTATACAAGCTAAAATGATAATACAAAAACTGTGGCTGCATCGATCCAGCTGGGATGAAGAAGTTGACCCTAAAATTAAAGAACAATGGTTACATATACGAGACAACTTTAAATATTTGAAAAATATAAAGATTCCGAGATGGTTACATACAACCAAACCGAGGCTAGACAAGGTAACAATCCATGGGTTTTGTGACGCCTCTGTGACTGCTTACGCAGCCGTGGCATATTTAAGAGTGGAGACGGAAAAGGGCGATTTTAAAACAAGTATAATTGCTGCCAAGGCTCGCGTTGCACCTGTCAAAACCGATATCTTTGCCACGCTTAGAACTTTGCGGAGCTACACTTCTAGCAAAACTTCTGAAACAGATTAGAGAAGCAATGAAAATTCCAGAAAACCAAGTATTTGCATGGACAGACTCAACAATTGTTTTGTCATGGTTAAGAGGAGATCCGAATCGTTGGCAAACTTTCGTGAGAAACCGGGTTGTGAGTATTTTAGACGACGTTGGAGATAAATGGTACCATGTCAAATCTCAATGCAATCCAGCGGATGTTGCTTCCCGGGGCACACTTTTGCAAGAGCTTATCTTACACAACCTATGGTGGACTGGTCCAAAATGGCTTAATTACGATAAAATCCCGTTTGATAATCCAGACTTGTCAACCGATTTAGAAAAGAAGGCTAAGATTATTACTAATTTGAAGGTACAAGAAGAACAAAGTATCACAAGTAAATTTGAAGATTTTGATGACCTTGCACAGCTGATAACAACGATTTGCTATTGCAAAAGATTTTTCAACCAAAAACGTTTTTTTAGCAAATTCAGCTTTTACGACCGATGAGCTTGAGCTAGCTTTAAATATTTGCATTAAATTAGTTCAAGAACAGACTTTCTATGACGAGATCGACTTGCTGAAGAGAAATAAACACGTAAAACACGATAGCCCATTGAAGTCTTTGAGCCCGTATCTAGATAATGAAAATATACTCAGGGTGGGCGGTCGTCTCCGTCATGCAAATTTAAGCGAAGACAATAAACATCCTATAATTCTAAATAACAAGAATCGGTTAGCCACTCTCCTCGTTGCAGACGCTCACATCAAGACAGCTCATGGTGGACTACAGCTTATGATGTGCTATCTCAGACACAAATTTTGGATATTAAAACCTAAAGGAATTATCAAATCGCATCTTCATAGGTGTTTAATATGTGCCAGACAAAGAGCCACTGTTACAAGACAATTGATGGGAGATTTACCTAAGCAACGTGTTACGCCAGCACGACCTTTTCTTAATAGTGGAGTGGACTTTGCGGGCCCGTACCAGACACTTATGTCAAGAGGCAGAGGAGTAAAAACAACCAAATCGTATATAGCTATATTTGTTTGTATGGCTACAAAGGCTATACATTTGGATTTAGTCGGAGATTTGACATCGGAAGCCTTTGTTGGAGCTTTTCGTCGTTTTGTATCTAGAAGAGGAAGATGCACTCACCTATGGAGTGATCAGGGGCGAAATTTCGTTGGAGCAAGCAAGGCGTTAGCGGATGCGTTCAACGAGGCTAAACTGGATTTCGATGTCGAGATAGCTAATAAACTCGCACAAGATGGTACTCAGTGGCACTTCATTCCAGCCTACAGCCCCAACTTCGGAGGATTATGGGAAGCTGGAGTCAAATCTGTTAAGTACCACTTAAAGAGAATTTTAAACTCTCATCTCACGTTCGAAGAAATGACTACCGTACTGTGTCAAATAGAGGCATGTCTTAATTCACGACCGTACAGCCCCATCGATGATAATGACAGCGCAGACCCGTTAACTCCTGGACATTTCCTAATAGGAGAAGCACCCATAACGATACCGTCACCAACCTTTAACAATGTGAAAATGAGTCACTTAACCCGGTGGCAACATTTGCAAAAAATATTAAACGATTTTTGGTCCAGATGGCAACAGGAATATCTGTGTAAACTCCAGCAAAGAACGAAATGGACAAGACAAGTAACTGAGTTTCAGATCGGCCAAATAGTGCTAATAAAAGCTGAGAATCTGCCGCCGGGCAAGTGGTTGATGGGCCGCATAGTTGGAAAGCATCCCGGTGCGGACGGATTAACGCGAGTCTATAGTGTAAAAAGTGGAGATAGTATTGTGAAACGTTCAATTACGAGTAGTAAATTATGCTATTTTCCTGTTGAAATTGATTCATAAAATAATTAGTCTTAGATTCTTACCAATTTTGTTCATCAAAACTGTTAAAGAGTTTATCATCTTATACAATTGATTTTTGTTTCAAAATATGCATATTTTAGTTGATTATTTTAAAAGGATAATTAATATCCTTTTGGTGGGCGGTATGTTATAGCTGTACCCGATACTTCTATAATGTCCGTACGTCCACCCACACATGCATGCATTCTTTCAAATAAATATGTGATCATAGGACCCATACATTAGTCCACAATAAAGAATTGAAGAAGCAACACCTATTTTAATAAAACTCCAAATTGGACAACTCCTGGAAAACTTACCTTATTACCGCAACAAAAGGCATTTGAAGAGTTGAGAAAGAGAATATGTGAAGCGCCGGTTTTGACTTATTTCTCTAATGATAAGGAAGTAACAACAAGATTGTATGTCGATAGCTCGGACAAGGCTTTGGGAAGTTGCTTGTTTCAGGGTAAGGAAGAAATGAAGCCTGTCGCTTATGCATCAAGGAAATTAAGTGCTGCCGAACAGAGATATTCGGTGACAGAAAAAGAATGCCTGGGTTTGATATGGGCCATACAATATTTCAAGCATTATTTATGGGGGCTTAGGTTTCAAGTTGTTACAGATCATAGAGCGTTGGTTTGGTTGAAGAGTAAGCGCGATATGAATGGACGACTTGCAAGATGGGCCTTGGCGGTGCAGTCATGGGACTTTGATATTGTCTACTGTTGTGGCAGAGATAATATAGTTGCAGATTTCTTGAGCAGAAATCCATCGTCTTGTTCAGGAATTTTCTCTATACATTCCGCACTCGGGTTGTCGTGGACCATGACGCCACCAACAGGAGGAGAGCCCAGGCGAACGAGGAGGCGAGGGGCAGCGGGAAACCGGCGGTATTCGTACCTACCGTAGTCCGCGAGTCGTCGAACCGCCGAGGGGTGCTAATGCCCATGGCGGTGCGGTGCGCAAATAGGATGCTGGGCCGCCCGAACGCGGCGGTCAGCATACGGGGGTTCTTCGCGGCCGGCGGCTCTAATGTAATCTTCGCCACCGCGGTGGCGAGGATGTTGGTGGCGCGTTTAGACCCGGACAGGATGGCCCGCGAGCTCGGAGACATGGCGGAGGCTCGCGCCCTGCAGGCCGTTGTGGGCCTGTGGGCATGCAGGGACGTACCCCTCCTGACGACCAAGGAGGAGAAAAAGGACGAGGATGTGGCGGAGGCAGCAGAGGAGCAGGCAATACTGCACACCCTCGCTGGGCTGTCATCCGAACAGGCTCTTGCCGTAGTGGAAGAGCGCCAGAGGCCGGGGCGGCGTCTGGAACTGGCTGTCGCGGCCTTCGTTTTTAACAAGCCACTGGCTTCCCGCGCGGTCGGTTCTCGGGTCTGCCTAGTCTGCCTGGCGTCTCATTACGCTGGTGAGACGCCGGAGGGGACAGCACAACACACGGACGGAGATCGACCTCTCCCAGCTTTCGAGGACGTCCGGCGTATCATTACCGCAGGCGGCGGTAACTCGCGCGCACTTGAAATGGCAGCCCTAATCCACAATAGGGAAATGCACGCCACAAATGGAAACATACACTTCCTGACGACAGCCGGCGAGACCAGGATGGACTCGCTCGAAAGGTTGCGGACACTCACAGAGCGTGGGGACCGTTTCAAATGGCAACCCAACAGAACGGCGGACGATGCCCTACGGGAGGCTGAGTCAGAACTCTCAGCCATGACTGTACAAAGTACGTTCTTGAGCGGTTCGCAGACCACCTCGACGCCTCCGGCGCAACATTGCTTCCTCGGGACATGTGAGGACTTGTTGCCGGGGGAGGAGGACCGACCCGCCGCGCCGGCACGGGATCTGCCGGCGGAAGAGACCGAAGAGGACGGCGAGGCAACTGCAGCCGCGACCGCCCCTACTACCCCCGCGACGGCGACAACGGCTGTGCAGCGGGCCCCCGTGGCCGTCCCGTGCGCCGCGAAGGACAAACCGTCGGTCTTAGTCTCACTATTCCGCAAGCTGAAGAAAGTGGCGAAGCGGCCGGGCGGGGTGGAGGCAAGGGAGGGACGCGAGGTGCTTGGACAGATACAGACGCAGGCATGTGCTGGGTCGATTGCTTCGGACAGTATCTCGGGCGGCCACCAGCCCGGAAGCGCCGAGGCTGTTCGCGCGGCCCACGAGAGGTCTAGCTGGTTTGGGGTGTCCAGTGAAACAAGGTACAATGAAGGTGGTGTGGACCCGTGGAAGACGCCCGGAGGCACTGACGATCCGTACGTGCATATCGACAGAAGCGAGTCTCCTGTTGACTCGGATTACTCCGACGACAATGAGGGAGAAGGCCAAGTCGAGGATGATCGACAGGCAGGTCGGCTAACTAAACAAGCAGTCCAGGTATTGAGAAAAAGCGAAAAGGTATTTGAGATCATTTCTGAGAGGAAGGTCAGGGTAAACCTCGCGTATCTCGAGGACCAACAGTCAATTAACCAAACACGGGACCTAATCACTGACATCATTAAATACTACAGCTCTGTTCCCGGAAAGGTCGAAGTCGAGATGTTAAAATCAAAAAAGGCATTTACATTCCACGTGACGAATCCTTATTTATCCCCTCGCGAGGAGTCTGTCACCTCAGAGGCATCTGGAGCACAGACGTCAGAGGCTGAAAATCTCGATGTTATAGACTCAGACATCATCGAACGGTTTAGAGAGGGGATCGTCTTAATCTCTAAATTTTCTGGTATAAAAAACCGGACTATCAATTTTCAGAGCCGGGGATTTTCGGAAAAACAAATTCACAAAATTTTGGTTAACAATCCGGACTCGACATTTTCAGAAGTATTAGAATATTTGCTAAACCAACAGGGTGAACTCACATATTCCAAGAATATGTTCACCTTTCCCACATAAAGATTAACAGAGATACTCAAATCTTGACACCCGAGGGACACTAACCCCCACCGCGGGGGGCTTTAAGGTTATCGAAGCAGAAAGAGACCCCCAAGTGAGGGACGAGAGGGTGAACCCTTCTTTGAACAGGGTAACCTGGAGTTACATTGCCGGCGGCGCCCGCCTGCAAACTGCGGCAGCCACCTCAGCCCCAACGCTGCGTGCGGACATAAGGATCTTGGCTCTAAAGACGCCTCTCGACCACGGTGCGAGCCACGATATTGTAGTAGCTGTTGTGCTTTTAAACTAATATAATTCTGAAAGTTAACTTTCAGAATTATATTCCTCGTCGGTGCGGTGTTACATATTCCGACCGCGGTGTATGCATCGATGGATCTCCATGAGCACTGACATCTTCGAAATTGACATCCTGACTGAAAATTGGCAACTCCACCTTTTGTGTATATGAGTTTTCTGGATTATACACATCTTCTATTTGTAGCAAAGTTTTTCTTAGTTCATCCTTCGACGCAAACAACTTTGATGCAAGCAACCATTGATACCGATCGCTCACGGAATTTATGTAGTGTTTGACAAATTTGGAGTCGTCCTTGATTTCCGCCTTCGCTGCTAAGCTTTCCAAGGCGTAAAAATACTCTACGAGCGTTTCTTGTTGCTGTTGCTTTCTGTAGTAGAACTTCTCAGTCCCCATAGAATTTTTTCGCCGCCATTCTACACGTCGAAAACATTCTATGGGGAAGACACAAAAATAGGAATATATAATTCTACCTTACCACTTTTATATTTTATATTTTATATTTTCCCTTCCTCTGGGAATTGCCACCACGCGGGCTTATTTAATTACTCTCAGGGTCGAGCACTGCTTTTATTTAGCGAGCGGGTATCTACCCCGCACCTCCACCATATGAGGAAAAGGGTGTAGCTAGTTAATAAAAGAAATTAAAATTAACTTTCAGAATTATATTAGTTTAAAACACAATAGCTACTACAATATCGTGCCTCGCACCGTGGTCGAGAGGCGTCCGCTGAAATTATATAAAACAAAGCCGGTGTTCCATCGAACCGTTAGTTTAAAAATTCTAACCATTAAACGGCCAGTTAACAAAAAGGAAAAGTGCAATAAGGTGTATTCTTACAATACAACCTTATTTCACTACAGTACCTATTGACAGTTCGTGTTGTTTTCAAGATTTCTTTAAAATTTTAAAAGCTTTTCTGTGTGTTAATTGTAAAGAATAGCCGACGCTCTAGAAAATATGAATAACACAATACGTAGTTTGGCGGAATGTGAGGCTAACCAAATGTTGTCGGATATTAATGATGTTTATAAACGGACTGCTGAAATGACAGGTGTGGATTTCATATAATATAATATTTTATTGATACAACTAGGCAATGACGTGTATAATTTGTAAAATTTCCTTGTACAGGGTGGACCAAAAGTCCGTTAACTTTTGAATCGGTAGCTGCGTCGGGGAGCGGTGGCGGGGTAAGGCGGCGGGGTTACGAAATGCAAGAGCGGCCAATGGGAATTTAGTGCCATGGCGTCCTTCACCGGAGTACAACGTGCGTTCTGCGTACGCGAGTATTATAAAAATAACGATTCTTTAACATTATCGCAACGAAAATATTGCAATCATTACAATATACGGCATAAAAGTGAAGCTCCATCGATTCAATTGATTAAAAGTTGGGTAAAGAAATTTGAAGAGACAGGTTCAACGTTAAAACAACCACGATCCGGCCGACCTAGGACATCAAGAAATCCCGAAAATATGGAACGTGTAAGAGCGTCTGTTCGTGAACAACCCAGGCTCTCTACTCGAAAGCGGTCTAGCGTCTTAAATGTGCCCAGAACATCTTTAATCCGCATTCTTCATAAAGATTTACGTTTTCATCCGTACAAAATCCAAATGGTACAGGCATTAAAGCCTCAAGATCACGCTACCAGGCTGCAGTTTGCCAACGAAATGCTAGAGAGGTTTACCAGCTTTACCAACATTTTTTTCTCAGACGAGGCACACTTCCACCTAAACGGGGATGTCAACAGGCAAAATTGCAGGTATTGGAGTGAAACCAATCCGAAATTGAAGCATCAAAAACCCCTGCATTCACCTAAGGTTACTGTATGGGCAGCTTTGTCAGCAAGAGGCATTATTGGACCCTACTTCTTTGAAGATCAAAGAGGACGCAGTGTTACAGTGAATACAGAGCGGTATATTGTCATGTTACAAAACTTTTTTGCTCCTACGCTACAGGATTTTGATGGTTTTAATCAACAATCGTGGTTTCAGCAAGACGGGGCAACATGTCACACCTCCAATAACTCATTGAGTGCAGTTCGAGAAATTTTCGGCCAAAAAGTCATATCCAAAAGAGGTGACATTAACTGGCCTCCTCGCAGCCCGGACCTGTCCCCAATGGATTTTTTTCTTTGGGGATACCTTAAAAGTAAAGTTTTTGAGACCAACCCAGTGTCTGTTGAAGAATTGAAGCAACGTATTCGCGAGGAAATGCAAAACATTTCTCGGAACACTTGTCAGGCCGTCACTGAAAATTTTCGCTCCAGGTTACGGCAATGCCAAAATAATGAAGGATCACATATGGATGACGTAATTTTTAAAAAAAAAATTCCCTATTCATGTGTTTTTATAATTAATAAACGGTTTTCATCTGATATAATTAGTTTTCATTTTATTTTAGTTTGAAATGTAAAAAGAGTTATGGTCCACCCTGTATTTAGGTGTAATTTAACTATTCTTAATATTTTTAGGTTAGTTCAACTTTGACATTTGGGATTTACGAATTGTGAAGCGTAACAAAAATATCTTAATACTTGACGTGCACTTTGTTTTGAATCTTCGTTCACGTGTTATCCATTGCACCGATCAAGACGCCTTATTACTATTGCATATACATTACTTCTCTGTAAAAATGAATTGTTCATAAAAATGGTTAATTGGCTTTCTTTTTTTAGGGAAGTCTGAGAGCACGGTTAGGCGAATTGCAAACGAAGGCAGTAAAAATGAAGGAAAGTTTGGGACCCCAGCGAAACATAGAAAAGGTCGCCCTCCGAAAAAGTTAGACGATTTTGACATTTGTGCAATTCGTCAAAAGATCCAATTTTTCTATACCGTGTAAAAAGAAGCACCAACTCTCCAAAAACTTCTTACAGTTTTAAGAGAAGATATGGCTTATGAAGGTAGTCGAGAACATCTCAGACAACTATTGATTTCTATAGGTTTTCGATTCAAAAAGTGCCAATCTAAACGCTCTGCTCTTATAGAACAGCCTATAATTGCAGATAAAAGAGAGAGATATTTAAATGTTATTATGAAGAATCGTGATTTACCCGAAGAGCTTAGAAAACAAATTATATATTTGGACGAAAGCTATATACATTCTTCATATAAATTAAAAAAATGTTGGCAATCTATCAGAACAACTGGTGTTTTAGAAGAGGTTTCCAAGGGCAAACGATGGATAATTGTACATGCAGGTAGTGACAAAGGGTTTGTACCTAACGCTCTTCTGATATTTAGTGGTCACAACAAAAAAGAAGATTACCATTCTGAAATGAAAACCAACAAAATTTTAAGAAATGGGTTTTGGAAAAACTGGTCCCAAATGTAACGGAGCCATCAATAATTGTCATGGACAATGCTCCCTATCATTCTGTCGTAAAGAATAAATCTCCTACAACACAAACAAAAATAGCAGTAAGAACTTGGTTAGAAGAAAATGGCATCCCCTTTGACCCCTCCTCTTTGAGAAAGCCATCACTCTTGATATTAGCAAGAAAACACAAACCGGATCCAATATACGAAATAGACGAAATATTGGGAGAATTTGGGCACACAGTGGTGAGGTTACCTCCCTACCACTGTGACCTGAATCCCATAGAGCTCATTTGGGCACTGGCTAAGCAAAAAGTTGCATCTAAAAACGTTGGGGCTAGTGACATCAAAAAACTAACCGAGGATGCATTCAATGACATCACCGAAGAAAATTGGAGGAATTGTTGCGAGCACATAAAGAAGATAGAAAGAGAGTACTTCAAAAATGGCGAAACTCTATATGAAACTATAGACAGTTTGGTCATAAGAGTGGGGCCAGACTCTGAGTCTGAGTCGGAAGTTGAAGGAATGGTTATGAGGCAATACTCCGATTCAGAACAAATTGCAGAGTGCCCAAATGAAGATATTGCTGAGATGGTAGAAGAATATCTTGAATCGGACATGTCAGATTAAAATAGTAATAAAAATATTGTTTTTTTACGCATTACAGTTTTACTTTATTATTACTAAACCCTAACAAACTTTATTTTATCTCTCTATAGAACCTTGCCGTAACAAGCCGACGTATTTACGTCACTATATGATCGGATTAATATGTCATAATGACAAGGTTCTACGTAGGGCTAATATATTATTATTGCTCAATCAGGGTATAATAAATGAAAAGGTGTAAATACATATAGTACATAATAGGAGTTCTACAGACAAAGGTCTGCTTGATTATCCTTAATAGTATGATGTATATAATTGTAGATAATTTTAATATACTAATCAAACTATAATATACTAAATTAACTATCAAAGTCATTTGAGTTGCACTATATCGGGTTGCCTGCTAACAGATAGTGGCGGTGGCGCCCTCAATTATTTTCTACTCTTTCTTGTCGGACTGTACCGTCTTCCAGACCGCACTCACATAATGAATGATCGCGGACACGGATCTTAGCTAAAAATGAAGGTGAGCAAATGTGACCAAGTCGCAATCGTATTATCGTGGAGACTGCTCGCTTGTTGGCATCACGATATTTGAAAAACCAGGGTTTTACTGGCAAGTCGGGTTGAACACTGCCGTAATACTTGCCTTTGGAGCAACGAGAGATGTTCCATTCTTCACTCCAGCGTACTCTAAGATGGGACTTAACCGAGGTACGGATGTCTCGCCCTAAACATTCAGAATATGAAGTACAACCAGTTTCGATGGCCTGTTTGGCGCACGCGTCAGCCTGCTCATTGCCGGTAATGCCAGTGACCAGGAATCCAAGCCAAGGTAACCTGGATGCCCGAAGAGTGACATCTATAAAGGGTTTCCCTAGTCTTCAAGTTTATATAAAGATTGTCTTTGGAGCGAAGCGGATATTTTGAAATATCCTGAAGGCAGCTAAGAGAATCGGAGAAAACAATAGCTTTATTTATTTTATGTGATTCTACATAAGACACGGCTTCAAAAATTGCAATTGCTTCACCAGAAAATACTGTTGTTTGGGGGGGACATCTAAAGCTTAAGACAATTTTATAACGAGGTATCCACACAGCTGAGCCTACATATCCGTCATTAGACAACCTTGACGCGTCCGTAAAAATAATGGTCCAATCTGCCCATTGTTCAGCCATTGCCCTATTGAATAAGTTATTAGCGTTCGATATACCTTTATTTAAACCAAAGGAAAACATAATATTTGGCTTAAATACAAGGGCATTGAAGTCAGTGGAAAACAAGGGATTACAAGAGAACTGGAGAATAGGGGGAAGCCCAGAAAGCTTATGAAAACTTTTAACCAGACAAGGGGTGTCTTTGTGGGACCAGTATTTGGAAAGGGAAACTAAACGAGACAGATTATTTATACGGGACACACGTTGCTGTTCATAAGTATCTAAACAAACACAAGACTTAACAATTTGACAATCATCGAAAAGAGTACCGTACTGTCAAATCATACATTTGTCTCTTTCCCTTTCAATGTGACTTCATAGAAGTGTCATTAGTGTTTGCTTGCGGTTTCTAATATAGTAGTACAGATATTTATCAGTTTTCATTTGCTACTATTCTAATAACGTAATAATATAAAATATAATTACATCAAGCATCAAATAACTTTTATCTTTATTTGTGTTACCAGCTAAAGATTTTTTGAATTTGCCGCTTTTTTTTTGTGCAACGACTCACTGATCAGACTCTAATTTATGTGTTTATAGTTGCTATACAAGGTCATCAATAAATAAAAAAAAAAAATCAGCAAAAGCAGTTGTTAAAAAATGGAATCAATTAAGTAAGAGACAGCTGGTCGCGATCTTTACACGTGACTAAGAGTGCTAAGAAATCTGGGTCTGGTTCAGTTCGTGTTAAAAGTTACTGCTATCACAAACACATGCTTTTTCTGAAAAAAAAAAAAACCAGCTGAAACGCACGAAAGTGCCAACAGTACAGAAATCGATAAAAACAATTCAGACACTGAGGACGGTAATTTGGAAAATGCTATGAACCAAAATAAAGAAGATGAACTTTCTGCATTTGAAAAACCGGATCAAGAAAATCCCTCGAACGCTAAACGATCCAAAAAAAGGGATGTGGCAAGGCAAAAGCTCAGGGCGATGGATCTAAAAATGATGTCTTTTATTGATAATCAAATGAGTAGTAAAGACAATTCGCAAAATGAAGATCGTAACATGTCCTTTTTCAAAGGAATACCTCCAACACTATGCTCATTTAACGATGATCAAGTACTAGAATTTCAAGTAGGTGTTATAAATTTAGTACAGAACATAAAACGCCGCAATGATAACGTATGGAGAAATCAACAATCATCTACTTCCAACAACTACTCATATCAATCACCGCCAAAAGGATATTTCACATCAAAATATCCTGTTGATATATCGGTATCGTCAAATTCTTCACGGAGAAAACGAGGCTTTAGCAAAGTACCTATTTGGCTTGGCTATTTTTTTTTCGGCTAAATATAACTAAGACTTATTCAAAACGTTCAATAAAGGGTTGTTAATATTGGATAAGCAAGTATTGCTAAATGTTTTTGGTATTATTAACTAAGCACTCATGTCTTTGCAAACAACTGACTTCGTAAATATAACCCTCATCAAATTCTGCTAAACATAGACAAGCGTTCACTGTTGCTTACTGATAAATACGTTATTTAGTTTGTGGAATATCGTTCTTGGTAAATTTTAGACAAGTCACTATGTTGCAAACATCCTGGCAACTTGTAAAAAACTAAACAATTTGCTCATCTGTGTTTAAACAAGTAGAAATGGTTGAAATGTTCAAACGCACACTGCTATTTACGGACCAGTATTTTATGTAATATTAGACCAATTATACTTGGTTAAGTTAGACAAGTTACTACAATGCAAATAACCATGTAACTTGTTTAAAAACCAACTCTTTACTTATCTACATTTAAATAATAAGAATTGGATAATATACATAAGTTTACTACAATGCAGATAACCATGTAACTTGTTTAAAAACAAACACTTTACTTATCTACATTAAATAATATGCATTGGATAATATACATAAGTTGACGCTATTATTTAAAACCAAGTATCTTGATTAATATATGACCAATAACAAATTGAACACGTTATAAGTTACTTATTAGAATTTAAACAAGGAAAAAACGGTAGAATAGACGAGCTTACAATGTATTTGCCGACAGGCTTGTTAATAAATTTTAGACCAATATTAATTGGGAAACATTAGATAAGTCGCTACGATACTAATAACTGTTTTATTTTATTAAAACAAACACGTTATTTGTCTAATATATGCCAATGCGTGACCAGCAACTATACATACGCGTCTTGCCTATGGTTTTGCTCTAACTTAAGCGGCCCTTAGACTTGGCTAATTTAAGTATGCGTAATTTAGATAGAGGCATGCGAGGACTTCAGAATGAACTCTTAAAGGTGTCCGTTGGTAGCCGACTGCACGCAACACCTGCAGACGACGTATCGTCGCGTCATGTTATGTTCCTATGAAATAAGGTATAAGTTGGCATGACGCGACGACACGGCGGGTAGTGACAGGTATGCTTGTTTGAAAACCTTATAATCTGTGATTGAAAATAAACAAGTTATTTATCTAAATTAAGGAACTTGAAAAAAAAACATTTTTATTTACTGACAAGTTCATTATTTACTTTAGGATATAAAAGCTCAGCTTTAAATGAGTAACTTACTTCATATATACCGTGAAGTTTGTTGCGTACTGTTAAACTGTGTTTGAAAATAAACAAGTTACTAATTTATATTGAGAAACTTGAAAAAAATACACTGTTATTTATTTACTGACAAGTTCATTATTTAATTTAAGATCTAAAAGCTCAGATTTAAATGAGTAACTTACTTAATTGTTAACGTGAAGTTGGTTGCGTACTGTAAAACGGTCTTGGCATCTGCCATTTGCATTTTCGCCGAGCTTCTGTGTGGTCGGTCACATCTTGCGCGCGGGGGCGAGCACTAGTAGTTTCAATTTCACTTGCAGACATTTATTTAATTAGGCATTTCAAATACCTTTAGGGTACGTTCAGATGACAAGCGTTCAACGCGCGTTTTGATAACGCGCGTTTACAACTACATAATACTTATTCAGGGTCGTACACATGCTAACGCGCGTTTTATTGAAACGCGCGTTAAACGCTGCACTAGCGCCCGACTGTTGTCAGCGCGCGTCAACGCGCGCTTTGAGATCATTGGTTTTCTATATTGCCGTTCAGTTGAGCGCGCGCTTTCGACGCGGATGGACGTATTTTAGGGTTCATCGGGTCATCAAGGAATCGTCCGAAATGGAAAACGAGGTTTTCAATACGGAATTATTTATAGACGAAATAGAGAAACGTCCTGCGATATGGGACATGGACAAGTAGCAATTATTCAGATAGGAATTTAAAGAGACGGGCTTGGGAAGAAATTGTCCTCATATTCTGTGCAGGAGATGATAGTGAAGAAAAGAAGAAATTATTATGTGAGTACTTATATTTATTCAGTTTGTGTTACAAATTAAATGTTGTTATCCAGCCAATCAAGTATTCCTTCGTTAATGAAATAATTTGTTAAATGTTCTCGAACATTATCCGCCTGTCGCACAGCACGCCCAGTATAATGTGAGGTTAGATTTTCCAGTTGTGGAGTATACAGTGTATCGTCAAAATTGTAGCCATCCCTCATTCTTACATAGTTATGAAGTGTGCATATAGCTTTTACAATCTTTTCTGCAGAACCGATGTTAACATCTAATGGCCTTTGTAAAATACGCCATTTATTGCACATTATGCCAAAAGTACATTCAACATAGCGGCGTGCTAATGTCAAACGATTATTAAATATTTTTTTAGCATAGGTGAGTGACCTTCCCCCGTAGGGTCGCATCAAATTCTCCATCATACCAAATGCTTCATCAGCCACTATCACATATGGCAACACTGTCGGTCTATTTTGTATTAACAATGTCTTTGGCTCGGGCAGGTCTAATGACCTTTCAGTCAGCTTTTTGTACAATGAAGAATTCTTGAATATACCCGAGTCACTATTTTTACCATACGCACCAATGTCAACCCATACAAAACAATAGTTTGCATCCGCTAGCGCCATTAAAACTAGCGAAAAAAAATGTTTATAGTTATAATACATGGAACCCGTATGTTCAGGCTGTATTAACCGTATATGTTTTCCGTCCAAGGCTCCCAAACAATTGGGAAACTTTGAGTTCTTTTCAAATATCTCCGATATTTCATACCATTTTTCTTTCGTTGGTTCACTCATAACCATGGGTTTCAATTTTCTCCAAATAGTTTCACATACATGTGGTATTATGGTAGCCACAGTAGATTTGCCAATTCTGTAATTGTAGCTTAATGTACCAAATGAACATCCCGTGGCCAAATACCTGAAAAAAAAAAACACGAACTATTACTAAAATCTGGTTTTTTTTTCAGCGTCATCTCTGCAAAAGAAATGGAAGAGTTTACGAGATAATTATATGAGAGAGGTCAAGAAAATGAAGACTGTTAAATCTGGATCAGGAGCTTCCAAAACCTTATCATATATTCATTATAATAGACTACGATTTCTACATCCATCTATAGCCGACAAACATACAGAAAATAGTTTCAATACAGAAAATGAATCATCTTCGTCAGAAGTTGCTGAAGTAGAAGGAAGTTCTGCTTTTAAGAGTCCTAAATCTACTCCAAGAAAAAAACAAAAAATAAGTCCTGCTGACGAAAGGTTTGCAAGCATATTAGAGCAGAGTTTAGCACAGAAAAATGTTTCGCACCCAAAAGAAGATGACGATGAAGATAAGATGTTTTGTTTGTCACTCGTTAAAGAGATTAAAAAAATCCCGGAATATAAACGGCTTCATACTAAAATTGGCATTTATAATTTAATCTTGCAAAACCAAAATGCGCAGAATCAGACATTTGAAAATCAAAATTATCGCAGCCCGGTACCACCACAAAGAAATTATTTGTCACAACAGCAGCGTAATCAAGATTTTCAGTATTATGATTTTAGATCACAGCAATCTGGTGTGCCAAATAACTTAGCGCATTACGGTTATACTACAGCAATGGAATCTCAATCGCCAGTAACACACACTCCATCGCCAGCACCAACTAACACCAGCAACGAATCGGAGTTAGATTTATTTAGTTAGTTGTTATTTTTCTGCAAGTAACAACTTATTGTTTGTTCTTTAAAAAATATTTCCTAAAGAAGTTTATTTGATTTGATTGATTTATAGATATGTTCATTATTTTCATTAATAACAAGTTACTATATTATAGATATGTTGATTAATAAAAAAATACGTATATAGATATGTCTTAAATAAAAAACTTACCTCAATGTAATAATGAGTTTTTCTTCTGGTGAAATGGTATATCTCACAGCGTTTTCATCTGCTACGAGTTCCTCGTTTATGAGAGACAGTAAGTCATCAAATGACTTGATGGACATTCTGAAGTAGTTGAAAAATTTGGGTCCGTATTGCCTTAATTTAGGATACAAGATTATGTACTGGCTTTCAGTCAGCCTGGTTGACAAAATTGGGTGGACCCAATATCTCCGTCTTCTATTGCGTCGTTTCAACCGTCGGTATAATATCACTGTTAAAACAGTTTCTACGTCCATCTTCGACAAATGAACTCTACTGAC
>OZ014458.1:9898559-10005499 GCA_963966035.1 Acleris laterana | reverse complement strand
CTCGGCGCGCTCGGGCCGCGTGCCCCGCGCCACCCGGTACGATGCCCTGGAACAACACACTTGTTATTGAACATTGACAAGTTTTAAACAAAGATATAAAAAGGCTAGAGGACGCCCGTGACCCGTACGTGTAGAATTGGTTTCACGCTGCTCCGCCTATTTCTCAACGTGGGGATAGAATTTCTAGAAATCCATTCTTAGTGCTCACTTACACCCGTATTTATAGTCAAGAAAAGTAATTACTTGAGTAAAAGTAATGACTGAAGTAACGATTTTTATATGACTTTTGACACTACTAATACTCAAGTAATTACTTTTCTTCACTATAAATACGGATGTTACATCATGAGAGGAACCGCTGTACTAAATTTCAAGTTTCTAGGTACAGTAGTTTCGGCTGTGCGTTGATATATAAGTCAGCGAGTCAGGTGTGCCTTTCATATATGTATAGGTATGTGGTCCCGTCTTTCTGAGCTGATGTCTCTTGAACGGCGCAACCGATCTGAATGAAACCTAGCTAAGAACCAACACTGAAAAACCTGCTTTCAAATACATACAATCGCATCCAAATTTGCTCATCCGTTTAAGAGCTACGGTGCCACATAGAGACACACAGATACAAACACACACACACACACACACACACACGCTTTGTTAAAGTATTTTTTGACAGTTACTGTCAAATTACACATTAAAAAAACAACGACAAAGCATATTTTAAGTACACTTAATCTATTTGACGTTTATGAATAAGTGGGGTAGACTTTAATTAAGACAGTAATGGCCCACAGTGGAGCGGCATAACTGCTGAATGCTGCAAATAAGGGTTACTTTGTATGTACACAAGGTGTCCGTACCACAAAGTAGGATGTGTTTTTTTTTTTACCAGGGCCGAGATTCTTGGCGGTAAAAACCATATCTTCGACCCTGTTGTCAACGTTTTGATAGGTCTTAATTACTTGACAGTAATAGCGGCCGCATGGTAAAGTTTCCATAATATTACGGGGTTATGCTAGGCTGACAGGATAGAGTGAGTGAGTACAACTAGTACTTACTTTACGTACAACGTTCAGCCATTTCCCTGATCGTTTTTTTCGGGAACGATAACACGCTTTTCAGCCGCCATATCTAGCTAACGTGACCACTGTGCGCAGGCACACCGACATAATTGGAGTCAGGGAGTTGCCCTCTATCCTGTCAGCATAGTATAATCCATTTCCGAGATCGTTACCAGTTTTGTTGTGACCTCCTAGACTATAACACGTCAAAGACAAAATGGTTTTTACCATCTAGTCCAGAATCTGGTGGTAGGACCTTGTGCAGGATCCGCCCGGATCGCTACCACCATCTTATCCATTAACCTACCGCCAAACAGCAGTGTTCGCATTGTTGTGTTCCGGTTTGGGGATAAGACAGCCGGTGAAATGACTAGCATAGAGGCATTCCATCTTAGTCCTCAGGGTTGGCAACGCATTTGCAGTCTTGTGAATGCGAATGTCTACGGGTCACAGTTTCCACTTACCATCAGGTGGCCTGTGTGCTCGTTTGTCTTCTCTATGCCATAAAAAAAAAACTCTATTCTACACAGAGGTAGGATGATTGCCAAACAAAGAGTCCCATACACTCTATAAATACTTTTACTTTGTTTACCAATCATGCTAAGTTTGCGAATCGTGCACAATCGCGTGCGAGACGGAAGCCAAAGCCATACGATAAATAAATAAACCTCCCGCTCGCCAAACAAACAACGCTGCTCATAAACCAAAAGGCGATATCTTAAACTTAATAACCAAAGCAGATACAACCCTCCCTTGTTAGTAATAAGGCTGCAATTACTATAGTCGTTTTGTCAGAGATACTGCCATTTGTCGCAGGGTAGAACGACCGAGACGCGTATCGTACTGGGTATAAAACCCTTTGAAACAAAGGCGATGTAATAGACGCCTACGGACAATCGTAGCGTCGTAGCCGCGTAGCGCTACGTCGCAGTAGCCGTAGACCTTGACATTTGGATGTACATACAATTAACATTCTTAATCGATGTGTGACCTTTTCTATATGCAGGCTCTATAATAGGCTGTAAAAACCATATCGTCTTTGTCCTGTTGAGGTATTGTTTTTAACTCTGCCGCCATTACTGTCAAGTAAATAAGAGCTATAATAAGCTATAATAACAGGTCAAAGACGATATGGAATACCAAGAATCATGCCCCAGTCCTTACAATCTATTAGTTATTAACCATTAGTTGAAGCGTTTTTCACAGGGACTCGTTATTAAATATTACGTCATCTCCGTCGGAACCAAAGACCCTATTAGGGGTCAACAATATTGCGACGCATCCGCTGAAAATTAGGGGACCAATTTGTAAGGAATTGAGGACAAGAACATTTTTAAAAGGTGTTCTGAGTAAAATAATGTTCTTGGTAACCGTAAAAGAAAAGTTCATTTTGTTATGAATTTTAGTTTAATAATGAACACTTCATTTTATTTTCCGTAATTTTTTGGACATTTTTGGCTATAAATCAAAAAGTACGTCATAGAAAACCTGCTGTGACATACAGACAGACAGACAACGAAGTCTCACCATAAGGGTTCCTTGTTTACCATTTTTATGGAACCGTAAAAAAGCTCGTAATACAAGCATAGTATGCTTTTGAGACAAACTTCTGAAAGAATATTTTTTATCAGGACAACTTCTCAAGCTCAGCAGAGAAAGGGTCAAGGAGAGATAAATTAGATTGGCCGTGGTTATTTCTGGCCTGCGAAGGCTTTAAAGGTCAAAATGCCACTTGGTAATAGTTACAGCGAAGCGCAGCCCAGAGAATCGTTCACTGCCAAAGCATCATCGTCTTTGGACGTGTTGAAATAAGTTCGAAATAGATTAAAACCTTAAATTCACCGCCTTCCCCAGGAAAATTACGATTTTTTTCAATATGAGACAACAAGACTAATAGGGAATGCAATCTCGCGAGATCTCGTAAGTTGGTTCATTGGTGAAATAGACGCCTATATTTCTAACAAACTTTTTTGACATACTTAACAAAAGTTATGTAAAACATTTGATTAAGTAGCAAGTTCATAACTGTATTCCCCATTGGTCCACCCACATTTATTTTGTAATGATCATTTAACTAAATTAGGTCCGCTAATCCAGTACAAAGTACAGACATCACTAAAATACTACCAAACTATTACAATTTACACCATTCAAAGCTCGTAATTTTGCTCGTAATTGCCGCAATCTTAATTTTTTACTCATTTAACATTTTATACGTGTGTCTACCGAAGGAATTTATTTTTATAGTTGTTTTCTAAAATGTACCCTTTGTTGTTGTGTTGATTGTTTTGGCTTCAAAAGCTGGTTTAATCGGAATAGTTTTCAGTTAAGTTTCATGATACTCAGTTGTCCTATTTAAGAGACATCAGCTCGCCATAAGGTTTTTATCTAAGTATTTAAAGCAGGCATTACATTATATAATTTGCAAAGCGCTAATTATAGTACGCTAGATGGCGCTCGTGCGGCAGAGCATATACGATCGCAATAGATCAGGATCATTCATGCATTACGCGAGCTAGCGTTCCTAGTTTAGTTTAGTTTATTTATTTATCAATGTAATGTTACAATATTAGTTGCATTGCATGTCAAAAAATATGAATGAACATTAAGACTACGCCGAGCGTACGCCGGATTTACAGTGGCGCCCTCAGTACTTTTAGTGTGTTTTCTAATAACTAAAGTATTTTCTTGAAATTTGACAAAATGTTTTTGTACTACAAATGAAAACACAACTTATAGGGTATATCATACAGTTTAATAACAATTCACCTTCGAGTTATTAACTTAACGAAAAAAAGTGGCCACCTTTTCCCGTTAAGCTGACTTACTCAAAGGGTAATTGTTATTAAAGTTTGTTACGTATCCCATAAATTGTGTTTATACTTGCGCTACAAACACATTTTGTTTGGTTCCAAGGAAATTCTTTAATTAATTAGAAAACCCAGTAATAGTAATGAGGCCGCCACTGGACGCTCGGCGTTTGCTCGGCGCAGTCTTAAGATCGTCAAACATAAATACTAATAATCAAAGAATACAAAAATAATTACTAATTATAACAACAACAATTACACATCTGATAAATGGTCACTCGTCCGATGTCAATATAATGTACAAGAATTAATAACGTCCACACAATGATAAATTTACATTTCAATCTCGAAATATTCATCCACGGAGTATAATGGAATATCCAATAAAAGGTTTCTCACCTGATGCTGACGTGATACGAAGAGTCACGTGACCTATCAGTGACGCGATTGGTTGAAACCAACACGAATAGAAACGCTAGTTAGCGTAATGCATCTTGACTAGGGCCTGGTTAGCTGTCTTTACACTATACAAAACTAGTACGCTAACTCATCTAGTGCTCTACTTTGTATAATATAGTGGCCGTATAATCATTTTCGGTGCAAGCATACATATGGTTTAAACATAGAACAGAATTAAATAAAAGTCGATTCAAATTAACCGCTGTCTATTGCATACATACCTACACTCACACCTTCATTCCCAGAGTGGGGTAGGCAGAGCTACAGAATTACCAACAACTAAAAAGTTGTTGTTAATACTGTAACCACATATTGGACAATCAGGCTAAGATGTTTACCATTCGCACCTTCGGTAGAACTAGGACATATTATACTATACGATTATAGGGGCAATTGTGCCCTTGTCCTACCGATGTTGCGATGTATATACATATTAGTGACAGGTTGCAAGCCTAAAAATATTACAAGCCTTCATTCCATTAGTCGCCTCTTACAACCACGGGAAGACATGGAGTGGCACTATACTACGCCAAAATTCAAAAAATTCAAAATTCAAAATATTTATTCAGTAAATAGGCCACATGAGGGCTCTTTTACACGTCGGTAATATAGGGTGAGTCTACCAGCGCTTCGGACAAGACCATCATTGCGGAGAAGAAGCGCCGCAAGAAACTCCAGCAGAAGGTCATTTTTTCAATCATGAAAACATAGTACTTAAAACTAAGTTACATCCACACGGCAATTAATCGGCGTCTAAATAGTGATAATTCAAGCAAGCCCAAACATCCATTAGTTCTGCTGCCCGCCATCTTGGGCCCAACATTGACTCGCCTATGATTAAACTTGGCTCAGTAAACACTGTTTGGGCGGTACCCGTTACACTTAGTTATACCGTAGTGTAAATATAACAGGGCCTCCATTCTATACCTGTTATAGGCCTAGCACTTTCATAGTGACCAACATGTAACTAAATCTAAAAACATTTTAACTTCCCATCCTCCCCCGCTCCGTCGTTCGTGTGGTTGCCGGGTTAGAATAGTGCCACTCCATGTCTTCCCGTGCATGTCGTAAAATCCGACTAAGAGAATAAAGGCGTGTACTGCTAAGCGATGGGCTTGCAACCTGTCACTAATATACTGGTAAACATCTTAGCGTAAGTGTGCAAAATGTGGTTACAGAACTATCAACAAGTTTTTAGAGTTGGAAATTCTGTAGCTCTGCCTACCACACTCTGGTAATAAAGGCGTGAGTTTATGTATGTATGTATTTTAATTTGACACGAACGTTGAACCGTCCCTAATCAATCACGCCACGCCACGCCACGCCACGCCGCGCCGAGCAGCGCCACGCCGCGCGATCGAACGAAGGCGCGGTCTGACGCGCGGTGACGTCACTGTGACGCGCGCCCCACTTCCGACCCTCCGTTTATTTATATAAAGGTTTTGTCTGTTCGCATTCGGCACTTTTTGTACACACAGCAACACATCTAGCTATACACTTCAGAAATCTGAAATATTGCGTGAAAGAGAGTCGCACTACAATCGAATGTTGTTGACATAATACACATATATACATCTCTTTCTTTTTCTCTCTGCTCTGTCTTTAATGGTTAGTTAGGTGTGATGTTGTGTGTACTGTTGCGTCGGATCCAATTAGGAAATCATGTTACTGGAAATCTCTAATAAAGTATAAAACCTATATCTGATAATTACTCAGGAAAGGTTTCGAACAAAGAGTTCCTATCCCATTCAATAATCTACTTTGACCAATCAATTTATTAATATCTTTTAATTTCGAGTGTGTTTTTTTGAAGTAGGATTCTTTACCGAAATTAAATAATAACCGGACGGCGTCCGGATTATTTAATTTCTTTTAATTTTATTTATTACTACGTAATTGATCGTTACAGCCGATTTTTAGTGAATTCGCAGTAGAATGCATTTTACGTGAAAATTGAAGTAGCTACAGTTCGGGAAAATTCATTTTAAACCCGAACATGAATTAATAATGTCATTTCTGTTCGTAAAAGCACCTTTTTTTCATTAATTAGCCTGTAAATTAATTATAGAATTAATAACATGTATTTTTATGTTACTAGAGACCGGCCTCGCTTTGTGTCGGTTTATGTATTTTTTTCTTTAACAGCCGTTTATAATTCAAAATGTATTTTATGTAAAAACCTTCCTCTTTAATCACTCTATCTATTGATGACAACCGCATTAAACCAGTTGCATGAACGATGTAAGTGCACATACAGAGGGACAGACTTTGTTTTATAATATGTAAACATAGTAAATGCAACGATCACATAATTAAGCCTTGTGATTCATGTGCCGAATTTAGGATATCAAGCGTTTAAAATTACTTTTTCTGTGAAATCTTTAAGGGCCACTTGCACAGAAAATTTAACACTGATTCGTATGAATCTGACGTTTACTAACTCTGGTTAGGCCCACTTGCGTGGACCAGAGTTAGCGTCTTAACCCGAGGTTAGGCGGCAAACCACGTACAAAAGTAGACGCTTAACTCTGGGTTAAGGGCTAACTCTGGTCCGCGCAAGTCCGCGTTAGTGTCGTAAGTGATAAAATTTTTGTGGCTCTATGGAATGTGCTTCTATTTCGATCCGGTGATTGAATTATAAATTATAAAACAGCCACAAAGGGTAGAACGTTTCAATGCACTTACGGCGCCATATTTGTTTAGTAAGCAAAGAGCACTTTAGAAATAAAGCGGAGGGCGCTGGCGTGCTATCGATCTTTATTCAACATTATAGAATGTGTATGGGTGTCCCAGAACTTGACGTAAATATTAAAGGACAAGAAAGCCTTTTCCTTCCCGGTCCGGAACATAGTTTTACATTTTCAATATGTTAATTAGTTTAGCAGTTATTAAGATTTTAATTATCCTGGTAAAGAACGCTATATACGCAGCGCTAGTTGTAACTCGTAATTGTAAAACTTGGTATCCAACGCATTGTTTTTTTTTTCCAAGCTAAGCTTAAGTATTTCTCGTTTAACATCATTCCACAACTTTGACTCTGGGAGGGCAAGGTGTTGTTTACCAGTATCATTAAAACCTTAATAACTCCAGAGATGTACAAAATTGTTTTAAAAAACCATTTAAATACAAAATGCAAAATACTTTTCAGATTTACTATTTCAAATGCAAAATACCAAATAGTTTTGCGTTTTGTATTTGAAATGCTAAATGCAAAATAGGTATTTTCAAAATACTTTTTCAAAATAAAATACCTTTTGACCAAATCTCAGATATTTTTATTTATTTTATTACGCTTTTTAACAATACCAGTTGTTCGAATACCTCATCACTCATTTTTCTTCTGTGAGGTCTCATAATCATCCCACCTTACGAAAAAAGTGTTTCTACTGGCGCTGAACTTGGTAAGGATGTGTTGTTTTTGTATCACAAAGTATTTTGCATTTTGAAATGAATATTAAAAATGCAAAATATATCTCGAAAGGTATTTCAAATAAAATACAAAATGCTTCTTACTAAAAAGCATTTAAATGCAAAATACAAAATAGCTATTTTGCATTTTGTATTTGCATTTTAAATAGAAGTATTTCAAATAAATCGCATCTCTGAATAACTCCTAAACTAATTATCAGTTTGAAAATGTAGCATTAACATAGAGAAGTTACAACTATATTCTCTACCAGTTTAGAAAGGGCTTTCCTGTGTCTGTGTGTATATTTACGGCAAGTTCTGGGACACCTGTATAATATTATAGTATAGATAGACGACACGGTTAACCTAGTTGAAGCTGTTTGAAGTGAACCTGCAGCCGACGCAGTCCCGGGTTCGATTTCCGGTAAGGATAAATAACGAGGCCGGGTCGTTCTGTATATCAGTATGCATATCGTTGTCGTCTAGTAGGTACCTATAGTAGGTACAAGCCTAAAGTTTGATAAATGATAAATGATAAAATGTTTATTATATTTCTTTCTTACATAGCTACAGACAGGGTTGAGGTCTCCTTTTAAGTATTAACAAATACCTGTGTCAGGAGACCCCGCTCTCCCATGATTAGCGTAACAACATTATAGAAACTAAAATAAAATTCAAGAGAACTTAAACTCTTATGAAAGCAAGTAAATTTAAGAGAACTTTAACTCTTATGAAAATAAGTAAATATAAGAGAACTTAAACTCTTTTGAAAACAAGTAACAAAATTCTTAATTATGTAAAAACAAAACAAAAATTTATCAAATGTGTGTGTGTGTGTGTGTGTGAGTGTGTGCATGTGTGTGTGTGTATAGACCAGTTATGAAATAAATGTGTGTGTGTAATGAAAAGTTTAGTTTCAGCCCGATTGGTGTGAAATTGTACTCTGTCATTTTTTTATAGAATTTGGGGTAAAGTCACCAGTGGTCAACCAGGGACCTGTTACATACTACAGTAGTCCGCCTCTGCCTATACTTTGTTTGAGTGGGAACAGTGCGAAATATATATTTCCCACTCTTCGCACTCATATAAGGACAACTACTGGTCTCTGTCAGACCACTGGTGACTTTACCCTGTTTCAGCTCTACGTTTTCTATGAAATTGTAATTAGTAAAAGAAACTGAAATATTTCAGAACTCAAAAGACCAAATGAAAGTTGAGTATAAGTTTTCATGACACGATTAGCACTTTTTTTTTAATCAGTGAACAATGTCACACCAATTGACCTAGTCCCAAACTAAGCTCTAGGCTTGTACTATGGGTACTAGACAACAATATAAATACTTATATAGAGAAATATATACTTAAATATATAGAAAACATCCATGGCTCAGGAACAAATATTCGCGCTCATCACACTTATATGTGCCCTTACCGGGATTTGAACCCAGGACCACTAGCTTCGTAGGCAGGGTCACTATCCACTAGGCTAGGGCAGCGCGTCGTCAAATCCTCACTCATATTTCCTTAGTAAGTACATATATAATTTCATAATTTGAACAACTACAACTTGTAAAAATTGCATGAGTCCTATGATTAAACAAAATTAATAATAAAATTTTTGTTCCTTCATCCGACCGACGCATTTTATACAGAGATAGTACCTTTATAGCCAGGAGACGGTCATGGGTACGTTTTATCTTAGAAAATAGGACAGTACCCGAGGGAACAGTTACCAATCACTATTACGCTAACGACGCAAAGGCAGAGAGTCCAAAACTACTTAGTAAGTAGAGTTGCCAGTGTTGCCAGGTCTTGTCTTGCAATAATCGGGACTGTGCTAACAATGGGTATTGAAATCGAAGTGGAATGTGATAAATCGCGCGAATTGCAGCTTTCTTACAATAAAAAACCGGGCAAGAGCATGTCGAACCATGCTCAGTATAGGGTTCCGAAGCCGTAACGACAAACACAAAAAACTATCTCAAAAATCAACAATGAACCAATTTTCTATTTAAAGTTATTTGGCGCTGTCTTAGATGATTTTTAGTAGGTTATTAGGAGGTTAGGTAGGTTAGTCGCCTGTATCTCAGGAACTAATTAAGTCTACTTAGTAATGATTCTTTTTCTTATAAATTCGTATATAATATCTCAAACAAGGGCCAAGCTTTTAAGTGTGAGATCAGTATACCTATGTAGGTAGTTAGGTATCTAAACTGCTTCAAACCGACTTTAAATTACAATAAAAGTTAAATCTTTTATATAGTAATTAATAGAAATTGAAAAAAAAACAAGGTCCAGTAAATAGAATTTTAAGTTTTCCAAACGATAGGTACTCAACTCAAATCAATAATCTAATCGAAAATTTGTAAACTTTTAGATCGCAAATCGCAAACTTGTAGGTAGCATTCCGGGGCACGTCCAAGCAGCATCTAGGCGCTCGCGCTTATAAGCGCGGCTGTCGCTCGATTTGTTGCTTGGACAGTTTGACTCCCCCCGCGCGTCCCGCACGCCCCGTTAACAAATTTTTCTATCAAAGTTATCATAGGCGATTTTGATAGGTATAAACACTTTAGTCGCCTGTATCTCAGGAACTAATCATGTCTACTTAGCCGTGATAGTTTTCCTTTAAAATTCGTTATATGCGCTTTCGTTGAAGATATTTTTCAGATTTTTAGTATTTGTAGTTTTGGCTGTAGGGGGGGGGGGACACTTGACTCTAACAAAAAATAGCGCTTTAAAGCTTAATATTTCATAAACGGATCCCTTAATCGAAAAATTGTTTTCATAAACCCGCAATATTTTTGAAAGACCTATCCAACGACCACCCATACCCCACACTATGGGGTAGGCAAGAAAAAAAAAAGGCATCCCCACGTTACGTGTAGGGGAGTAGGTGCATTAAAAAAAAATATTTTTCAAAATTTTATTTTACCACTTTGTTGGCGTGACTAATATGTATATTCATGCCAAATTACAGCTTTCTAGTACTACGAGTCTCTGAGCTAGACTGGGGACGGACGAACGGACGGACGGACGGACGGACGGACATGGCGAAACTATAAGGGTTCCTAGTTTGACTACGGAACCCTAAAAATGTGGCCCTACCGTTTTTACCTAATACCGTAACACCCGTACACAATACGGTTTTTGACAAAAGTCAAATCAGCTTCTTTTTATGAAACATCAAAAACGCTCCGTTACTATGAAATTTATAGGGATTACTATCTTGTGACGTCAAAATGAAACAGCGTCCTTATTGTTGGATTTTATGAATTTAAAAATCTTAAAATAGCAAACATATATAAAAGATTGATGTATTCCTAGTATTTTTATAATGTTTATCTGTTGTTAATGAAAAACCAATTTAATTTCCCTCTTGTCAAATATCCTATTCACATTGTTTTATACGTAATAAACTTCATTTTAAATGACTTTATCTATTGATGAAAACCTAAGAGCTAAGTGTATAGTCAGGGTAAACAAAGGTTCGTCACTTTTGGACCTTAACGGCGTTGAAATAGAGTCGAAAAGTGACGAACCTTTTTTTACCCTGTCTGTACATACAGACAGCGGGAAGCGGCTGTTTTATACTATGTAAAGATATAATCGCTCTAGTGATGTGCTGAAAATCGGGACGTCTGGCAACACTATTAGTGAGAAATAAATAACGATATCACACTAAAAAAGCAAGCGTTAGTAGGATTACATCTGAAACTAGCAAGCAAAACTATAAAATATGAAACCTTTCATTTTCCGTTGGAACGAAGATGTACCTGCACAAAATAGAATTGTTAAAACACTTAATATTAATAGTACAAGAAAAGCAGAAGGATGATATTGAATCAGTCGTAATTGACTCATGTATGCGAAAAGCCGAAATAGAGCTAAGAGTTTCAAGATGAATATCAGGGAACGAATAACTATCTGGTTACAATCTCACACAATTGACCTAGTCCTAAATAAAGCTCTAGGCTTGTACTACAGATACTAGGCTCCGATAAACATAGGTACATACTTAAATACATACATATAAAACATTCAACACTCAGAAACTAATATCGCGCTCATCACATAAGTTTTTTTTTTTTGCCTTTGTCCTAACCAGTGGCCTGTTTTATAAAGCTACAAATGACAATTTACAGGTTAAAAGTTTCCATTTGACACAACCTCGACCAATGACGACCAGCCATTTGAGCAGCGTTGCCAGTTTGGACCCGTAAAATTGTTTACGTAACACCTGTCCATAATGTGAGTTTTATCGCACGCTGCGCGCACAGTAAAACTCGCATTGTGGCCAGGTAAAGACGTAAAATTGTGTACTCATCACGGGCAGTAAAAAAGAAAGCCCTCTATCGCATATTTACAACCCTCGCCTACGGCTCGGGTCTCAAATACCTACGATTTCGGGCTTTCTTTCTTTTACAGCCCTTGTTAAGTAATGTACTATTTCATCACACTTGCTCGTAAATAGTGTACTAACATGCTAGAAAAATCGACCGTAAATCCAAAATAATACCCGCGGGCCTTTTTTTTACCATTACGTTACTTAAGTGCGTAATAGCTTTTTTTTTAAATATTATACGTGGACTCGAACTATCACAATACGTCAGGACCCCAATTCTTGTGCCATTCGATATGAAGTTTCATTCGAGATGAAATGTCAGTTGAATACTATTTCCTAACAATCTCGCATAATAAACTATTGATCTCATATGTCACTAGAATCGGACTCCGAACACGTTTGACATTATCTGTGGTAAGTCACAGACAATGACGTAGTCTGCCGCTAATAAGTTAAAATATGATCTTTTGTCTGATTTTATTTCATTTCCTCGCAATTGTGATGAAAAACATTGTATGTTACACGGGTGGTAAAGGAAATACAAAGCTCGAGTCATTAAAGCCCTCAGCCTTCGGCTTCGGGCTTCTAACAGACTCTCGTTTGTAATTCTTTCTTTACCACCCTTAATACACAATGTACTATACTTGTAGCTTTTTAAAAGACTAGCGACCCGCCCTCGCTTCGGTTTATGTGAGTATGATATATAGTTAATAGTCTTCCTCGATAAACGGGCTATCTAACACTGAAACAATTTTTCAAATCGGACCAGTAGTTCCTGAGATTAGCGCGTTCAAGCCAACAAATAAACAAACAAACTCTTCAGCTTTATAATATTAGTATAGATGCCTCAGGAATTGAATCTGGGACTTAACTCATTACGGTCAAGTTAATAAGAGCTATTATAACGTTGAAAATACGATACATTTCCGTGGAAATATGGTTTTACCGAGCAGAGAACACCTGGTTTATTATGGTTGTGTTTGTCGATGAGATTAAACGTGGATAAAACAGCTGTCACTTTCTGACCAATGCGTAAGTGTGAGGGTGGCGGATGCTTTATCCACCGCGTATGAATGTGTTAGGAGTTCAATTTCTCATAACAAAGTACGATATGAAATAGAATAAATTGTTTTCTCCTTGCTTAGATAGTATGGCTGCAAAGGAGTGAAAGAAATATATTTGAGCGTCAGCTGATTTATTACTTACTAACGAAAAACCCGTTGGTATAATTAGGGAGTTACCTATTGCCGGCTTTGCCTGCATGTTGACACAATGTTTACGAGCAGGTGTCATGAAAAAAATCATAAAATACAGCAGAATCCTACGCAAATACCCGCTAACGTAACATTTCGACAAATCAGCGGTTGATACGTTATAAAAAATATGGCACATAGGCAAGAGTCCAAAACATTGTCACATTTTTATCGCGGCAAAAATAGCCGAGATGCCGCGTGAATGAATGTTAAATTAAAAATAAAAACAAAGATGGCGGTCACACCTGATGTTTGGAATGCACTTTGATGCCGAGCCAAGGGCCGATGCACTGTGTCGATTGATTGCATGAATCGTTATCGATTCCTTGACGATGTTATCGAGAACGATACGACGTTCAGATTTCTATTCCTCTTATATTTCAGGGTTGCAGTTTTTTTTATTGGATTTGGTTACGTTGGGTAGGTTGGATATGGATTGTAACATCTTTTCATTAAGTAGTTGAAGTTGTGTTTTTGCGTTTTTTCTAACTATTTGACAAACAGAGCCGACCGCTTTGCTTCTTTTTCGTTGTAAAATCATACAAAAATCGACATTTTCTTTTCGCGTAGGTCGCTTTTTCTTTATCCTATGCCCACGTTTAATTTCAGAAGTATTCAAACAGTTGAAAGTTTTCCTAAGCCGCTTCGATCACAGAAAGTTCCCAAAGTATTCATCAAAGGGCTAATTTGTGATCAAAGAATAACTTAATCAGAGAGTTCGTAACAACTAATAGGCTTAAATACCTATGTATAGAATACAGTCGATCAATACAACCACCCGGTAAATGCTTTCACGTGTAATATAAGTAGGCAATGTCATTAGTAAATTATTATTATGAATTTCTGTTAACGTCATGTTTTATTGGACAAATTTGTAGAACGTTCAATATCTAATATGATATAAAAGCTTCAGGGAATGCGTTTAGTTGTAATTGCTTATGGCGTAGTATTTTAAATACAAAGAAAAAGTCTATTCGAATTTTGAGTTGTGATGTTTATCCAATATAAGAGGACGCCGGCGACTTTGTATGCGTAGAATTAGATACCCCTATTTTAACCCCTTAATTTCAATAAATCCCTTCTCAGTGCACCCCTGGGATATCTAAGGAGTATGTCGTCGCTGTCTGTCTGTCCCTATGTATGCTTAGATCTTTAAAACTACGCAACGGATTATGGTGCAGTTTTTTTAGTAGATTGAGTGATTCAAGAGGAAGGTTTATATCTATAATAAATTTTGTTTTATGTACGGGTGTTATAGAAAACTAAAGCGAAGCGAGGGCGGGTCCCTACTTTATATATAAATAGATAAAAGTCATGTCAAAAACTATGCAGTATTAAAATTAGGACGTTGCAAGACGCAGTAAGCCTATGAGTCGTCATCAATAAATACCAAGCATCAAAGTAACTATAAACAGGCGCCAGGCCCGTTTGCTTCATACTCTTGGCATGCCAAAGAATAAGTCTGGTGACAGTAGTTTATTAAGTATGCGAAAGTAGTTCTGTTTGTTTGTACGTTTTCAAAGGTAAACCGAGCAACCTATTTTAAACTAATTTGGTATGGAGATAGCTTCAACCCTAGAAAACCTACCTACCTATTTATTCAACTGTTAAACAATTTTAAACGCGAAATGAAATGTACGACAATAATAACTCAAGGTTTAATACTATTTGAATATGCATAGTGATGCAAATACCTACTTTGAATTTGGCCTCCCCCTACATTTCGAACGCCAGGTGCTAGGTTTTAACAGGATTATGAAGCTAAAAATTTCCATACAAAATGCGATGTTTTTCTCCCCTTAAACCTAGTCTGGTTTTGATGTTTTTTGAATATGTCGAAGATATTGAAAAGGCTTAGGACTAGCCCTTTTTTCATTTCCAAGAAAATAAATAAACATAAAAGAATTCAGTTGACAATTAGCGTAAAAATCAAGTAACATACAAAAAATACCTACAAATAAATTGATTACCTCCTCTTATAAACGTATCAATTAAAAGTGGCATTTTCGAGCATAGTAACTTGTTGTTGGACTGGAGCCCTTTAGCCCTACAAAGAGCAGCCGCAACACAAGCGCGTCACGCCCCCGGTGACCTACTTGCGCCGTGACGCACGGCCGCGTCACGGCTAACACGCGTGCAGCGCTGTTGCCCCGCTAGACGTGTCTAATCGACAGCTAAGAGTACTTTTGTGGTAAGAAGTATACGTACTTAAATATAATCAGCCTGTATACGATGAGCGGAGATGTCGACGCCATTGCTATTAATTTTGTTAAGAGGAAATGAGGTGACCGTTTCTCTCTAACGCTCACGCCGGTTTACTTTCTGGTTTATTCGTATGGTGTGTGTAATCACACAGAAAATATTTCTGTCAACTTTCTGGTTTATGATTTGAGTTCAGATTCACATAGCTGCATATCTACTACCTCTAATATCTTAGTACATTTCAGGGGGACAATGTCACACCAATTGACCTAGTCCCAAACTAAGCTCTAGGCTTGTACTATGGGTACTAGAAAACGATATATAAATACTTATATAGAGAAATACGTAGAAAACATCCATGAGTCAGGAATAAATATTCGCCCTCATCACACAAATAGCTGCCCTTACCGGGATTTGAACCCAGGACCGCTAGCTTCGAAGGCATGGTCACTACCAACTAGGCCAATGCGTCATCAAAACATGAAAATTGTACGAACAACAAAGCAGTGAAACGTTTCATTTTCATTAGTGAAACCTGTCCACAAGTCGAACAATACCTTCGAATCCTACAACAAAATGGCGTAACTTTCGTGAAACTCTATAGACTTCAACCTTATTAACTTTGAAATTAGGTCAACTATGATTCAGTTAATAAATTGTTGTTGTGTTAAACTTTGTCGAATACTAGCTGTTGAGACGAAAGGGCGCATAACTCTAAATTTCTCGAAACAATTTCAACCCTATTACTAACAAAGTTTGTTCGTGTTTGCTTTAGCTATTAAATTGTAGATAAATAATTTAATTAAGGAGGGTGGAATAATAGTCCGCCGTAGAACCCTTCTGTGCTTTTAGAGATAGTGCGGGTGTTATAATTAATTGTGCTAGGGAGGGAACATACAAATTATACATTAAGCTGCGGAAAGGCTTAAATACGAGTACGTAACGCAAAATGTTTAGTTTTGGTTTTCAACCATACCAAATATATCACATTGGTAACGATATCTAGCTCTTATTTTACTGTATAGTAAAGGTGATCGAATTGTTAGTAAGTAGCAATGTTGCAGAACATTCCCAAAAGTTTGATAACCTAGGAAATTACTAAAAACATTTCAGAGCATTGATTGATTGATTTCCATACAAATATAAAAATATATTATTAGAAGTTACTCAGATTTTCTTATTAGAAAGTTTCTCAAATTTGTTAGGTATGTTGCCAATCGTAAGGAGTACTAGGTATAACAACATTGTTTAACGTCGTGAGGTCCCTTGTACTACTAAAAATAGTACATAATACGGCCATTGAAATAAGGATAAGAAAGGAAGTAAAGTGGAATTTCTTTTGTTTTTATGACTATTAGAAATTTGACTCTATTTCATTCACAATAGAACAACAATTCATGTTCCGAGACACATTTCATTGTACTGTGGTCTTGAGGAGGTGAAAAGATAGATAGAAAGCCTGGGGCTTATTCTATATTGGTTTTATTATACGAGCACCCATTGATATTGTATTGTTTTTAACTGGGCCGCTTTTATTGTCAAATAGGGAAGAAGACAATGTTAAAATAAGGCACCAGAAGCCTGTGGTTTTTAAAGTCAGTTGTGATACTTGCGAATATCAAAACCATTTTCAAAATTATAAATTTTCATACCCGAAAAATACACTTACATTTTGCAGTATTTATCGTAATCAACACCTCGTAAATACTGCTATTAACGGCTATCGCGGTTTAATTGTAAAACAAACAAACAACCGTATATATTGTACTATTACTACGTACTCTTGGCCGAGAGCCAGCGCACACGCCGTTTACATTTTTCATGCTGTTTCAGTAGTACCTATCAGATATTCTACGTTTATCTAGACGAATCTTTTGTTATAGCACATATTAAATAAGAGTTACTTAGTATACTTCATAGCATAGTATTTTGGCCCTAGGATTCCTATAAGAAAATATTTGGCACCAGAAATCAAAATATGCTAATTTGGGATAAACTATTTTGATCCTCGATTTGAAACAGTATAACGATTTCGAAGACCATAATCTTGCTTACATTATTACATATTTTTTTTAATATTAAGTAACTAAAACATAACTTTGATATTATAAATGCTAGCGTGTATAAATGTTTATGTTTATCTTCCCCTTTCATTCATTTCAATTTATTTTTTCTATTTAATTGCACTGGGTTACCCATAGGTTGCATTAACCGCTGACCACCAGTCGGGCGGCACGATTCGTCTCCACCGTCATCTTATTTATTTTATAAAAGTAACAGTTATAAGCCGTTTAATCCCTAAGTCGTTAATCTCAATATCTAATTACGAAACCGCTACGGAACAGAGACTTTCCGAAATAGAAGTCTCCGATTTAAATTAAGAATAAAACTGCCATCTCAATCGCCACTAGATGTCTCTGCTCGACGTTGATATATAAAAAACTAGCTAAGTATAGCTAAACGGCTTTAGCCCGAGATTTTTTCTACGAGAAATCTTTTGAAAAATCGGAGGTTAATGCTATCACAATAGTTCGTTTTATAAGCTTTTACTTAACTTTTGTCGTTTATATTTCCACATTCTCATCCCGGTTTTTACTGAAACTGACTTGAGAGAACCCGGCGCATTGTGAAAGTTTTCTCTTCTCATGCTCTTAAAATGTTACTTTAGTCTCTGCACATCGGGACTAAAGCTCCTTATTAATCTCTAGGGATTAAAGTTTTTTTTTTATTTACTTTGTAAACCCCTAAACAAGCAATCACGGTGTTTGTTAATAGATTTTCGCCATTTTCAGTGATTGTGTATAGACAATTTTTAGGGCGTGGAAATAACTTCAAAATTACAACTGTGCAAAATCAATTCATACGTAAAATTAAAAATAAAGTTGAACAGTAATTGTGAACTGATATAGTGGTGGTTCTTAACTAGACTGTATAAAAACCAGTTTGACCGTTAAGAGATACCCCTTCTGAAAGAAGGGGTCACCATTACATCGGGGGTTTTTATCTATCTCATAATTGTTTGTATTTAAACTGGGATTCTGCGTAGAGCGGCGCGCGCGCACCCGAATGTGTCAGTACTCGCCATTATATCTTTATTTCGGTATGGCCGCCTCCGTGCTCGTAAAGTGGTCGTCGCGCGCCCAATACACGTTATTTAAATTCACGTTAAATAATAGAATTAGAATTACATTCCAGGGGATTACATAAAGTCGAAAATAAAAGATTACAAGTTTAGTAATATTGTAACACTTTCTAGTCTAGATTTTATAGATTTAGCTAACTTTGTCTACTAAAACAATCTACATGAAGTTTGGACGAGAATGTAACTTTCAAAGTCAATTTATTACCTTCTTTTGGTCCATAAGGCCAGCGGTTATGGAAGAAATGCATTCCGTCACTTCGATACTATCTTTTCTCTTCACTTTCCCAACTTTTTAGCACTTAATCACGCTGATATTTGCACAAATAGAACATCAACAAACAGATATAATTTTTCTTGTTTAGCCATTAACTGTCAAACGTAACGTTTCGATACTTCTTTGTTTACATTTCTGGATTTCATCCGCGGCTGTCACATTTGACAGTCGTCCATATATTTTTCTTACAATTGAACTTGTTTCAGCTTCCACATGAATATATTCTAATCCTGAGCATCATGTAGGACATTTAATCATAGATCTTCACTAATTACTAAAATATATAATTCATTTACTTACAATTTGGCTGGTCATTATTAGTCTTCCGTGTCGAACAAAACGCAGCCGTAAGTTGGCAACCCGGTAATTTTTGGTTTCGTTTCAGGCAAGTTGTGTTCGAGAGGATTCTACCTTCGGATTTGAGTGGCGCACGTTGTCGGATTTGAGCTCTCAAGTTCTTGTGGATTTTTTACGCGTTAAACCTGTAGTTTTTTGTGTGTAGTTTTGTTGTGGGTGTTTGGTTGGTGTTGGTTTGTATATTATAATATACGGGTAAGTGATTGTTGCCGGAGGAGCCGGCAGTATCTCTAATGTGAGATTGTTGCCGGCTGTTCCGCGTCGCATCATGGCGTCTGGTGGTAACTTTGACCCCGGGATCACTGACCCGGTGTCGGGGTTATCTTCTCCGGAACACTCAATGGAGATTATTGAGGACCCTCCGTCCCCTTCGTGCTATTTGGACATTGAAGAGTCAGTTCCTGTTAGGAAAAGAGATCATTCGGCTATCGCCAATGAGTCAAGTTCCCCCGAGCCTACAGAGCCGCCGAAAATGTTACGTTCTGAGTCAGTCTCCGTGCCTCAGCATGACTCACAAAACATAATTCCTCTTGCTCAATCTGCGCCTAATCAGTCGCAGCGTCACTCGCAGAGCCCAACAAATTCGCCGTCGCCCCACCGAAATGCTTACATTTTATCGGATAGCGGGCCTTTTGTGGTTCACGTTGTTCGCGAAGTTGCGGAGCCGGACTCGGGTGTCCATATAAACCATATAAAGTTTGGTCAATTCTTGTTTGCCAAAAAGGTTTCAGGTATTAAGGAAGGCGGTATAAAAAAAATTGGTAGGAACAGGATGGGTGTGGAATTCATTAGCGCGGTTAAAGCTAATGACTTCCTCATAAATCCAGTTATCGAAACTGCAAAATACAGGTCGTTCATCCCCTCTTTTAATGTCTCGCGAACTGGGATAGTTAGGGGTGTCCCTAAGGACTTTTCTAATGAGGAGCTCCCAGATCTAATGGTAACTCCTCATGGGTTCGGAAAGGTTATAAAGGCCAGGCGCCTGAATTATAAAGTCAGAGATCTTAGCGGTGGTGTCCCTCAGTGGGCCCCTTCGGAAACTGTGGTATTGACCTTCGATGGTCAGTCTCTTCCTCAGAGAGTTTTCCTTTTTAACTGTTCACTAGAGGTGTCTATATATAATTTTCCAACAGTCCAATGTTTTAAATGCTGTAGATTTGGACACGTTAAAGCTCAGTGCCGGTCTCAGCCGCGCTGTGCTAAATGCGCCCAACCTCACGATGCTAATGAATGTCGTGTTCCTGATCACAATGTGAGTTGCCTTCATTGCTCCGGGCGGCACAAAGCTACCGACAAAAATTGCCCCGAATTTGTGAGACAGCATTCTATCAAGCTGACTATGTCTGGTGAGGGAATTTCTTATGCGGATGCTGAAAAAAAACACCCAACCTCTAAGCGTCCTTTCAATGAAGTTGTTAGTCAGCAAAACTCCTACAAAAAAACCGTATTTAGTCAGAGAAAGCAACGCGCTCCTGCCTCGTCTCATGGGTATGACCAACAAGCCCATAATGCCGTAATAGAAGGCTTCAATCAATCTCTACCTGGCAATGGTGTGGCATTCTCAAAGGCCCCCGAAGGCAATCATCATGGCGTTTTCCAAAACCCTGACTTGCCCAATACCCGTTCTGATTTCGTTTCTGCTCTTCTGTCAATTGTGTCCTCAGTCATTGAAATGTTTGCTAACAACTCTTTTACTTTACCGTCCAACGCTGCCGATTTCTTGAGATTATTGTATTCACTTTTACCTAAGGGATCTGAGCCTGTTGGCCGGTCTCATAATGGCTCTCAATATCGTTCAATGGAACAGTAGGAGTATCAGCCGTAACAAGGCTGACCTCCTCTCAATTAATAATGATTGTAACGCGGCCATCATTGCTTTAGCTGAAACGTGGTTAAAGCCTTGTAATAATTTTAGATTTCCTGGTTTTGTTTGCCTTAGACAAGATAACCCTAATGGGTATGATGGTTGTGCCCTCTTAATAAAAAATGGTCTTAGTTTTTCTCGGTTCGATTTACCCTCTCATCCTTCTTTTAACGTTGTTGCCTGTAGAGTTTTGAATATATCTGTCATGTCTGTTTACATCCCACACCCCAACCCTGGTATTATTTCAGATTTTTGGAGGCATGTTGCTTCTGTTCCTGGTCCCCTACTTATCCTTGGGGATTTCAACTGTCACAGTCCTCTTTGGGGCTCCCACTGTCTTGATTCTGCTGGTCGTAGACTCGTGGACTCTTTGGACTCTCAAAATCTGTGCATTCTGAATGACGGTAGGCCTACGCGACGTGTTTCCCCCTCACAAAATCCTTCAGCGGTGGATATATCCTTGTGTTCACCTTCCCTAGCATCTCTTTGTACTTGGGACATTTGTCACACTAGCTATGGAAGCGATCATTTCCCGATTTTTATTTCTTATGTTACTGATTTTTCTGTTCCTCCCCCGTGTCCCCCTTTACAAAGGTTTAGATTACTGAAAGCTGACTGGCCTTCGTACGTTGCCCTTGTCGACAGCAAAGTAAGTGCTCTCCCTCCTGTTTCTTCTGATAATTACTTAGAACTTTATTCTCTTTTCTCTAATTGTCTTTTATCATCTGCAGAGGAATCAATCCCTTTAAAAAATGCTTGTGTTAATCGTCGTCCTTCCCTTCCTTGGTGGGACTCGGACTGCACGTCCATAGTGAATGAGCGGAAAGAGGCAGAATTATCCTTTTGTTCTGACATGTCAATGCCAAAATTTATAATATATAAGCGTGCTCAGGCAAGAGCAAAAAAAATTCTTCATATAAAAAAAAAGAAAGGATGGAGTTTATTTTGTGAATCCATATCGCCATCTACGCCCCCCTCAATCGTGTGGCGTAAATTGAAAATTTTTCGGTCTTCTCGTGACGCTTCTCCTACTACTTCCTCATTTTCTTCTACTCCCTCGTGGATGGATTCTTTTTTAGATAAATTGGCCCCTCCTTATGTTCCTGATTTGTCAGAATTATCTACATCTGAATCTTCTTTTCCTCCGTTAAATGATAACTTTTTGAGCTCTGCATTCCAATTATCTGAGCTTCGGTGTGTGCTGGAGACTCTTACTGATTCCGCTCCAGGCCCAGACGGTATTGTGTACTCATTCTTGGCAAAAACGAATTCTGAAACTCTCCTATACTATCTGAACCTTGTGAATTTTATGTTTGATGGGGGCTGCGTTCCGGAATCTTGGAAGGAGCAGTTTGTAATTCCCATTCTCAAACCCGGGAAGGATTCGAGTCTGGCTTCATCTTATCGTCCAATTGCGCTTTCGTCTGCCTTGTGTAAAGTTGCTGAGCACTTACTTAAAAATCGCTTGGACTGGTTCATTGAAAGTGAAAATATCCTCTCTCGTATGCAATTTGGGTTTCGAAAGGGCAAGAGCGTCTCAGACAGTCACTGCATTCTATCAGTGGATATTCGTCTTGCATTCTCTCGAGGAGAATCTATAGCGGCCGCGTTTCTTGATGTGTCGGCGGCGTACGACAATGTCCTGCTTTCGGTGCTCAGGGACAAAATGTCTAAGCTGAGCATCCCCCTGAAGGTAGTTAACTTTGTCTCCTGCCTTCTCACGTCAAGAACTATAAGAGTTAGATGGCAGGGTAGTATAAATGGGGAAAGATCCATTTGGAAGGGCCTTCCTCAGGGCTCTGTCCTTAGCCCACTTCTATATAACTTGTACACACTTGATCTAGACAAATCTGTTAATATGTCTTGCAGATTGCTGCAATATGCGGACGATGTAGTCATTTACAGCAACGATAAAAGTCCTCTTGTAGCCTCAGAAAACCTTAATGTCGCCTTAAACTCCCTACAGCTCTGGTTGGATTATCATGGTCTTTCTCTGTCTCCTTCTAAGAGCTCTTCTATTATTTTTTCTAGAAGCCGTCTTTCCCCCCAGTGTCCTATTAAGTTTAATAATGTCGAAATTCCTATTTCTGATTCGATCAAATTTCTTGGAGTAGTTTTCGATAGGCGTATGACGGGAATCTCTCACCTCTCCTATGTTGTAAAAAAGTGCGAGAAAAACATCAATCTTCTGCGTGCCCTTTCTGGGGTTTGGTGGGGAGCGCATCCCTATTCCCAAAAACTCTTGTATAACGCTTTGGTCCGAAGCCACCTCGATTTTGGCACTTTTATTTTTGAGCCATGCAGCAAAGGTGCTCTTAAAGCATTGGAATCAGTTCAGATGAAAGCACTCCGTGTGGTCACTGGTGCCATGTTATGTTCCCCTAATAGAGCTATTCTTGTTGAATGTGTGGACCCTCCACTTGACCTCAGAAGGCAATTTTTATCGGACCGTTATTTGTTCAACGTTTTTTCCTCTTCATCCCATCCTCTAACCCCGAAACTCAAACTGCTTCAACAATATTGCTCTTCCAAACCGTACTGGCGGAAAAAAAACAAACCTAGACTGGTTATCAGCTTTGAAAAAGTCTTAACGCTGAGAGCTCCTGTCCAGAGAAGCCTCGCCTTACCTCTTTTCTCCATTCCATTTGAGGCAATAGTTCACCCTCCTAATGTCTTCTATAACTGCGGTATTTCAAAAAACTCTTCTACTGCTAATTCTATCTTCAATAAATATGTTAAAACTCATTTCCCTTCCCACTTAATTTTTTTCACAGATGCTTCTAAACTCTCAGATTTAGGCTGTGTCGGGTGTGCTGTAGTTTGTCCTATGATTAAGTATTCAGCCATGTTTAAACTTCCCCCAGAGTCATCAGTCTTCTCAGGTGAATGTCTTGCCCTGTGGAAAGCTGTGGAACACATTTTCGCCAATAAGATCCCTAGATCAGTCATTTTCACGGACTGCCTTAGTGCTCTTCAAGCCATTTCCCTCCATCCTCTTAAAAATTGTGCTCGTCACTTCATTGTTTGTCAATTAAAACAATGTATCTTCTTGTGCCACTCGTCTAACTTGGAGGTTTCTTTTGTGTGGGTCCCTAGTCACTGCAATATCTCTGGTAATGAAGCTGCAGATCAGGCAGCTAAGGTAGCAGTAATTCATGGAGATGATTCCTCTTTTAAAATTTTCTCTCCAGATCTAAGCCATATTCCTGCGAATTCCCTAATTAAAAAATGGTCTGCTCGATGGTCTTCCTCTAAAAAAACTTATTACTCTTATATTCAACCCATGATTCCATCTAGGCCTTGGTTCTTCAAAAATCGATCAATTTCTAAAAGACATACTAGTGTTATAATAAGGCTTCGGCTTGGACGTGTTTGCTCGCCGGAACAGCTCCATAGATTTAAAATTAGAGTCTCTCCCCTTTGTGACTGTGGAAATGAAATAGGAACAGTGGACCATATATTCTTCAATTGTCCCATTTATAACAGCACATGTGATTTGTATTACCTTCTATCTAAAGCTTCTATCCCCCTTCCTACTAATATATCGTCTCTCCTATGTCACATTGACAGTAAAAAAATTGTTGCTATAATTTGTAAATTTATTGACAAAAATAATATTAAACTCTAACATAATTGTGTCCGTTTCTTAAACTTTTTGCTATTCTTTTTTCTTAACAATCAATATATCGGTGATGGTTGCTTTGTGTTTGTCCTTTTCTTCAGGTTTAGCGTTCTATTGTATATTGTATTTTCTTATTTTAATTTAAATTTCTAACGCGTGCAAAGCTCGGATCTTGACATTGGCAGAATTGTGCTGGCAATCAGTCACAGAGGCCATAAATAAATAGAAGAAGAAGAAGAAGTTGTGTTCGAGTGTATGGATAAATGTCACCCATTTTGGCTTTTTATTTTAGTAATGCTTTTCGGTAAAAATAGGATGAAGTCTGAAGTTTCCCCTCTATTCCCCATTCTTTATGTGTGTTCGTTTTTCAATAAATTATGTCTTTGATTTCGGTCGGTTTCGTCCAAATAAATCTCTAGCTTCAACGACGAAACGGAACACATGACTATTGGTTCTCGATCTTTCTATCGACCTTTTTTGACCTCTGCATTCAGATTTTTCTCGACCATGTGAACACACACAATTTTAAGTCGCTGGATCAATTTCTCGCTTCGGGGTGAGTTTTGAGTCGAAAAGGTGTCTTTTATTTGCCTAATGTGGTGACATTCTAATAAATCTGTTCAATTACTTTCAGCGTTCGGCCCAGATTGTTTAATTTAACTTCAAATGATGTCCTAACTAAGGAGAATCACTACTGTGTCTGTCCACGTTTTGTCCATCCACTACTCAGGTGAGGTTTCTAAACTTATTTATTCGTATCTAGTTGGAAGCGGTGACATTGTTTTGTTGACAATGTTTCTCAAAGCATTTGTTTTAATTTCAGTTATTCACCAATGAAAATTCCTTAATTTATTATGATACTTCAACGTCGCTTCACTCTTTTACGGCGGCCCCGCAACTACACGGGTGTGCTGATGTCCGACGATTTGGTCCCAGAACAAAACTATCACTATTGAGGGAGAAAACGAAGTCCAACCGCGTGTACATCGGGTACCGCGATCCACAAGTCAGATTCTGCTACAATTCAATGGTAACGGCGGGCGCTGTTTGACCTGTAGCCAAGCTGTGTCTGACCTCTGTCCATACGGGATCCTGCGGGTGATGTTCTCCGGGTAAAACTCCGTGTTTCATTTCAACCAACACCCTCAAACTCGTACTTCTAAAGCCGGTAAATTCTAACCTTTTCTTGAATAACTATAGAATAACGGTACCAAAGCAACCGAGAAAGCCTCGCTCTTAAGTAACTACTTATAAGATAATCCTAGTGCCAACTTGGCAATCTGTAAAGAGGGTAAGGGGAGGACTTAATTAATAAATGTTTACTTGTTACTGATTTATGACTTTTATTTAGCATATTCTCATTTTGACGGTGAACTCATCTGGCGCTCATAAGTATAAATTTGATGAGTCTCCACCGCTCTGGTCACCTTCGAATCACACGGCCTGTTCTCATGCTCGGTTTATTTCAGTGGCGTACCCAACGTTTGGCCAGTTTGAGAATTTGCTAAGTAAATTTAACAGGTTGCTTTGGAATAAGTATTTTTATTATAACTGAGTAGTGTATAAGATATTTCTTTTGTGTTTTATTATTAAGAAACATAACCCAATAAGGGAAAATGTTTATTGTTATCGGGATTTAAACTATAAATCTGAATCTTTAAAGGTTTGAACTTAGAAATTTAAAACCTTACTTGAAGTTTTAAATGAAATTTTCTCATCCTAAATTTATTAGAAATTTGCATTGAAACTTGAAGTTAAACTTGTTTTTAAACTCGAATTTGCTGGTAATCCTTAACTTCGTGGTTTGATTTAACTAGTTTACTGTGATACAACTTATTTATAAATTATTCTTTTTTCTGGTTTAGTATCAGTGTTTTAAGCTGTTTTTATTGAGACTGTCTGTTGTTCAAATTTACTGTAATTTTATACTATGAACAGTTAGAACTAACTTGTAATATTTTAATATTATTAGACTTGTAATTTTTTTTTCGGACGCTTTGGGTTGCTATTAATTTAACCTTAATTCTCTTATACCAGCGAAATAAGAGTTGTTTTTTTTATTGTGTTGGACTTCGGCTTTATTCTTAATGGTCTACTATTTATTTCCATAATTTTAGTACAAAACAAGATGGACTTTTTATTAGCCGGTTGCAGTATTGCACATCTGAAAAAAGACGAAATCAGTCATGAACTAGTTATTAGAGGTTGTAAGGTAAATCCAGTATCTCGTCGTCATAGTTTACAACAGGTGCTTGCACAGACAGCCGAACTAGCTAATAAAGGTGGTGTAAATTTTAATCTTTCTGGAAGTTCAGACGTGTCGATGGAAGTATCAGTCCTACATACTTTGAAATCCCTATCTGGTAAAAATCTAGGAAATTTTCACATTAAAGATCTAGTCCGTCCTGGCGAAGCTGCGCCCACTTCTTAATGTTAGATATTTCCCTGTGTGGTATCCGGGTCCGAATCGTGCCACTCCATTTCTTCCGTGGATGTCGTAAGAGCCGACAAAGGAGATGAAGGCTTCCAATACCGTTGGGCGATGGGCTTGCAACCATCACCCCTACGCTGGTAAACATCTAAGCCTAATTGTGTAACTCTACCTTTCCTACTCTAAGAATAAAGGTGGTATTTATTATGAGTTACTATATTCATATTTCATTATTGACGTTTTCTGGAGTAAAGCTTAGTGTTTGTAATTAACATCACCGGTCTTTGCTCAGATTCTTTGTTTCAACGTCTCTACTGCAGACATCGTATCTGCTTTGTCAACGGATAGCTTGTTAGGACTGAGTGTCTCGTCCTCATCTAATAAAATTCTTTCATATTCCACGGGACTACTTTCTCGTGTATAGCTCATTGGTCGTGTGTCACGCCTGAGGTATGTAGCCTAAGCTAAAGGCTCTAAACTAACTTAACATTGGTGTCGCTCATCTAAGCGTCTCGCCTCCTTTACTCACTCTTATAAATATTGTAATCTTACAGAAGATGATACTTTTCGAAGTTAATTATATATAAAATGCTGAAAAAAGTAAATTTTTGCAAAACTGTTTTCCAGCCTCATTTTTTTGTTGGATTCTAGGTATTTGAGAAATGGTCAGCATAGTCTGCCTTTCCGATCCTATTCCAAAGTGCATTGTTAATAAAGTAAACATCTAGTGCCATAGTTAATAATTTTGAAATAGGAGAATTTGAGTCGACTCACTCATTCATTACTAGTAAATTGTAAGTTAGCAAGTACCGTGTAATTTTATTAGGTTAGTGCGCGCACATATTAGTTAAGTTGTAGTGTGAAGGGGTTTAGGTTATCCGTGGAACGTTAGGATACCTACTCTCCGACACATGATTTCACATGTCTGCCCACACTTGGCACAGATAAACCAATTTTCTTTGGATTTTCTTCGTATTGTCCAAAAACTTAGTTGTAAGCATTAGGTCTCACATATTAGTTAAGTCGTAGTGTGAAGGGGTTTAGGTTATCCGTGGAACGTTAGGATACCTACTCTCCGACACATGATTTCACATGTCTGCCCAAAATTGGCACAGATAAACCAATTTTCTTTGGATTTTCTTCGTATTGTCCAAAAACTTAGTTGTAAGCATTAGGTCTCACATATTAGTTAAGTTGTAGTGTGAAGGGGTTTAGGTTATCCGTGGAACGTTAGGATACCTACTCTCCGACACATGATTTCACATGTCTGCCCACACTTGGCACAGACATTTTTTTTTATGTTTGGACTTTTCTTTGCTGTCCAGAACATAGACATAGGCATATTTGTTAAATTAGTTAAGTAGTAGTGTGAAGAGGTTTAGGTTATCCGTGGAACGTTAGGAAGCCTACTCCACGACACATGATTTCATTTGTCTGCCCACACTTGGCACAGACAAACCATTTTCTACTTTTCTACAGTTGTGCAAGACGTATCTGTATAGTATGCTCCTCTTATAGTTTAATTTAGTAAAGCTTATAGGACCACTAAGTAGTCTAGATTCCGTCGCTTACACCATGGGTGTAAACGGTCTGAAAATATTTCTTACTTTGCTCTTCTTATTTGGTGATAAGCCATTCTGCCCTACGTTGTCAGAATGTGTCTTGCTTATTTCACCTCAAAGCTCACTAGCTACCTCTAGCTTCATGCTTCTCATACTTAGGTCTCTGATATTCTTTCTTCTGTTCAGTTAAACCATGTCTTAAATACTAAAAAAAAAAAAATAACATAATTTATCTCTACTACTCCCCTTTTATTTTTACTCATAGCGAGGAGGCTTATAATAATTTTATTTCAGAATTTAGTTAATTCTGAAATAAAATTATTTTACCCAACTAAAACGGTACTGTAACACTTTCTAGTCTAGATTTTATAGATTTAGCTAACTTTGTCTACTAAAACAATCTACATGAAGTTTGGACGAGAATGTAACTTTCAAAGTCAATTTATTACCTTCTTTTGGTCCATAAGGCCAGCGGTTATGGAAGAAATGCATTCCGTCACTTCGATACTATCTTTTCTCTTCACTTTCCCAACTTTTTAGCACTTAATCACGCTGATATTTGCACAAATAGAACATCAACAAACAGATATAATTTTTCTTGTTTAGCCATTAACTGTCAAACGTAACGTTTCGATACTTCTTTGTTTACATTTCTGGATTTCATCCGCGGCTGTCACATTTGACAGTCGTCCATATATTTTTCTTACAATTGAACTTGTTTCAGCTTCCACATGAATATATTCTAATCCTGAGCATCATGTAGGACATTTAATCATAGATCTTCACTAATTACTAAAATATATAATTCATTTACTTACAATTTGGCTGGTCATTATTAGTCTTCCGTGTCGAACAAAACGCAGCCGTAAGTTGGCAACCCGGTAATTTTTGGTTTCGTTTCAGGCAAGTTGTGTTCGAGTGTATGGATAAATGTCACCCATTTTGGCTTTTTATTTTAGTAATGCTTTTCGGTAAAAATAGGATGAAGTCTGAAGTTTCCCCTCTATTCCCCATTCTTTATGTGTGTTCGTTTTTCAATAAATTATGTCTTTGATTTCGGTCGGTTTCGTCCAAATAAATCTCTAGCTTCAACGACGAAACGGAACACATGACTATTGGTTCTCGATCTTTCTATCGACCTTTTTTGACCTCTGCATTCAGATTTTTCTCGACCATGTGAACACACACAATTTTAAGTCGCTGGATCAATTTCTCGCTTCGGGGTGAGTTTTGAGTCGAAAAGGTGTCTTTTATTTGCCTAATGTGGTGACATTCTAATAAATCTGTTCAATTACTTTCAGCGTTCGGCCCAGATTGTTTAATTTAACTTCAAATGATGTCCTAACTAAGGAGAATCACTACTGTGTCTGTCCACGTTTTGTCCATCCACTACTCAGGTGAGGTTTCTAAACTTATTTATTCGTATCTAGTTGGAAGCGGTGACATTGTTTTGTTGACAATGTTTCTCAAAGCATTTGTTTTAATTTCAGTTATTCACCAATGAAAATTCCTTAATTTATTATGATACTTCAACGTCGCTTCACTCTTTTACGGCGGCCCCGCAACTACACGGGTGTGCTGATGTCCGACGATTTGGTCCCAGAACAAAACTATCACTATTGAGGGAGAAAACGAAGTCCAACCGCGTGTACATCGGGTACCGCGATCCACAAGTCAGATTCTGCTACAATTCAATGGTAACGGCGGGCGCTGTTTGACCTGTAGCCAAGCTGTGTCTGACCTCTGTCCATACGGGATCCTGCGGGTGATGTTCTCCGGGTAAAACTCCGTGTTTCATTTCAACCAACACCCTCAAACTCGTACTTCTAAAGCCGGTAAATTCTAACCTTTTCTTGAATAACTATAGAATAACGGTACCAAAGCAACCGAGAAAGCCTCGCTCTTAAGTAACTACTTATAAGATAATCCTAGTGCCAACTTGGCAATCTGTAAAGAGGGTAAGGGGAGGACTTAATTAATAAATGTTTACTTGTTACTGATTTATGACTTTTATTTAGCATATTCTCATTTTGACGGTGAACTCATCTGGCGCTCATAAGTATAAATTTGATGAGTCTCCACCGCTCTGGTCACCTTCGAATCACACGGCCTGTTCTCATGCTCGGTTTATTTCAATATTACCAGTGCGAAAATGTCTGTTTGTTTCTCTCCGCCTTCACGGTCCAACGTCTTAAGCCGGGCACTCACTAGCGAGCTGCAACTGTACCCGTAGCAGTTACAGTAACGAGCTTCTACCCTTACCATGAGATACAATTAACGTACGAGTCGAATGCTCTGTCTCTCGTAGACCTCGCGGTATTCTTATAGAGTGCGAGAGACAGAGCATTCGAATCGCTAGCGAGTACGGTAATTGTAACCCATTGTAAGGGTAGTGGAGAACAGGCTCGCGAGCTGCGTACACGTTTCGTGTAACAGTAGCAGATACAGCTCGCTAGTGAATACCCGGCTTTAAATTATCGTCATGAAATTGGGAACAGAGAGAGTTTATAACCCGGAGAAGTACAGTCACCCAGTAAAAATGTTGAGCATACTTAGAACATTGTTATTGTGAATGTCATTGTCATTTGATATCCTGTTTGAAGTTTACAACGACAACGCACTAAAGTGCTTAGCATTTTCGTTGGGCTACTGTACATAGTATACTTTTTATCCTGGAAAATTAAACGGTGCCCGCGGGAATAGGTATAAGCGAGTACCTACTACACGGACTATGCCACAGGCAACAACTAGCAAGTGTATTTCTAGAGTTTCCATCCCGCCTAATGTTCTGTATATCCAATCCGAGGCCGACGTGTATCCTCCGGAGAAATTTGATATTATCATATCCGTGGCTACACTCTGACATTTGCCGGTTATGCTTCGAATTCAGCACGATACACGATATGAGGGAGGGAGTTCATAATTGAATAACGATTTTAATAAGCTATGAATAGATGTGCAAGTGGGTACCTACTTTATCTAAACTCTATTCCATATTGTATTAAACCATTTTACTTTGATAAAGTAATGATATTGTGACGTTTGACAGCTGTTTTTCACTTTGACTGTAACAGCTGGTAGGTATAACATCAACAGTGTAGTAACGATTGCGAAGTAACATGGATTAAATTAAAGTAGAATAAAATGGAATAAAAAATAAGCTTTGAAAGCCCGGCTGCATATTTTGATATGATCGTTTTATAATGTTAAGATGGTTTACTTTTGTTTCGGCGAAATATGTAGGTAATGTAATGTATCGTTTTCCAACCGATTCATTTGCCAACCAGCTTTGTTTTCTGTAACCCTAAATATTTCAGTATTTTATAAAAACTAACCTAACCTAACCTATAGGGTTCTACACGATGGTACTGAAATCCTGAAAATCAAATATAACATTGGGTTAGCAAATGAAAAAGTTGGAAAACGATACATTTGGCAAAAATATTTTTGCCAAAAGGCTCCGCTTTAAGATTTGATTGGGGGGCCTCATGACGTTGATTAAAATATTATATAGCCCATGTCACTCCTACAACCGAAAAGCATCTAATGACACCTCATATGTTATAAAAACCGGGTCAAGTGGAGCCAGACTCGCGCACTGAGGGTTCCGTACCACCGCACAGTAGGTATTATAATATTCAGATTTAAAATCGATTTCGAATCGAATCAGTGCGAGCCCAACTCACACTTGAGCATTTTTAGTATTCGTTGTTTTTATTCAGGGTTTGTACTATAATTAGAGCAAATTTGACGCTTATTTATAAGCTTTTGGGCTATTCTACTTTTCAGTGTACATTTTTGCTATCGTCCGATAAAAAGTATAGATACCAAATGATGAATCCGCGAATAAACAAATAACGTGAACTTAGAATGTTTACGTTTAACGGTTTTCAAAAAAAATTATCCTAAATTACTCAATTATCGCTGAAGAATCTTGGTAACTCAGTGGTAAATTGCACATTTTCTATAGAAAAGGCGGGGACATCAACGTCCACTGCGTTACTCACTTTATAGTTATTACAAATAACTTTTTATGAATTAGGTTAATTCTATATATAAGCTTATTGACGTCCCTTTTCTAGTTTTAAGTTAGAAAAAGCAGCACTTTACCGTTTGTTGAAATAAAAATAGTTTAGTGAGAGCGTGGCTAAAAGTTATGTACAACGAAAAGTAGAATGGCCCTTTTACCGACTTCGAAAATCGGTAACTAGACGAAGCTAGGCCCAACGATATTTATATACATATTGCCGGCCCCGTCGACGAAGCGGTAAAGAAGTTCGTTACCTTCAGGGGGTTTATCGTTAAATAATCCAATATCGGTAAAATTTGCGAACACCGGTTATCGAATTCCGGTAATTGAAGCCCGGGTACCTACCGCGGGACATCCGGTCGACTGATTAATTTTTAATCCGGATTGAAAAGGATCTTTGTTGAATTTAATTTAAATTTGCGAGTCTAACATAAGTTAGAGTTCTGTTTTGGACACGAAATTAAAAGTAAGGGTGATGGGAAATTTTGTATGCGCCCCGTCCCCACCCCCCAACAGTCACGCGATGCATGTCTTTATGTTCATTAGGATACACAAAATGACAAAATACCTGTTTTAGTAACAAAACCGATGGGATTTTTTTAATAAAAAAACCTTTTAAACCTTGCCTAGTAAGGCAAGAATATGTTTATTTTCAAATAAATTCCATAGAATACGATTATGATATGATTTTCCAAGAAAACCCCATAGGTACATAATATGGCGATCGTCGCCATAGCAAAAATACATCATGTTGCCAAGATCTTTAAACTGGCACATGTTTCATCTCTGTTGGTGGGTGGGGAAATTTTTGCCCATCGTCCTTTAGCTTTTTTACTACTTGACAGATTGTTTAAAGGGATTCGCCTCCATGATTTGTTAATTTAAAACGCCTACAAAAACCTTTTCTTACCCTGTTCTTATTTTTTTTTTTTTTTTTTTTATGGTGTAGGAAGGCAAACGAGCAGACGGATCGCCTGATGGAAAGCGATTACCGTCACCCATAGACACCTGCAGCACCAGAGGAGTCACAGGTGCGTTGCCGGCCTTTCAAATGAGAGTACGCTCTTATCTTACAGACGGGCCCTTTCTGATACACCTCGACCCTTTAGGATCTTTTGTGAAATTACATTTTTTACACACTCAGCTGTTCGAACGTGCAGAGCAAGGGCATCGTTCAATGTATTTGTGTTAGAAAAACTCATTGGTACATGGTGACCGCGGGAGTTTGAACTCGGTACGTTACGATCACGTGTCGACCCCCTAAGCCATTAGGACACCGAGACCGACACGCTCTTCTTGGGCTTTAATCTACTCGTTAAAACCATATTGCTTTAGATATGTTATGGTATTTTCAACGTTACGATAGCTCTTATTTACTTGACAGTAATGGCAGCCGCGTTAAAAACAATACCATAACATATCGAAAGCAATATGGCTTTACCATGTAGAATAGATATTGCCCATGATGTTCATTCAACATATTTTAATATTTAAGAATGCAGCAGAAATAAAGTCATCGTTTTTCCTAACTAGGTAGGTAGATGCTACACATTCACAACATATTCATACATGTTATACATTCGTACAAAATTCTATTAAAGTAGTTAGATTAGATAGTGCTTGTAATTATACATATACTCGTTGGTGACATTGCCGTCGAAAGCTACTCCGGTCCTTTAAAAATAAAGAGATATTTTATAATTATTAATGTAAAATTTGAGTGAAATCCTTGTCTCTAAGCTATGTAACCTTAGTTTTGTAAGAGACCTACAAGTAAATACGATGAGTAGGCGTTTTGAAAACGCAAGTCATGAAGAATCTAACAAAATTACGTCTACTTTAGTCTAGACATATCTTAGTTACAAACGATGCTATCGTTTATATTTTCTATAGAATCGAAATTGAGTTCACAGAAGACGCGATCTGTCATCAGCTTACGTCAAACGCATGTATTATGTCGATTTTCGAGAATCGCTAACAAAGCGTTGTGCATCTTTATACAACGTTAGCAGCGTCACCAAATTAAGTAAGTTTTTGCCTGTCTGTCTGCTTGGCCAATTTCGCTAGCAAATAGTCTAAACGAGTGTGTTGTTGAGATGACAGCCGCGTCGACGTGCGCGCATGACATGTGAGTGATCGTGTCACTCCAGCGCATGCGCATTGGCTGCGGCCTGCGATGCTATAGCTGTAATATCGATATCGCACTTAAAAAAGTGAGACCAAGAGAGATTTTCTCTCAGGTTGATTACATACAAGTAGTTATATCAACCAAAGTAATTGTTATTTAGTGATTCAACTAACATCTTAGCTGATGTACCTAAGGCATGTAAGCCCATATGGAATCAAGACGCTTATTTACAACAATAACAATCTTTTTAGAATCAACCAAGTTTTTTTTTCAAAGTTTTTTTTGAAGTTTGTACTAAACTTTAAGTTTGCTACTCTGTCACTACATGTGAAATCCTGTAATTGGTTTTGTGCTTCCTATTCTTGTTTCGTATGTTATATTTGTAACTGTTGGATTTCCCACCAATAAATTAATAAATAAATAAATACGGGAATAATTCCTTTTTTATGGCATGTAGAAGGTAAACGAGCACACATGCCACCCGATGGTAAGTGAGATCTGAGACCCATAGGCAATGCAGTCAGCGAATCAGTGGTAGTCATTCCATAGGGTACGTAGTGGTAGTAATTTCACCGGTTGTCATAGCTATCGTACCGGAGTACAACAATGCGATACATTCCTGCTTGATGGTAGGTTAAAGGATAAGATGGTGGTAGCAATTCGGAAGGACTGGTGCTCCGATTTAGGGAGCGACCACACCAGAGCTATAAGTATTTTAGTTTACACGGGCTTAGTGGTTGTCATAGTACTAATCGCTTAGCTCTAACCTGCATAGTGACAAGTGAGAAGTAACTATTTACACGTTGGAATTAGTGAACGTTATTTAGTGACCAGACTTTCGAACAACATTTTGTGACTAAACACTTATCGGAGCTGTTTTTACACGGTCAGCAAGCGACAAGTGCGTAGTAAATTGTGGGGGGGTATTGACTTGTCGCTAAGTAAATAGGACCGAGTTCTATTCACTTGCACTGTACACAAAAACTAATTCTAACCCCTTATCAGCATGTTTACACATTGGGTATTAGTGTAAGTGACAAGTACTAAGCTTTAGCTACTAAACCCGTGTAAACTAGGCATAACGGTGCGTAAAATACGGTCCGTCAAAATTGACACCATGTTATTATAGGACCCATTCCTTTGTTTACGCAACGTCACTGCATTTTTCGCGTCGTCGTGGCCGATCTCTAAGATTGTAGTCTTGAGGATACGAATGTCTATAATTGATTTTAACTCAACCATTACTGTCAGTCAAGTAAATAAGAGCTATCAATACGTTGACAATACATAACAGAGGGCCCACACAAGATGCACTACGCTAGCTAGCGTTTCTCTTCGTTTAGTTTCTAAACCAATCGCGTCACTGGAAGACGACGTAATACGAAAAGTCACGTGATGTGTTGATGCGATTGGTTTAAAAACTATACGAAGAGAAACGAAAGTTGGCGTAATGCATCTTGTCTGGACCCTCAGGTAAGATCTTAGAGACCATAAGGTTTTTACCGCCTATAGAATAGATCTGCCATGTATTTATTTACCTTCTCAATGATATTTAAAAACCTACACGTATCATTTACGTTTCGATATGTTCACACATCGCGATTGTATATTTCTGCCCCGACTGGTCCCTCGGCCTGCCAGTGTTTTATTGGGCACTTGACATCATAATGGGTACAATTACGCGCCGAGCGCGCGACGAGACACGTCACCGACTAGCGCTTAGTGCACACCGGCCAATCACTTTACTGAAGCGTTTTAGGTCAGCTGTGACACCTGTCATCATCCTGTCAGCTGTGAGACTGCAGGATTTAATGGGAGTCAGAAAGAGAACTGCGCTGCCAGCATTTAGCTGATGCCGTCGTTGGTATACACTGGAGACTTTGCCTACGCTGCGTATTATAGCACATGGCTTGCACAAACTCTCATTAAATTTAATGATGCCTTTAATCCCGTGCTGTCACTTGACTTAAAAAGCGTCAGCAAGTGTCATCATCATCATGTCAGCCGAAACACGTCCACTACTGGACTTATGGCTTACTCAAAGATCTTGTAGGTTCCATAGGACATTGTACCTTTACGAAATAGAAAGTTTCTTAATAGGACTTTGATAGTTAATATCTACAAATTACAATTAGTAGGTACGTTGTAGTGTGACGCTTGATTTTACAGATAGATAGAAATACATATCTAACAAGTAATCGGTTAAACTTACTAATTTAACACGAATATACTGGTAATGTTGATTCTGTCTTTTAAACTTTCTTGGAAAGTATACCCATATTACTCAAAGTGGATAATTGCTTGGCAGATGCCCAAACTCCACACCTCTTTATTTTAGGCCAAGAATTTACCCGATCTGATCAAACGTAACCTGTTTACTAGTAAAGATACATTCTATCTTACGATGGAAAGAGATGCCCATCTCATGATACATCGTCATAGACAACTGTCATTTTTGACGTGTCTCGGTCCTCGCATCTTAGCCAAGACCGAGATCATGGCACGGCTACGCAATTCATAGGATGAGTAAGGGACAGAGTTATAGCAGTTACACGGTTCTGTCTTTGTCTCTCACCGTAAACTAAATTGTTTAGCTATATCATGTCATGGTAACCCCCCAGTTTATTAACGTGACCTTTTAGTCCTCAGGGATGTCAACACAACCACAATGTCAAATGTCCATAGGTCTTGACGCTGACGTATCGTCAGGTGGCATGTGTGTCTTCTTTATGCCACCCATAATTTCGATGTATGAATGAATGTGGAAGAAGCGAGGGAAATTTGTCAGGATCGTAGCAGGTGGAAGGAAGTGGTCTCTGCCTACCCCTCTGGGGAACAGGCGTGATTTAATGTATGTATTTATGTAATTTTATCGAACTTCACTTCATCGAATTTCATATCATAGAATTTCATTTCATCGAACGCTATTTTCTGCTGAACCCATGTTGTTTTCAGGATATCTTAAACACAAATTACATGGACTGGTGATTACCAAACAAAACAACTTATACGGCGATAAAATGAAAATTCTGATTAATGATACGTTCGTTGAAAGGAGTTTCGATAAAATAGTAGGCACCCACCATTTATTACTCTTTATCCAGTGTGTAATAAGCATAACGTTGGTGTTTATCGCACTGTGACCCGCGTATTGTTGGCGACCCGCTAGACACGTCTTAAACCCGACGATATACAACTGTGGGTAGATTCGTAGTGAAACAATTGATTTCTAGGCCACTGTGGAACCTGTCCAAGAGGCACAAGATCTTAAGATTTGATTGAATTTGTCACTTTATAAAAATCTGGAGACGTTTTCACACAAATTTACTGTCCCAAACCAAGCTAGTCTTGTACAGTCGTCACCATCAATAATATATGCTCCAACATTGGACTCTAAAATATCTGACAGGTCCTCATTATCGGAGGCATAAGATCGTGTCAGATGTTTTTGAGTTCAATATTGGATCATATTATTGCTGGTGACTGTACTTTGGGTACTAAACAACGGTATACATAGAAAACATCCAAAACTACAAAGATATTTTCTAAGTAGCAGAAATACATTTGTTTCTCTGCACGCAAATGAAACAATTGGCGTGACACAAGCCACCATCTACGTCCAAGTGTCACTATTTTATTACATCCCATGGCTAGCTAGTTTTGAAGGCACTATCAGGCTAACGTGTCTTCATATTGTTTTCCGGCGGAGCCCCGAGCAATACCTCCTGGAACCCGCGGAGCACACTTTAAGAATTAACTACTGTAGATCGGGCAACAACCTCCCAACCATTACACCTAGTCGACAGTAACCGCACGTCCACGACGCATTACAACGTTCAAAACGTACCAACTCAAACAACCGTTCCAATTTGAAGACTAACGCGTGTAAACAAAGTTCAAAATAAAATATATTTATATTCTTTTGACTATAGATCGTGCACTACTTTGTCGCGCAATTGCGCACGCGCCTGAACTACACATGAGTTGGCACTTGAGGATTAACTACTTACTATTCGACATTGACTAAATGATAGTGCAATTTACTTTACTACAATAACCCAAAGGTTGGGGCTATTCCCAGTTGTCCACACCCCTTTGTCCACACCCTCAAAATTATGTGAACATTTCACACTCTTTAATTTGACTCAACTGTGTTAGTTTTTATTAATGTACTTTAGTAGATAGTAAATAAACTAATACAGTTGAGTCAAATAAAACAGTGTGAAATGTTCACATAATTTCGAGGGTGTGGAAGAGGGGGTGTGGACAACTGGAAATAGCCCAAAGGTTGAAGTTTATTTGCACGTCATGATACAACAAGTTCGATTTTCCCTTGCAATAATATTATGACAGTGACAATTAGCAATAATTAGATCTTGCAGAAACTTTTGTCAAATCTCGTAGGCCAATTTCTTGGTCGACCGTACAGTAAGTCGTGTTTTTTATGTATTAATTTTTATTTTTCACGTATATGTTTATTAAACGCTGCTACGACTTGTTATGAATTGATGAACTTAGTTGACGAAGTCTCCAATTTTATTTCAAAAACTAAATAAATGTTAGGTGACAATATGTGTATGACTAGTTCCAAATAAAGGTCTAGACTTGTACTACTATGTAGTAACTATGTATACCTTATGATTACCTCGTAGCTACCTCAGATAACTCAGTTATTGTTGACCGGCACGTGCGCTTTTGTTTTTCTGAGCGAGGTTATTTTTAGAGCAATACGTATATTTGGGTCATAAATATTCATAATAAACTCTTGTGCAGGCGAAGACTGCTCATTGTAGAATTTAAACTGTCCGCTGTTGTTAAATCATTTAAGTAATCAACATTGGTTTAGATGAAATTAGAAACCAACTAAACTAAATGGTAGATCTCTTAAGCAATTAGCTCTTGAGCTCGATGGGCCGATTATTAACTGACAAATTTGAGAGTGAGAGATTAAGAGTGTACAGACATTTAAGGACGTCCATTCTTAATTGGTAGCTTTACACGTCGAGAGAGTTCGCAAGTATGACTTCGCTCGCTCGTTCGACCGTTTTTAGGGTTCCGCACGTCGAAAGGAAAAAGCGGAACCCTTATAGGATCAACAAAGTGTCCGTCCGTCCGTCAGTCTGTCAAGACCCTTTTCCTCAAGAATGCGTGGAGGTATCAAAGGGTTAATAAGAGCTATATGGAAAAAGGCCCTGCCTTGGTAAGACAGTAATACATATAAAAGATGCTCAATCAACCTAAACAGATTCTAAAACTACCCATTAAACAAATACAGAAAATAGTTTTTAGGCACCATGTTGTTTTAAAAACTGCATTTTAAGTACAAACGGGATTCGATGGTCCAATAAACATACTTAAGTATGCATTTTTATTACGATCTCGCAAGGAAACTATCTAAGTACTATATTGGCTACATCTTAACTTGTTATTTGTTGACCTTTGGGTGACCTTGATCCTTTTAACAACAACACGTGGGTTGAAAGTTCATTATATATCAAAGGACCAAAATAATCTTTTTCCCGGACGGATGCGGAGGTGGACGATTCATTATCATTTGTCTTATTTTGTCTCGTTTCCGCTTCTTAGACCCAGTGGACTATACCGTGATAATTTCTTTATTAATATTGAATGTAGCGTGGGAATAATAAAAATAGTGCAAGAGAACGGACAAATATTTAACAAGGTCGCGTTCAGTCTAGATAGGGACGCCTACGAAGCTAGCGGTACAGATTTCGATTCCCAGTATGGGCAAAAATTTTATGACCTTACAGACCTGCTATATGAATAGTAGAGATACTACATGGACCAAATTAAGGAGAAGGTACACGTGACGTAGCTGACAGAGGGAAAAAAAACCACTGACAAGAGCAGGGCAGCCAGGTCTGTGGCCGACCTAAGGCCCGTATTAATAAACTAATCTCAAATCTAATGCTCCTCTCAAAATGCATCAAAAATGACAGTGTTCTATGCTTTGACGTATCTTGTGACGGGTCTCTCAGCCAAGATGAGTTTATTAATACGGGCCTAGGTGTTTGTGGGTAAGTCTTGGGTGTAAAGTATGTTTATCATTCAATCAATTTTCTTTTGCCTATATAATCTGCGAAAACTTGTTAATGAGTCAGTGGTGTTAACCGCTTACCATGCTTATGTAACATCCTCTCTAAGATATGGAATTATATTCTGGGCCAATTCAACTGGCAGAGAAATGGTGTTTAGAGCGCAAAAAAAATGCATTAGGTCTTTACGAGTATGTGGCATTAATAATCTTGAGTCATGTAAACCACATTTCCAAAGATTACATACGAGTATATTAACTTTTCCGAGCTTATATATATATGAAATGATAATTTTTGTTTGTGTAACCTACACTTATTCCAAAGCTTTAACAGTTTACGACTTCGGAAAAAAATTGGAGTAGTGCCTTCTAAAACTGCTTTACTGCGGAAGAGCATACTCGGAATGGCCCCTAGATTATATAATAAAGTACCTGATGAGTTAATGGAAATAGAAAATTTACCCGAGTTTAAAAACCAATTATTTAAATTTCTTGTGACAAAAGCGTTCTACTCTATTAACGAATTTATATCTAGTAATTTCAATTAGTTAATATGAACTGCATGTGTATCTTATTTAACTGAACTACAATTTGTATGCCTTGCGGCTCAACATAGTGATACAAAATTTGCTACTAGCAAACTCATGTACCTATCTGTGTTGGAACAAATAAATGATTTTGATTTTTGATTTGATTTTTGATCATTGTGTAGTAGGTACCCTAGTACAACCTAGGGCCTAGAGCTTAGTTTGGGACTAGGTCAATGTGTGGAGATTGCCCATAAATTGATTTTTCAATGAGATATAAAAAGAGAACATCTCATACGGCATAACAACCTAACGCCCTAATCTAATTCAAGTTATTCAATACGTAAACTGTCTCCAAATTCGTCTGTTGATTGTTATTTAGGCCTCGTCCCAGTCCGTTAGCGGCGCGCCACGTCCGCCGCCTTATCCGGACCGCCACTATTTACACAACCTATCCTTATTACTGCTCTGGACCCAATCAGGCCACAACGACGACATTTATGTCAGAAACTGACTGTGACATAAATCAAATTGTGTCTGATCAATTTCTTCATTGACAAAAATCCCATAGTTATTGGCTTTTTTTTTTATGGCATTGGGATGACAAACGAGCACAAAGGCCACCTGATGGTAAGTGGACACTGTGACCCATAGACATTCGCATTAACAAGATTGCAATGCAACCCTAAGCTAAGACTGCAAATGCGTTGCCAACCCTGAGGACTAAGATGGAATGCCTCTATGCTAGTCATTTCACCGGCTGTCTTATCCCCAATATAGGTTGTTGTTTAATATAGGTTGTCTCAGATTTATTATATCAACTTTTAAGACACCCGGTATAGGTACAGTCAACAGCATAAATTAGTGATAATTTCTGTACCTTGTCGCTTTCAATCGTTTCACCATTTTGTATAACATTTCAAACACGACGTTAAATAGGTAACCAGTAATTTTGTCGAATTTCACTTTTTTTTTCTTTTGTTTTGACAAAATAATAGGAAGCCGTATAAATAACGTTCTTGTTTACGTAAGTATATACAATAACATTGTTAAAGCCGCTCGCTGCCTCGAACATTTCGCGCTAGTAGGCAGGTGCTATTTTTCGAACCCTTCTGTTCTGATTCACACCCAAACGCAGACTAACTTAAATGAGCTCATTCATGTTAAAAGTTTTGTTTTGATAAATACCCTTTGTATAGTCATGGAAATTTGCCGAGACACCATTGAACCCTTAAGACTGCGCCGAGCAAACGGAGCGTCCAGTGGCGCCCTCATTACTATTATTGTGTTTTCTAATTAACTAACGAATTTCCTTGGAACCAAACAAAATGTGGTTGTAGCGCAAGTATAAACACAATTTATGGGATACGTAACAAACTTTAATAACAATTACCCTTTGAGTAGTCAGCTTAACGGGAAAAGGTGGCCACTTTTTTTCGTTAAGTTAATAACTCGAAGGTGAATTGTTATTAAACTATATGATATACCCTATAAGTTGTGTTTTCATTTGTAGTACAAAAACATTTCGTCCAATTTCAAGAAAATACTTTAGTTTATTAGAAAACACAATAAAAGTACTGAGGGCGCCACTCTACATCCGGCGTACGCACAGCGCAGATTTGAAAAAAAAGTTACTTCAATATCTCCGGGTGATGTTAGTATAAGTATAGCCATTTCCATTGTCCATGAGCGTCAGAGTGATCTCAAAGTGGCCTTAAGTAGAACTTCTTTACCATGAGGTGTCTGTGCTCGACGTCTTAACTGCTCAAATGTCTTGTTCCGTTGTGTGAAATTTCAACTTAGTTCTCAGGATTGGTAACACGTATTCAAAATAAATTGGGCTCTGAGTCCACTTATTAAGTGGTCTGTGTGTTTATTTGTTTTTCCAAACCATATAAAACGAATGGCAGTTCATACGCCGCTACCGCTACTTAACTGCTGTAGGCATCAGCTGTCAATTCTTCGCCTATCTGGTTTACAGACTAGCTATTTTCCGAGTCGATAGAGCGAATTTTCCCGTGATTTCATTACGGTAGGAGTTCTCCCGAGACTTGGCTGTAATAGAGGCCGCCTCTTGTTCCTGGGGCCCTGGTACATGAGATAAAATATTACTTAAGTGATATACCTACCCTAAGGACCTTAGGCAAAAGGGATTTATAGATATAATATTGTGTCTACTGGGCTCTTTTCTGCTCGGTAAAACCGTTTTACTTTTGACATGTCATCGTATAGTATTATAGTTTTGCGTTTTCATTTTTAGGGTTCCGTAGTCAAACTACGAACCCTATAGTTTCGCCATGTCCGTCCGTCTGTCCGTCCGCAGCCTAGCTCAGAGACTCTTAGTACTAGAAAGCTGTAATTTGGCATAAATTTACATATTTAGTCACGTCAACAAAGTGTTAAAAAAATGTTGAATTTTTTTTACTGTGCCTCCCCTACGCGTAACGCGGGTTTGTAATTTTTTTTCTCGTCAACCCCATATTGGTGTGGGGTGTCGTTCGATAGGACTTTCAAAAATATTGCGATTTGTGAAAAAAAAACAATTAAGGGAACCGTTTATGAAGTATTAAGTTTAAAAGCGCTAATTATTGTTAGAGTCAAGTGTCCTTGATTGCTTATAAGTAATTCAACTCCATACATTTCTATTCGATAGAAAACAAAAACGATAGTAGCATTTGCATCTCAGCTAGAACTAACAATAAGATCATTTTGTCTAGACTAGCTCGTCTAGATAAACCAACCACGTGTTATGGCAAAAAAGATGAACAGTAAGCATAAGATTTCGAAACTCAATGATCTTCTTCAAGTCACTTGCAAGGCAACGATCCCCGCCACATCACAATTGCGATGCATCGCTAGCCGATATAGTCTCTTTACGCACCAATTTACCTTGAAACAATTTTCTTTGGCTGAGCTGTCCAGTTAGTACGCATTTCAAACTCTTTCAAGCGTAACGAAGAGCGGATTTGTTACATATTTTCAACAAATTATTTGGCATTCCTTGGCTACACAAACTCTGTTTAAATCTTAGCTCGCGGAAATTAAAAATTCATAGTCAAAGCATTGTAAGTAGTCGATGGCTATTAATTATAAGTACTTATGCATGTCCCTTTCTTCCTTTATAATCACACTAATCATCACTACATACTCGTAGTATAAAACAAAGTCGCTTCTCGCTGTCTGTCCCTATGTATGCTTAGATCTTTAAAACAACGCAACGGATTTTGATGCGGGTTTTTTTAATAGATAGAGTGATTCAAGAGGAAGGTTTATATGTATAATAGATTCTGGTTTATGTATGGGTGTTACAGAAAACTCACATAGACCGAAGCGAAGCGAGGGCGGGTCGCTAGTATTATATAAAGGCGAAAATTTGTGCAACGGCTGACCGATTTGGATGAAATTCGGAATGAAGGTAGCTTATACACTGGAATAATACATAGGCTACTATTTATCCCGGAAAATTTAAAAGTTCCCGAGGGACTAACGATAATCGAAATCTACGCGGACGAAGTCGCGGGCAGAAGCTAGTGTAATATAAGGACGAAACATAGCACAGTGTGAAATCTGCCCTTAAAAACGGACATATATCATTTTGGAACTCAAACGATAGATTTCACCATTTCAAATGCAAGACGATCATACCGGAGTGCCAATTCTACTCAGAACTCGAGTTTTTTTTTTAAATCTTATTTTTCTATGAAACTCAAAATTTTCATAGAATTGCGTGTAACTGCAAAAGTATAGAATAATCACCGATTATCTGTTTAGATATCAATAGCATCTTGTTTCAGGTACGTAATAAAAAAAACTAGGCGTGTTTTTATGGAAGCAGTACAAAGTAATAGTTGATTTTTTCTTTTTTAGTTTTTATTTTATTTTCCCCTAACCCTAGCGTATTAGCATTTGATACTTACCTAAAATATTCGTTGAAACCATTACTATCCACCCCTAAAGTATCAAATCAAAATCTAGCAGGATCTTGGAAATATCCATATTTAAAAATGTTCGTTTAGGGTTGTCAAAAGCATGTTATTAAACGTCTTATTTAAATGTGGGTGTATTAATAAATTGTCCCGATAAATTGAAGTTCTTAAATGTGATTTCCATGTCTTATCTCCGTTCACTGATATTTTCTAAAAATAAAATTCTCTTATGAAAGTGTTTCGACCCAACTACACCATAACTAACTTTTCTTATTGGTGAAATGATATAATATGTTTGCAGAAATGGAGTTGAGTAGACTGAATTAACGTGTCATAGATTTTATCATTTATCATAGATATTTGAGAAAGCGATGTTTGACCTAAATCCTTAAAGCGACCGATCGCCATAAATTAAAATAATTGAATTGAATTGACTTTAGCTTTGGCATTGACAGTTAGCCATCAAAACAACTCGAAAATTGCATGATTGCTTTTAGTTATTATAAAAGTGTGCATTTATTATTAATTCGATGGCAGCAGCCGATACTCTCGAACCTTCAAGAGTATTCGCAAATTCCCAACAAGGTTCCAACAATATCTTTACCAGACTAGACGCTTATAAATTGTTCCTTGCACTTGCAAAGCAAAAGGGCAAGAAATGTCGCCCCCTGGATGTAAGCTTAGAAGATCGAACTTTCGCAGTGCTGAATACTTTGGAAATACATACGGAGTACATAAATAACAAAAGACTCAAAGATCTAATCTCCAAACTTACCAGTAAATGCGAAAACTTATACAAATCATGTAAATACAATATGATTTTCTTCATTAAAAAGCACACAGTTTGGTTAAATGGAGACCTAAAACCGGACCTTTCAAAATGTTTGGATCCGCTTCTCTATCGCCCGCCTGTTTCCGAAACTGAATCTGGTTTAGTAGGCGATTCAATTTTCGAATTTGCTTCAGAACCTACCGTTCCTTACGCTGGTCCAAGTAACAATCGCGATTTCGAATCTGACATAGGTAATCCCAAAACCGATGTTTCTCATATAGATTTTCCGATATCTGAGCAAAGATGTGAATCAAAGTACGACGGACTGAGCGAAAGACAAAAACGAAGAGTTTGCAAAAACCTACAAGAAACCCTAAGTAATGAACCATCTGCTAAACTGATCAAGGTTTTGTCGAGTAGTTTAAAAGCAGAAGGGCAAAACCTCACAAAACCGGCATCAAAAAACTTTGAATTTGTTGTTAATTCCTGCCTAGCTAGTCCGTCAAGAGCAATCAAAATAGCCACAAAAATCAAAAAAGATCCCCAGCCCTATAGCCCAGAGGAAGCTTTAGCTATCTATATAGATCGAAAATTCACTGTAGATACATACAAATTTCTTGAGTATGATTTAAAATCGAGAGGCTATCCAGCATTTCCGTCATATCATCACATTCGAGCCGCAATGAAAGATTGTTACCCTGATGCCCCAGTTCAAGTATCTGAAAGAGATGCATCGATACCTTTATGCAGCCTTATTTCACACACATTTGAAAGAATAATCAAATCGTGTGACGATACCATTTCAATTTATTGTGCTGAAAAAAATCTCGAATTGTTAAATTGCGTTTTTGAGGGCTCTTGGGGATTTGACGGTAGTTCAGGACAATCGCTTTACAAACAGAACTTTTTTCAAAGCGAAGAAAATGATAGTAGCATATTTGTTACTACTTTCATTCCCTTACGAATTACGACTGAAGGAGGCCGCGTGGTGCTGTGGTTAAACCCAACCCCAACTTCGTATAGGTATTGTCGGCCAGTTCATACTCAATATCGGAAAGAGTCAAAAGATTTAATCCTTTCCGAAAAAAAAATGATAGAAGACCAAATTGAAAGGCTAACCACATTCGAGGTCACTACTTCAAAAGGACAAGTAATATCAGTGAAATCTCAACTCTACTTGACCGTCATAGATGGCAAAGTCCTTAATATCATAACTAATACTAGTTCACAACTTCGATGCCCTTTTTGCAAGGCTACTTCAACACAATTCAACAAATTAGATATTGTTTTTTCACAGCCTACCGATAAAACTCTTTTGCGGCATGGATTAAGTCCACTTCATGCGTGGATTCGCGTGTTTGAATTTCTATTGCATCTGGGATACAAAAATCCTGTTAAGAAATGGAGAATCGGACATAATTCACCAGAAGCAACTAAAGTCACTGAAACAAAAAAACGTATCCAAGAAGAGATCAGAAAAAGATTAGGGCTTTTGGTGGATGTTGTCCGACCTAATTCAGGAACAACAAACGACGGAAACACCGCGAGAACTGCTCTAAACGATAAAAATCGTGCCATTTTCGCTGAAATACTAGATATTCAACAGTGGCTGCTGGACGATCTACATACAATGTTAGTAGTTTTGTCTAGCGGATTGCCTATTGACGCTAATAAATTCGGCGACTTTTGCAAGTTAATTGCATCTAAGTACGTTTCAGCATATGAATGGCATCCGATGACGGTGACATTGCATAAAATTTTAGTCCATGGCAAGGAAATAATTGAAACTTGTGCTTTACCCATAGGGTTACTTTCGGAGCAAGCTGGGGAAGCCCGAAATAAATTCTGGCGTTATGACCGTGAACACCATTGTAGGAAGTTGGATCGGGAAAAAACCATGTTGGATTTGTTTCATAGAGCACTGGAGTCGTCTGATCCTTGTATTTCCAACATACGGCTTAGAGACCGGCAAAATAAATTAAAGCGATTACCTCTGCCACTAGCCGCTATAATGTTACTCAAACCATATGATGTCCAAACGGAAGAACATTTTAATGAGTCACGAAGCGATGATAACCTTTTAAGCAATTTAGAAGGCCATAGTCATGAAAGCACAGAAGTTCTTCAAAACGAAAACAACATAATATTTTACTGAACATAACACCTAGTTTTTAAAATTAAAGATTTATAGTGTATTTATGTATTGTAATGCTAAACAAATAAGCGTCTTTAACGCAGACACAAGACTCGATTCACAGTTAAATCTTGATGTATCACCTTTTATCAGCAGAAATCTTCTGACCACCTTCCAGCTCCATCACCAGGTCAGCACAATGTTATCATGTTTTATGGTTACTTAAAAATTAAACTTTTCTATACAAATATTATGTGGAAAACATGCGACAACCCTATTTCCATAGTTATCAGAAAAAAATTTAGAACGAATTATCTCAGAGATCCTTTGAGATTTAGATCTAATTTTTTTTTAGTGTTTGCTGCACGTGTAAACAATTGTTTTGACTAGTAATAAAATCCTAATGCTTTGAGATTTCTGATAAAAAAAATAAAAAACAAAATTAACAAAAACCTAAATAATTCAAACAAAATAACAACTAGAGCTCTATTTTTTATATAATACACACGCCATGCATTGTTTAATTTATTGTCACTGTGATTTGCGTTTAGTTTTGTCGAAAACTGGAGATTTTCCATGTTTGTGTTTTTTGTAAATAAAATTTAAAAAAAATATTTCTCGAGTTCTGAGCAGAATTGGCACTCCGGTATGATCGTCTCACATTTGAAATGGTTAAATCTATCGTTTGAGTTCCAAAATGATATATGTCCGTTTTTAAGGGCAGATTTCACACTGTGCATAGCGAGTAGCTAACCGACTTCAATAAGGTCCCAGGAAATTTTACCCAGATTTTAAGGCATTCTTTTCTTTTCAGCCATTGTCAAATGAAAGGACCATTGTTGACTCATGAACTTTGTTTGTTTGTTGGATAATTAAACAAACCTTTTTTTTATAAAGTCAGACTTATTGTTAAGGCGCTTTGAAATACGTTGGTTTTATTTAATAGCGTGTTTGTAAGTAAGTAAACTCATTATTGCACAACATAAATGGTATTGTGTTGTTTTCTTTGTACATGGATTTAATGATGTAGGGTTAAATTTTTAGGTAAATCTCTCGTAGGATGCGGTTTTTACTAGACTGCATCCGAAGGATTGGTTTAGGGAGTGACAAACGCTATAATATTTTAATCAAAGTAATAAAAGAGAGGGTTTTTTTACATAATATATTTACAATGTCAAAAGATCGCGTTTTTTTAAAGCTTGCATTTATTAGACTTATTGAGTGTAGTAGTAAAACAAACACAACAATGATCCGAAACAAAATCTACGCACATTGTAACAGTCTCACACGAACATTAAATGTATTGCGATTGTGATTTATTTGTGAATTCTGCACACGCAAGTATAAGGTTGTAAAGATTGACTCGTAAGTATACACTAGAACAGATGTAGTAAATTTTGTCGGTTCACCTTGTTTTATGTTGCTGTCTCGATTAGCTTATTGATGCGGACTAAAGCGAACTGAGAAAACTGATAATTGGAACATACCCGACAAAATACGATGTCGTTTGATGATTCACCATGTACTATTAGCCCAATGGAATAGCACCATAGAACGGTGTCACAGGGACATTATAAAACAATTTGTTTGACAATTCTTACGATTTGAATCATAACGTCAGTGTGACACAGTTCTATAGGGCTGATAATACCATCTTATCTCAAGCATTTGCTTCATAAAGCATCTGGTAAAACATCCACAAGGACCGTTAAACCTTTCCTGAACATTCACCAGGTGCCGCACTTTGCTGTGTGCCCCAAACGCATATGTGAGTTCAACAGACTACTACCTAGTGCTTCCAACGCACATATGAGTTCATACTAATTTGACATTGGTTTGTTCGCAACAGCTATGCTTATAAATATTATTACTGGTATTTTCCCTGATGTTTTATCGACATTTGTCACGCGATAAACGCAGCCATATTAGGGGGTTTAGGGAACGTAGGAAAATACCAGAAACAATATTATATATGCCCCCAGGATAAGCAAGGATAAAATAGAGCAACCGGAAATTATGTTGAAGACTTGAAGCAATACTCTGGGGCGACCTGGTTTCCAGCTAACAAGGTGTCCACGTGTCTAGGGCTCCTAGAGCGATCGAGATGACCTAGAAACTCTTCGAGAGTTACCTGAAGGGGCAGACTGTGATACATTGTACAGTCGACGTCAAAGATATGTTTACATTTTTGGACCTTATTACAATGGAATAAGTTGAAAAAAACTGTAAAACCATTTTGTTTTTGATATGTTATTTTACTGTCAACGTATTACTCGACAGCATATAGGTATATATTTATAATAGTCGCGTATGCTACACAGATGACATGATATGACATTTAATAGGTTTTTTCTGTTAGGGGCATAAAACTGAATTCCATTTTGTGTGTTGGAAATTGTGGTTGAAATGAGTAAGTATATGTAGTAAGGTGGTGTAGTAGTCGACTACAAACAGATGTATCAACTATTTACTCGTACAATGCAATAAGGAGCATAAGTGTATCTCTTTGTAGGTACACACAACATCACACCTAACTAACCATTAAAGACAGAGCAGAGAGAAAAAGAAAGAGATGTATATATGTGTATTATGTCAACAACATACGCATTGTAGTGCGACTCTCTTTCATGCAATAAATATTTCAGATTTCTGAAGTGTATAGCTAGATGTGTTGCTGTGTGTACAACCCCACTTTTCCATACAACTAAAATAATATGCAATGGAATTCAACTTTGTGCCCTTCATAGAAAATAAAATACTTACAAAAACCTATTGAATGACATCATTGATAATATCTGAGGATAATATCATTCAGCCTTGTTCATTTAGCATTCTGTGACCATTTTGACGCGTGGTCCTTATCTGTGTAAAAGTGTCAACCAAAGGGCGCCAAAAAGCAATCTAGCAATCTTGCTCTACACTGGGGCTCTAATCCACTCGGTAAAATCATATTTCGTTTGACATGCTATCGTATTGCTTATAACTCTGCCGCCACACCATTACTACTTATAAGTAAGAGCTACATTAGGGTAGAAGTACTGTTTGTGGACACTGTACGTGACTAAACCCTTTTTGGCCACTTAAGGTTGAAATCAAGTATCGCTTAAGGTTGAAAAATATTGTAAAATTAATAATAATGATCATAAATAGTTAAGCTGAACATTAATAAAACATAATTATTTTTAGTACAAAAAACATCGTCCGATTTCAAGAAATACTTTAGTTTTTTAGAAAACACAATAATAGTAATGAGGGCGCCACTGTACATCCGGAGTAAGCACAGCGCAGTTTTGAAAAAAAAGTTACTTCAATATCTCCGGGTGATGTTAGTATATAGCCATTTCCATTGTCCATGAGCGTCAGAGTGATCTCAAAGTGGCCTTAAGTCTTCGATCAACAATTTACAACTAGATTCAACGTCACAGCTCTGAAAATGGCCAGAGAAATAAGAGCACAAAATAAGTTTGTGCTCTTATTTCTGACAGTACGCGTCAACCACAGCCAACGTGAGGACGTGACAAAATGACTCAATGTGCTTTTAAAAAATTGCGGTAGCAGCCACCGTAACACTAAGGTTTCGGAAGGAATATCTTTCTTTAGGTAAGTACAAGTCAGTATTTCATTTAAAGTACGTAAATATTAACATTTACATTAAAAAATCAATAATATATTGTTTGGACAAACATCTTGTCAATAATCGGTGGTTTGGGAACAAGAAATTCATGGAGTAGTTCTCATTTTAAAATAATATATTTATGTAATTTTTTTTGTAGATTTCCTAGTGATCCTTTTTGCTGTGCGGAATGGATATCCATTGTCGCGAAAGAAAGAGAAGAAGAACTTTATAGGCCATACAAAAATTCGACTATATGTTCGATTCGTTTCGACAAATTTGATATAATTGGAAATGGGCAAAGGCGTAGATTACAGAAAACGGCGATTCCCAAATTGGATATCTCATAATAAGATTAAGTCCGGTGTCAGAGCATCGTTTTGACGTTGACAAGTGACAGCGTTAGTCTAACCTGACATCTGTTATAGGATTTCATTTTTTTATTATTACCCCCTTACTTATAAACGTGGAATAAGTTTGGAATAGTTTATGCCATGCTTTGTCCTTGTCTTTAATTGTTACATTTAGATCTGACAGAAAGTGACAAAGCGTCGCATAAACTATTCCAAGCTTATTCCAGGTTTATAAGTAAGTTGTTTAGAACCTATAGAATTTGCTTTTGTCGTGTCGTATAGTGTTATGCCCTTTTAGAATGAGTAAGGTTTAATCAATTAACAATAAAATAAGTATCAATCCTAGCTAAAATACATAAATATTAGCGTCGACCTGTTTTCACAGGGAATACAATGGATTAATCAAATTATAGTGTTAGTAATTTGAAATGTTGTCATTTATACATTTAATAATTAGTTAATAATTTAATTTAGTTCATTATCTGTAAGTAAATTTCATTTCATGTCAATATTTGTATATGTTAATTTGTTTGTGTTATATCTCAGTCAAATAAAAAAAATGTCTGTCTTATATAATTGCGACTCCATTATTTCCCTGTTCCTAAAATAGAATGACATATTTTTGAAACGAAGAAAGTTCTTTTGTTTATCGAACGCTTTTGCTCTTGAGACGAAAGGTGGTAAGTATTTTAAACAATTATTATTATTTGGATCTTTGTTTCTTAGACTTAAGGTATAATTTAAGTTAATTTAGAAGGTTCACGGAACACGGCCACTTTTTCGCTTTGATTTTGTATGGGACCTTGAATCTAGTTGTAAATTGTTGATCGAAGCCTTAAGTAGAACTTCTTTGCCATGAGCTCATTGCTGAGGTGTTGCCTTATTCATTAAATGAAAACAAAATGTACTCTTTTCCAGTAGACATTTCTCTAGCTCTACGACGTCGCTTGTAATTGTCTGTATTAATTAGAAAAGTCCATTCCTACCAATAAACTACATGAACCAATCAGCCAGACTGTTTCTTATTTACAGAAAATAACGTATCTGTGCAACCCCGCCCGCGCTGTTTGCCCAGACATTTTATTTTATGATCTGTCGCGTCGTGGCGCCTTCTAACTTCAATATATTTTTTTATTGATAAGTATATATAATTGTTACGCCGAAAGTATACCTAATTAGATTTTTTTGCCCCCATTCCAGCATGGATCTACGCTCCCAGGGAAGCCGTGAATGCATATTGATTATGATGATATAGAAATTATGTAAGTAATTTTCAATCTTACTTATCCTGACCAATCCTACTTAATCTTCTAAATATATAAAAGGAGAAACTGACTGACTGACTGAAATATCAACGCACAGCCTAAACGGCTAAACGTAGGCACTTGAAATTTGGAAGGGACGTAGCTTAGGTATCGTAGAGGTGCACTAAGAAAGGAATTCCCGAAATTCCCACGGGAACGGGAATTAGCGGGAAAATTATTAACTCAAAAAAAATGTTTTGCCCAACGAAGTGGACACGGGAACAGCTAGTAATATTATAGATACGAAAGTTTGTATGCGTGTGTGTGTGTTAGTTTGTTTCTCCTTCACACTGCAATAATGGTTTAGAATAGAATAGAATATAAATTTATTTGACACCAAATAAAATAAACAACACACTTTGAAACAATGCACGAGTTGTGGTGCCAAAAAGGTTCCAACTCAGCATAATGCTGTGGTCAGGGGACCACAGCACTGGTTTTCGGTTGGCACCTTTAGTTGAACCATCGTTACAATTATTTTTTTACAAGTGACGGAATTGGATGAAGTTTAGCTTATACCCTGGATTAGCACATATAATACTTCATCCCGGATAATACAAGTTCCCGAGGGAGTCACGAGAATCGAAATCTACGTGTACGAAACGTTATCGGATTGTTAGGGTTCCGTACCCAAAGAGTAAAAACGGGACCCTATCACTAAGACTCTACTGCCAGTCCGTCTATCTTTCTGTCACCAGGCTGTATCTCATGAACCGTGACAGCTAGACAGTTAAAATTTACACAGATGATGTGTTTCTGTTGGCGCTATAAAAACAAATAGGTACTTTAGTACTAACAACAGAATAAAATAAATATTTAGGTGGGGCGTGGTATCTTAACGTCAGAAATTATTTTCAAATACATACGTATTCGATAGTCAAAGTTACATATTAAAATTATATTCGACGGTTATGTATATTATAATGGCGGGTGGATGTTTTATTTATTTTATGTATAAAATTTAGGTTTATGTATAAGTACCTACATCAAATGAAAAACATGACAATGACATTGACATTCACAATGACAAGGTTCTAAGTATGCTCAACATTTTTATTGGGTGACTGTTACATGTAGATATGAAACCGTAGGATCTTGGTAGAAAAAGAAAACTATTAATTAGGGATTTCGATCTATTTGGCTTTAAAAAGTAAACATTTCCAAAAATTACCGTTTGGACTTCAGACCATTTCTTTTTTTTTCTTCAGCCCCGTGTCTGACTCATGCGTGTCTTCGAAGAATGAATAATCAAGGTATGGTAATCGTCGAAGTATTGACAGGATTTTTACGTTTCGTTTGAAAACAAATTGTAAGATTTCAAACGTGTTTAAATCCTATGCTATATTATGCTGTATTGTCACTCACGCTAGAACACAAAAGTCGGAATATTGCTGGTTGGTCACAGAATTAGTACGAAGTCAGGTTTATATTTAACAGGCGTGTAACAACGAAGTGTTAAGAGTCATAGGTTAACAAAATGAAGGTAGGTACGTATAGTTATTATTAACAAGACGTGATAATAATGTTTATCTATCACTATTTCTACAAAAAGCATTTTTTAAATATCTTCCGGTGTTGCGGAGTGAGAAAAGCATTACTTTTTCGATTTAGGTATACCTATACAAATACCTACCTACTTATACTTATACTTAGTCAAAATCTGATCAAAATTTATTTAACGTGGTACTTAAGCATTTATAAAATATAGAATGTAATTATAAGTGTTTTAGTTTGTACGTCGGTCACGGCACAAGTCACAGCGGAGTAAGTTTATTTGTTTAAAATAGGGAGTTTAAGATTTATTGTTAGTACTTTTTATTTCGAAGATTGGCAACACAACTATGAACGAATCTTATCGTTATAAATATTCAATAAAAATACATTACGATAAGAATTAAATAGTAAACCTCAGAGTAGAGCCTTGGCGTCACAACTTTAAAAGTCATGAAAACAAATAATAATCGCGAAACGGTCTGTTCAGCGGGAATTAAGGACTGAATATCAAAATATTTCCACTCCTAGTGGTAATCAATTCACGTCAATATTCCTGACAGGCCCGAAAAGTTTCCGAATTGCCTACCAAAGCAGAAAACTTCTCTTCCAGATAACCTGTTAGGGAAGCGGCGCTGTCAGCGTATTGATTTATTTACGATGTGACAACCGTCTCGGAGCGATCTACAACAAATAGTATTTCTATACACAAATAAAGCGCGTCTGACGTCGTTCCTCATTCAGCTAATCGCAGCATTGTGGAGCGACCTTCGCTCGGTACTCACTCTTCCGAATGCTGGGATTGACTGTCCTTGTCTTTGTGGCCCTGTCCCGAGCTGCAGGAGTTGCCCATTCCGCCTTATCGCATTCCTGGCAGTCACCTCATGCGAGCACCACGCACGCACTCAACACTAACTACACTCGGGCTGCAGCGTCAAATACTAGCACTTTACATCTCCCGGCGTCGCGATCGTTTCGGGCGGCAAATCTAAATTTAAACGCGGCGTGTGCGGACGGCGCGAGCTCTCGGCACCGAATAATCGATGTTCCCTCGCGCCCGCCCCGCTCCCCGCGCTACGCGCGCGCGCCAACTCATTATCCACGCTTTTCTGAAAGCTTTTCCGAACGAAGGAGTCCAATATGTCACGGTTTACAGCGCTCCCCGTAAACATGAAAGGAAACAGGCTGTCTACCTCGCACTGGCCGCGACGATTCGAATTTGGAATTCTTTAAATATAAATGCATTTGTTTTATGTCTCATGTCCGATTCAGCAAGTGCCCTACAAGTATTATTGTTGTTTATCCACTTTAAAAGGCATTTCGAAGTCATATTTAGGTAGTTTAGTAATTGTATAGTGCTTGATAATAATGCCTAGGTGTTACTTGCATTCAGTGCGGTGTCTGAACGACAGTTTCATACACGAAACGGGTAGTTGTACAGTAGAAAGTAAGTTGATATTTGTGTTTTAGTATAATTGAAATTATTCTGTCATATGAAAGAATGACGAATATTTTATAACTAATTTAAGAAAAAGCAGTTACGGCGTAATTAAATCAAAGAAAAAACCATTTGCGGCATGTCCTTTATCATGGGTTTATTCAATTTATCAGTTCACAACTAGATCTACTTGTTACTCATTATGTCACACAGAACTACTAGACACCGTGCTTATTACCGGTAATTAGTTAATATTACATCGAAATCGATATACCTAGTGCACCATATCACATTTTGAACATTAAAAAATATTTTCAGGTGAAGTGAAACCGCGCCTACCAAAAATGTTGACGAAAAGAAATAAAACTCTTCTGAAGACTAACGAAACACTGTACCACGACAAAGTGCCTATATGCACCCGATTCTATCTGCAACTATTAAAGAAAAGTCAGTTTCTCCCGAATTTCGTCGACACAGAAACGTACGAATACGCATCGGAGAGCGAGAAAACCACATACACAACAGAGATTACTAAAAAAACCATAGTTAAAAAAGATGTTGAACGTACAACTTACAATTTGCGTTCAAGCGAAGCGCGGACTGAACGCAAAGTGTTCGTGGAAAAAACTCGTACGAGAAAGAAAGTGACTGATAACGAAACGCAGAACGTTTCCGAACCGAAAGTATCCGCCAGGACGAAGTTCAAAATGCCTTTGGCGCCAATTTTAGAAGAAATCAAAAACCGGGAGCCGTTAAGGTATACCTTTTACTTTATCTTAATTATGTCCCTAGCCGATTTTTACCAACCTATTCCTTGTATGCCGTCAAATACTTCACGCAAACAAAAGTAAGATAGCTCACGGCACATTGTTATAATGATGTTTTCAATTTCATTCCGCTTTAATTTGAAAGTCATGCAGTTTGATTGCAAAGTGTACGTTATTAACTTAGGTTTCATTGTACAGTAATAGTGATTACCGTAAATTAGTATGTCAGTTAGGTTTATGTTAGTATGCTACTCATGCGCTTTAAATCAATATTTTTTTTAACATTTCGTTAAATAGGTAAATTAATATTGATGTACAAAGAGGTCGCATTTCGTTTTTTACAAATATAACTTATCGAAATTGACTGCAAATAAAAACATGTTTGACCAATTACAATTTACCTACTTTATATCATTAACTAACTAAGGTCTAAACTAAACTGATGTACAGTCAACAGCATAAATCAGTGATCATTTATGTACCTTGTCACTTAAACGTCGTGTTTGAAACGTTATACAAAATTTTGAAACGATTGAAAGCGACAAGGTACAGATATGATCACTTATTTATGCTATTGACTGTCCAAAGGAGATTTGACGGTACTAAGCTCGTAGGTACTAACAGCCTAAGTGTAAAAGCCGATAAAATTTACAACCTGATATAGAAAACTTTTTAAATTCATTCTAAGGTTTTGAAGCTAGGGGCAAGTGACCTCTGTGTCCCAATAAACTCAAATTAAATTACGAACGATTGGAAACGATTTAATGACTTCATGAGTCTATTGAATAACATTATTTAAACCTGACAGGTTACAGATCGGTAGTGATTATATTTTTCACATCAGCTATTCGGAAAGGAGAGTTCAAAGTGTAACTTTTCTGTTCAGGAAATTTTGTTGCCAGTATAAAATGTACCACATTATTTTTGTTAAATTTGATAATTTCAGCATTTTAGGGGAGTGTATTTTTTTTTATTCATTAAAATTAAATTTTAAGGTATGATAGGAAATGGCCTAATTGTGTAAAGAGCGCGAGTAGTTGCCGAGTAATGGATGTTTTTCAATAAGTTTTTTTTTGTCTATTTGTATGTTTTCATTGTCTCGCACCCGTAGTGCAAGCCTAAAGGCTAGTTTGAAAGTATGAAATTCTGAATTCTGGATATTTATAATTGTTTTCAGGCAACAACTGTTCATGTCATCCCGGAGCGTGCATCGCGGCACGGAGATCGACGCCATCGCGGAGAAGCTGAAGAGCCTGATGCGGAGCAGCGCCGACCGGCGGCTGGAGCGCGAGCTGCTGTCCTGCAGCGAAGCCTTCCGAGCCGACGCAGCCGGCGACAAGGAGAGCGAGCTCTATGCCGAAAAAGGTACATGTCATGTTATGCCCTTGGTACGATCAACTATATTGAATTAGACAGTTCAGAACTATCCGATTTCACTCTATTGTTTAGGTAAGGCATTAGACTGTGTCCATCTTCTCTGTTTCTCTACTTCGATATATTTTATGGTCACTGTATAAGCATAGAGCTTAGTTGGGACTAGATCTTGTGTAAGATTGTTCTCTGATAATGACTTTGTTTTACAAAGCTAGCCGTCTGCATGGGAAGTTATATTTACAAGGAGTGCTACAAGGTAGTATACTTGGGCCCCTTTCTCTTCTTAATGTTCACCGAGGAATGACTTTAAAGTACCTTGTACGGAGAAACCAAAAAAAAACTATTGCCAAATTGGTCCTCGCTTATCGCCTCGCTTCCCCGCGCAGCTCTCATAGAAACGCAGCCTACCTGGCAACCGGCTGAACCCATTAGTTACACTAGGGAACGGTGAATAAATTGGGTTAAAACGACTGACTGCTGAGTTTCTTGCGGCGTTTCTTCTCGGCAATGGTCTCCTCTTGAGAAGCGCTGGTTGATTCTTGACGTGTAAAAGTGCCCGTGCGGCCTACTTACTGAATAAATATCTTTTATCTTTTATCTTTTTTTTTATCTTTTAATAACTTAATAGCTGTATATGTCCGTCAGCCCCTCCAGTGCCGGAGAGCGTGCGGCGCGCGCGCGGCGGCCACGCGTGCGGCTACTGCGGCAAGCGCTTCGACCGGCCGTGGGTCCTCAAGGGGCACCTGCGGCTGCACACGGGCGAGCGGCCCTTCCTCTGCCCGCACGCGCACTGTCCCCGGACCTTCGCCGACCGGTCAGTGTAAAAAATTTTTTTTTTTTTTATGGCATAGGGAAGACAAACGGGCACACAGGCCACCTGATGGTAAGTGGAAACTGTGACCCATAGACATTTGCATTCACAAGACTGCCATGCAATCCTCAGACTGCAAATGCGTTGCCAACCCTGAGAAGGAATGCCTCTATGCTAGTCATTTCACCGGCTGTCTTATCCCCAAACCGGAACACAACAATGCGAACACTGCTGTTTGGCGGTAGGTTAATGGATAAGATAAAAGACATTTACTCAGTAAGTAGGCCATACGGGCACTTTTACACGTCAAGAATCTACCAGCGCTTCCCAAGAGGAGACACTGCTGAGAAGAAACGCCGCAAGAAACTCAGTGTCGTCATCATAGGCTTGCTAGACATACGCTTTCCGCATGGATCTCCACGACGGTCCCGTTCTGTGGTATTCGCATCCGTCGGATTACAGCAATCTTGCGTCACGCCAAATAGTTTGCTATGCTAGGCAAATTTCAACTTAACTCATACGAAACAAAGTCTCTGGTGGCGCAAGTGGCACGACTTTCAGTTGTCGGCCGGGGCGCCTAACCAAGATTTACACTCAACTAATGTTTTTTTTCTGTCACGCAAAATGTATGGGATGACATTTTAGTGTGTTACAAGTGTTACAACAAACCACGTGGTCAACTATCATCCCATTTTGAGCGATAGAAAAGAAAAACCTTAGTGTTTTTGCGTATTGAGTTTCCCTAGGGTTTCACGCCCGACAGCAGCATATTTTTTTAATACCTGTTTAATGATACCCCAGTTACCCCACTTGTCCGTCACAAGTCCGTCGACGTTTTTTTTCTTTTTCACAATATGTCGTCCGGTTGCCACCATATTGAATTTTGATTACTGTCATATCTTACGAATCGATTGACATAATATTAAAATCGGCCCTCGCGTTTAGTTTCTAGAGCGCCACAAAGGAACAACCGTACATACACATTGTCCCTTTACTTTCTTCCTCGAAAACCTCGAACCACGAACCTGATCGAATAGTTAGATAGGAAAAGCACCCATGTTCCCTAAAAAAGGGAGGATATATAGGCTGATAAACACATAACCCTCCTCGTTCGGCAGTCGGGTAATATCGGCTTGGTTGCAGGTCGAACCTGCGCGCGCACCAGCGCACGCGCGGGCACCACTCGTGGCAGTGGCGCTGCGCGGAGTGCGGCAAGGCCTTCAGCCAGGCGCGCTACCTCGAGCGGCACCACGCCGCCGCCTGCCGGAAATACAAGTAACCACACTTCCACACACTCGAAAAAACCGGACAAGTGCGAGGCGGACTCGCCCACCGATGGTTCCGCGCATGACGTTTAACTCAACTCAAAATTTGAAAAAAAAAACATATTTATTCACTACAGACACAAGACACACAGATAAAAAATAAAAACAGAAAACAGCAATAAAAAAGTAGTTAGTGTGTCTTCGCGGCAGTGAATCGGACACTGGCTCAGCATAATGCTGAGGTGTTAAACACCTGCAGCGCTGATTTTCAGCCAGCTCCGAGAAATTTGGTCCTCCATTCCTTGCATAAAGCGCCTTTTTTGTGATTTAATTAAAAATGTATAGTTTTCAGATTTTCCTCTATACTGGTAGTATAACACCCGTATTTATAGTCAAGAAAAGTTATTACTTGAGTAAAAGTAATGACTTACGCAACGATTTTTATATGACTTTTGACACTACTAATACTCAAGTAATTACTTTTCTTCACTATAAATACGGGTGTAAGACTGTATTACTTGCCAAATTTCATAGTTCTAGGTCAACGGAAAATACCCTATGAATTTTGATTCCTCTGGGAGTCTCAAAATATACATTGTTTGCGGCATAAACGGCCGTATCTCTTTTTACGTTAACTTTGAATTTTGTTTTTTCGTTCAGTTTCAAGGAACTGTAGATTTGAGTAAGTATTGTTTTTAATTTCAACTCGATACCTCCACGCATTTTCGAGAAAAAGGGTCTTGACAGACAGACGAACGGACGGACGGACAGCAAAGTGATCCTGTAAGGGTTCCGTTTTTTCCTTTTGAGATACGGAGCCCTAAAAACACAAGTTGCCTCTCCTGTAGCCTATATAGTTAAAGGGTTGTTTATCATACAAGTCATGTATTTATCTGTTAGGACTAAAGTATATCTGACGCCGTTTACCCTGAAAATTAGCCCAAATCCTACTTCCAATGAACTATACTCGGAAGCAAAGAAATCCATCGTACTAAGTGGCTCGATTTCTTTGCTCCCAAGTGTATAACCGTTTACTGCACTGTACTAACTTCCAGGATGCACCAAAAGAACTCCAACAAGCACTCCGAAGAGTTCAAGACGTCGGACCCCCCCGCGCCCCTCTACGGCGGCGTGTTCCCCCCCGCCGCCTTCGAGCCCAAGCCCCTGCTGGGCCTCGAGCCGAGCGACCAGACCGCCGACGAGCCCATCGACTTGTCTATTGGGAAGCGGAAAGATTCTGCAGATTAGTACCGTGTAATTATTTAGGTTAGGCTCTGTACATAGTTTGTTTTGTTTATTGTAATCTAAAGTGTTAAATAAAATTGATTTGTATACAAAATTATAGTACGGTTACTTACTCGTATCACACTTTAAAACTAAATTAGCCTAACCTTTAAGTTTTATAGTTGTCTTTTTAAACATTTTGAAAAGTTAATGAATTCGGCGAAAAATGCCTGTGAATTTTCGGACAAATGAAATAGTTTGTAATGAAAATTCGACCTTGTTGTTGGTAGCCATAGTACCTAACGTTCATATTCAAATATTTCATGTTGCAGGGATGGACGTAGTGGATTGAAAATGTGGCCACACTGGCCACCCAAATAAAAATGGCCCTAAGGCGGCAGTCGGTTACGCCGTTCTTAAAACTGTTAACATATTACATGTATAGTTACAAGAATTATAACAGCGTTGCCGCCAGCCGCCAAGGGCCTTTTTGATTTGGACGGCGGCGGCATATACTTGTACATAAGTAAAACAATCGACACAGGTTTTAAATGCTATTTATTCACCGTAAAAAATCTCTACCGTATCATACAAAAAGGCGAGTTGAGAGAATACTCAGGAATCAAATGCTATAAAACTATCAACCTCTTTAAAGCTTCGTCAAATACAAAAGGGCGAAACTCTCACGACAAGACTTAAAAAGCAGGCGAATTCCACCTCACAGGGTCAATAAAAGATACATTTTTCGCTGTGTCCGTCGTGTAGAAAAATCTATTAAGCGATGAAAAAGTTAAAAAGTTCCTACTTGTTACTACTTACTCATTTTTATTTACACTCAATATTTATAGTGATATGAGTAGAAATAACGGTTTCACAGTTATCTCACAATAAATCAAATCAAATCGTACAACTTAAATGTCTATATTTGAAATACTAATAACGGAAGCGACACCACAATAAATACTTAAGATTGAAAAAAAATACTCCTGGATCACTTAATCAACTGTTTTTTCAGTGGTGCTACAATTTTTATTTTATCACACTTGCACGTAAACTATCTAAACATACCTCAGGTTACCTTGGCCGTAATGCCCCATATAAAACCCTCGAGCTTTCTTTTTATCATGAAACCCAATTTTTATAGCACTGCGCACAGTTCACGTATTCCGTAATATAATAATACTTGTGTATTAAAGCTATAATTCATAATTATTTACTCGCAAAAGTGATGAAACACATTGTATGTTTCACGGGCGGTTCGGGAATTACGAGACTCGACTCATGCCCGGTTCCTATATTCAAGAAACGAATCGTTTTCCTTACGTCTCGTTAAAATTTGACATTTGCTACGTACAAAATGTGTCAAATTTTAACGAGACGTAAGGAAAGTGATTCGTTTCTTGAATATAGGAACCGGGCATCAGTAACCCATTTGACATGCTCGGCGTGTGAGTGACACATTCGCATTTGAATTCACGTTGATATGGTTAAGCTGCGTGCTGTGACTTTCTAACGTGCCAAATTTAAAAAAAAGGTTCTAATGGGACATAAGTGTTGTTTGTGCAACTGGGTGATACAAAGAATAAACTACACAATAAATACTCAAACAAATACCAACTTTTTTTACCTTTTAATGATTTTGCTCAGAATTGGTTTGCAAATGCAAATGCACTTGCTTGGTTTTATCCCAAACCTTTCAATAGTACAATGTAAAAAGTGTCTCAAAATAAGAACAGATTAGACATCGTAATAAAAAAAAAACTAAATACTCAAAGTGCTTGTTTTATCTTCTAATTAATATTTATTATCTTCACAAGAAGCCAAATACATATATTTTCTATATAATAGTCATCATTTTAGGATTTTTATGACTAGCATTGGCAGGAAATTCGCTAAAGTAATGAAATCCTTGAGTTAGTATAGTGCGGGGGGGGGGAGGGGGGGAAAGTATCGTGGACCGGAAGAGAACCAGATTAACCCTCTTACTTATAAACGTGGAATAAGCTTGGAATAGTTTATGCCATGCTTTGTCCTTATCTGTAATTGTGACATTTGCATCTGACATAAAGTTAAGCACCCAGTAAGGGGGTAATCGTGTTTAAAAATGCTGAAAATTATTCTCGAAATTTAACTCTTGTCTCGCATTGCCATATTTTATTGTACTTGAGACCAGCTAAAGATTCAAACACATAGTCATGTATCAGAACGTTCACGTGGCGTTAGCGTTTATTTATGCGGTCTATTTCGTCTTAGCCGTCTTATTCGGTAAACATTTCTATAACCTCAAAATGCTCCTTTTTCGCTATAAATAACAATTTCCTCATGAATCAAAACAAACCATGATATAAAATCGGGAAATTGACGTGCCAAATACGGTTTCTAGTTGCTTTATTTACCAGAAAACGGCTGATTAAGCATAAAAATATGTTATTTTAGGCTATAAAGGTGTTTACAAAATTCGAAACTTAAGATGAAACGGACCTGAGACTCCGCACTCGACACTCAACGCGACGAGATACGCCACCCACACCATGCTACAGTGGAGATACTATTCAGACTAAGTTCTAATTTGACACCAGTTTCAGTCATTAGTTATTTATTGTAGCAAACATAGCTAGACGTCGAAATGAACGCCATTAAAAAAAGTTACTAGTTTTCTAAACTATTCATTTTAGTTTTGAACTGTCAGAAGAGTGTCTCTTCAGTTTAAATGTCTATGATATAAAAACATCACAATGACACTTATGTACTTTTAACTTCACTATCTATTTTAGTTGACAAACTGACATTAAAACTATTTATACATACAAAATATAAACGTCTCCTCATTTCACTTGATTTAATCGACGCAAGCATTTTACTTATCATAAAGAACATGACAATTTTATAATAAATATCTCTAAGAGCAATCTCACACTGTCGAACTGAGAGCGTGTTTCCGAACGATTACGCCGCGGTCAAATTGCCAGTGTGATACAGCCATAACATACAATTACTCAATTTTGTGCTTCGAACACGTTCACAGATGCGAAGGGGCGCTTTTTACACGCGGTAGTTCGACCAAGTCCAACCGAACGCCCATGTGCGTCCATGGCGTCCTCTTACAATTTTAGCGGGATATTATTGACAATCCCAAGGCACAATTAAAAGCAAAAGCACTTTTTTAACACATATCCTAAATTAACACTTATAAAAGATCAGAATGTTAAAAAGCGAATTTGAAATTTATAAATGTAAATAAATTTGATTAAACACGTTCAAAACGTCTTTGGTTACACGTGCGAATGATTTGGTAATTTTGGAGATTCATCCGAATAAATACTTAATTTTCTTCTTAATAGCTTACATTCCAAATAATAACAATTTTCTAAAATAAAAACACATTAATTGTTGAACAAATAATAATAAATAAGCGCGCTAAAACATAAATATCGTTTTTATATACAATAAAATCTAACTTTCTTTAAATAAATGTAAGTTTGTCGGACTAGGACTTCCACATACACTCACTAAACATCTAGAACTCTTTTTATACAGATCAAGAATTAAAACAAAAAGCTACTAAATATAAGTAAGTAAATATATCTTCTTCATCTAATAAATAAAACTATTCACAGAAGTCATAAGTGATTTTCGGTAACTTCAAGAAAATACTATTTGAACACCAGCCTATTGTGGTCGTGTTTATTGATGTGGATAAAACCGCTCATTTCCGAAATACCAGTATTTTAAAATACCTGATTCTCAATATATCGGAATCCCAAAACTAAACATACAAATTAGGGTATTATTTATTATATTTACCCAACATTTCGAATCTGGTTTTTTGAGAACCTGGTAAAAAGAGTAGTTTGGTATTTTGAAATACTGGTATTTTGGGAATGAGCGGATAAAACATCTGTCACTGTCTTCTCTCTGACCTGTATGTAAGTGCGAGAGCGACGGATGCTTCATCCACCGTGATAATACCGACCATAATACCGGCCCAGATTGGTGAATCTTAGAGATCGTTTAACATTAAACTCAAAGCGCTTCCCACCCTCACATCTGGATGCATATTTCATTAAATTGGACGATCTCTACAAATGTACTATCGAGGAGTTGTATGTAATGTTTCGCAGTTTCAATACGTAAATTTTCCGGGTTATACATTTTGCATTAAGTCGTGGCACGTCGGGAAATGTATAACACGGCCAATTGACGTATAAAGTCAAACTGCTAATTATTCAAATTCCTTGATGGTACAGTCAAAAGCATTAAAATTTACACAGCCATGTCCTAGACTAGATCTTATTGTTAATGGCATAGGGGCGTGTAGATATTTTTGGCGTGTTGCCGGTCGGAAAGTTTACTGAACACTGACGTGGCAAACTGAGTCATTTTACACTTGCAATAAGAGTCACTTGCGGTATTTTGTTAGCTAATATTTTTCATACCGAAAAGAAAATACTTTAAGCTATATAAAACCATTTCAACTTAGAAATATTGTGCTAGAATTCAAGGAAACACTAAATGAGTTGAAAAATATCAAATTCCAGTATGTCCTAGAAATTTGGTATACGAATTTCAAGGACATGTTGGAGATATAATATATTTATCAGCTCAAATATTCTTAAATATAACATCTCACTTTTGTCAGCTGTGGCAACACCTCGGCAACGGGTGGTATCACCTTTAATAAATAAATAAATAACTTTATCCTACTAATATTATAAATGCGAAAGTTTGTGTGTGTTAGTTTGTTAATCCTTCACGCTGCATAGGCAAACCACTTTCGAGTTCTCGCCCGCGCGGTATCGACTGGACGAATTTGGATGAAATTTGGAGTAGAGTAACCCTGGATTAACACATAGGCTACTTTTCATCCTAGTTATTTTAGAAATTCCCGAGGGAATGACGATAATTGATAGTGACTCACAATCTATCAAATTCAAAATGTCACAATATTTAAGCATACTTTTAACTAATTGTGCGTTTATGAATAACCAGGAGAGTATTAAAAAGTATAACTTGACAGAGCATGAAGGTCGAATTGCTCTTCTTGCTCAAAAAACTGCTCATGCAAGTGCACCCTACGTGGAAACACGGCGAGAAACAAAAACATCGAAACTTAAACTTTTCAAACGTGACACTTTTTTAGTATCTTCAAAAGCCTACCAGCTAAAACGAGGTTTTTTAATTTAATAGGTAAGACTACGCCGAGCGTACGCCGGATGTACAGTGGCGCCCTCCGTACAATTATTGTGTTTTCTATTAAATTAAAGTATTTTCTTGAAATTGGTCGGTAGGTTTTTGTGCTACAAATGAAATTACAACTTTTAGGGTATATCACATAGTTTATTAACAATTCACCTTCGAGCTACGAGTATCAACTTCCCGTTATGCTGACTACTCAACGGGTAAATGTTATTAAAGTGTGTCACGTATCCCATAAATTGTGTTTTTACTTGCGCTACAAAAACGTATCGTCTGATTGCAAGGAAATTCTTTACTTAAGTAGAAAATACAATAAAAGTAATGAGGGCGCCACTGGACGCTCGACGTTTGCTCGGTGCAGTCTTAAGTGCACATTCCCATTTCTGGTACATTTTCTTTGTAAAAAACGCGGCGCGCGTTATCTCTATCTCACGTTATTCGCGTAGAAGCATATGAAGCCATCCGTTTTAATTTTTCTGCGGCTGTGGCACCTGTGGCCGAATTATACTCCTTCTTAATAAAAATAGTATGTCACTTGTTGCCAGGTGATTACCACAGGTGACAAACAGTTTTACAACCCATCTTTTGCAAAGTAAGGTAAAGCCTATCTATGCGTAGGCGATAGTTTAATTAATGAACTTTCTTAAGTTACGCGATATTAAACCTTATATGCCGTCTTAGGCCTGTATTAATAAACTCATCTTGGCTGAGATGCGCGTCACAAGATACGTCAAAGTAAACGTCAAACCATACAACACTGTCATTTTTGATACATCTCGAGACGAGCATTAGAGTTGAGATTAGTTTATTAATACGGTCCTTAAAAACGCAGTTTTTCACTATCACCAACGATAAAGAAAGTAATCTCTTCCAATGTTATCCTCCTCCAGCCTCTAAACGGGTCAAGGGAACGTGTACCTTATTGTGCGGGCGGTAAGTATTATAAGGGCTCGGGCTCGCGCAGGCCCTCGCTGTGCCGCGTGCGCCCCGCCAGCTCCAGGATGGCGGTGGCTTCAGGGTTCACGTCCAGGATACTCACGTCGCGCTCGTCCTGTACACATTTAATTTTTATTTTAAATAATACATTTAATACGTAGTAGGGGAGAAGAGAGGTAGATAGGGTACGGTATGGCGGGTAGGAAGATAGGGTAAGGGAGTTAGTAGGGTAGGTAGGGTATGGTGGGTAGGTAAAGATAAGTGGAGAGTGTGTTTGTAAATGAAATGTACTCTATTAGGCACGCAATAAAAATGGGCGAAGGGAGGTTTTTTTAGGTAAGATAGGGTATGGGGTAGTTAGGGTATAGGTAAGGTAGGGTAGACTGATAGTTAGGATGAGTAGACTAGGAGTAGGTATGGAAGATTAGGTAGGATAAGTAGGGTAAAGGGATAGGTAAGATAGAGTAGGGGGATGGGTGGGATAGGGTATGTGGTAGATAAAGTAGAGTAGGGTATACGGATAGGTAGAAAGAGTTGGGTAAAGAGGTAGAGGAGTAAATAGAGTAGGAGCGGGGATGTAGTAGAAGAGTTTTTTTATTGTTGTTATTAACTTTGAATTTAAAAAAAGACCCCGAGATGGATACGAACGACCCTTTCAATTTATTTCTTTAGAGAATTTAAACCTTTTTTTTCCTTCCTAATTTCGACTTGGGTATGTTTACTTTATGTGTTTTTGAAATTCTTAAGGCTACTATTACTTCTTTTATATTTTTTTGGTACTTAGTAGTAGTGGATCATTTTATGTTTCTTTTTATTTTGTATATTGTACCGATCTTTATGTAGGTATATTGCTACCAATCAGTTAAGTCTGTCGTTCAATTTTATACTAAGCTAAGTATAGAAGGCTAAAGAGGTGGGTAAGGTAGGAGAGTAGGTAAGGTCGGGTAGGGTAGGGTAGGGTAAAGGGGTTACCGGGTAGTGTAGGTAACAGTTACTTACCTCCCCCTCCTGGAGCGGCTTGTCCCCTACGCCCCACACCTCGAGGCTGCGGATGGTGAAGTTGGCCTCCTTGCTCAGCCGCTTGTAGTTCCGGTAAGTGCTGCAGGACTCTGCCGAGCTGCCCGAGCCGAACGGATCCGCCTCGAGCCAGATCGCGCCGAAGGTGAACTGCCCTCCCATTTGCTGTGGGGGGACATTTGGAGTGGGGGATTAATGAAAATGTTACGTCTACTTTTTATTTTTTATATTACCATCGATGGGCAAACGTCACGTACGTCATTCGTTTATTAGTTCATGTCGCTGAATGTAAATCAATCATGGTGTAATATATTATGTAATAAATTACTGTAAAGAACAGGGTAGTTTTTGAAATGACGGACGTTTTTCCGAGCCTTGCTTATTACATTAGTCTTCAACTTACCAATCCATTAGCCATCGTCTTCGTATGATGGTTGAAGTACTGGTAGTGGTTGTTCAGGCCCCTGCTCGGGAACTGCCTGATCCTGGGCGCCAGCGTGAACAGGAACGAGTCGGAGCTCCCGTAGAACTGCGGGCTCACCTCCCACGAGTGCGTCGCGTAGCCGCCGAAGATGTAGCCGCTGTCGTCCTCGATGATGATGATGGAAGGGCCCTGGTTCTGGATGCGACCTGGTCATATTGCATTTATTAGACCTGGTCATATTACAGGCAGTCCACTATGAGTCCTCGCCCGCGCGGTACAGACTGATTTGGATGAGAATTGAAATGGAGATAGCTTATACCCTGGATAACACATAGGAAGAAGAAGAAGAAATTCATTTATTCACTACACAGAAGACACACAAATAGACAAATGAAAGATAACAAACAATGTGACAGAAATAGCACGGAGTGTGTGTCCTCTCGGTAGTGAATCGGACTGGCTCAACATTATGCATAGGCTACTGTTCATTGCGGAAATTTTAATAGTTCCCAAGGGAATAACTTTAATCTACATCTACGCAGATGAAGTCGTGGGCAGAAGCTAGAATTATATATAGATGTTTTAAATTGTGTAATTTTTAAATCTGGGTATTCACTAGCGAGCTGTAGCTATACGCGTAACAGTTACGGTAACAAGCTTCAAGTGAAGAACAGGGTCGCGAGCCGCGTACACATCACGATGTTACGTGCAACAGTAACATCTAGAGCTCGTAGCGAGTATCCGTGTGAAAACTGCAGCAACCAGCACGCACCGGTCATGGTGGCGAAGGACTGCCCGTGGATGTGCGTGGAGAAGAGGAAGCGCCACTTGTGCTGCTGCGTGCTGGGCAGCCGGCTGTTCAGCCACACGATGTGTGACAGGTCGATGAACGCGGGGTAGTCCGGCATCGAAACCAACCCTGCGGACCAAACAGACACACTAAAAAAAATGTCTTTCCTATGGTTAGGGACCGTTCAAGTATTACGTAAGCACTATCGGGGGACGGGGGGATTTATGCTTTGCTTATTTTTGATGACATGGTGGGGGGTCTAGATGGTGATTACGTAAGCAGTAGGTATTTACATTTAATACATTTTGTTTAAATGAATATTATGTGCGTTGAAGTCCTCTATACTAAGCCTATTTTCTTATTTCTAGAATTATAACTGCTGCTCATGAATACATACATACATTAAATCACGCCTGTTTCCTAGAGGGGTAGGCAGAGGCAACTTCTTTTCACTTGCTACGATCTTGACAAATTTCTTTCGCTTCTTCCACATTCATACATCGAGTCATGCACGCACGCCGGTTTCGGGTAATTAAGATTCAGCCATTTTCCAGTATTTCTCCGATTTGACTCAAAAAAGTAGTCCCCTTCCGACCCGTCCACTCACTTTCGATCTGTATATCTCTTTCGTCAATCTTCTTTCATATACCAAGGTTTACGTAAGCATCGGAGGGGGGAGAGCCTTATATGAGTTCAGCCAGAAAATTAGGCCCTAAAAACCACAGGAAAGACGCTAACCTAAATCTGTCTGTGTATGACACAATTGACCCATAAGCGTTTCAAAGCCGGCTATGTTTATGGTGCAGGGTAAAGAGACAGTTCGAATTTGGCAGGTAATCCCCAAAACTGCAGAGCCTATTCTTAAAAAAACCACCATTTGAAGGATACACATAGAATATTTTTTATTTGTTTAAACCGAAGCGTAGCGATGATGGCGGGATTTATATATATCAAAAAATCAACCGTCTATCTGTTGCGGTAAAGATACAGTTCAGCCAAGTTTCGAACAATTTGGGTGGGAAACCTTAAAAAGACTTGAACTTATTCTCGTGCCGCAGACCAAATCCGGTCTATCTATTCTATCGTCACAGAACGTAAACTATAACAGACGGGACACGAAAAAATAACACAGGTAAACGAGAAGCATTTATACAGAAAAACGTATAAATAAAGAAAACGGCCTCTTTACTTTTTAGCTCACTCAGTATATGTTTTCTTCAAGGCCGAATCTGTTTCGAATGGAGTGAAGTTGCTTTTAACAATTTTATTGTGTGTTATTTGGGTTTACGTGTGTTCTCGTAGGTTTCATAGATATCTATGATATAAATTGACCATAGTTGTGCAGAAAGAGACCAAGAATAAAAAACCGGTTTCGAGATACAGCCGTTTTTACGAAAAAAAATTTTTTTTATTAGGTACTATTATGTTTTTTTACAAATAAATAACCGAAATTGGTAGATTATAGTTTAATGCAATTTATTAAGTACATTTTATGCAAATTAATCTGAGTTTTCATAGGTTTTTAAAAAACAAAGTAGTTGGTCGTTTTCTGTAGAATTAATATCTGCTTTCGATCATTATTCAATGAAAGCGACCATAACTCTGGCTGACTTATGCTGATTACAATATTGCATTCTTGTATTTTTATAAAAAGAGCTATATGCAGATCGTAATCATGTATTACCCTAGTCGACTTATGCTGATTACAATATTGGATTCTAGTATTTGTATAGAAACAACTAATTATGCTGATTGTAATAAGTCGATCATTATTAATAAGAAAGTGACAGCAAAATTTGTACGGGCGCTCTACGAAAACGACCAAACATGGGGTAGAACGAAAAAACAACAATTGCTGAAACCGACTATCTGTTTGGTCGTTTTAAGCAGATTAAATAATGTGCTCACTTGATACGTTTGCTTATTGTATAATCCGACTAGTTGACCGATGGTAGATTGGCTGTTTTCTGCAGATTGAAAATAAAGTCTTTTAATGGACAAAATAGACTAAATCGAGTACTTTGGCTGCTTTCGACATTATATAACGCAAGTTTTGTAATTGGTCTTTTTATACATAATTGTATAACTCAATGGAATGACGTGCTAAAAATATGTCGCTTTCAGCAGAATATAGTTTGAAAAATCTAGTTCACGATGGCATACCTAACTCATTTTGCGAAAAAATGGCTCTGGTCTCTTTCTGCATAACTATGGTCAATTGTATTTGAGGCTGCAAAAGCCACAATGCTCGAAAATATCACATACAGAAGCTTTGTCTGCTAAAGGTGATGTGACGTGATTTGATCGATTTGTCTGTAGGTATTGATATCTCAAAGGTATACCAATACGTTCAATACCTCTGTGCAAAATTTGAGTGAAATCGGACAATATTTAGGGGTCGCTATGATTTGGCGATTTTTTTGATAAAAAGAAAAAAAATGTCATTTTTTGTACGCACTTCTTTAATACGAATGGTTTATGTGAAATAAACATAAAGTGAAATTAAATTATGCTAGTCATTTTTATCAAAAATTTCTGTCGTGGATACTTGGCGTATTTAAGTTGCAAATCATAGCGACCCCTAAATATTGTCCAATTTCACTCAAATTTTGCACAGAGGTATTTAAAGTCTAATCGAATAAAAATACCCTTGTGGAGAAGGAAAATAAAAAAAAAACTTTTTTTTGGACCACCCGAATACCCGTGCTGGTTGTCTACGTAATATTCAGTCTACGTCAGACGACATGCCGTTATTCCGGTTTGTAGTGGTGGTGGCGGTGGTGGCGACTCACCCTCGACGTTGGGGTAGATGGGCGTCACGACGGAGACCTCGCCTGAGGTCCCCGGGTGCTCGCTCGAGGTCCCCGAGTTCTCGCGGACGACCCCGAACAGAGTCGTGAAGATCAACTCGGTCATATGCGTCAGCAGCAACTCTTGCGTTAACCTGCAATGTAAAAAAATGCAATTCACTTCAATCCTTTGCTTTTTTTTGGATATCTATTAATTTATCAAAACAGCTTTTAACGAACGTATTGTTATATTGGGTCCTTACCTACGAAATTGTCGTTTTTTATTTTAACGTGTTTTATTCATTTCAATTTTAACTTACAATTATTTTTAAATTTCATTGGTATGTTACAAAGGTTTTAGATACAAATAATATGGTTCAATTTCTTTCTTAATGTTGAGTTCACACTTTAATTTTAAAGTGTGAACTCAACTCTTTTCATGTGCTGCGAGTTCAAGTGTTTCAATTACGCAGAGTTTTATGAAGCTAACAATTTTTAACTAATTAAGATATGTATAATATAGCTTAGAAGTGTCCATTTTGTTTGGTTTGCATTTGACGTTACTAAATAAATCTACTAAATAAAATTCGCCATATAAAACGCCAATTTCATAGGTAAGGACCTTATATTTTCATTTCATCGAATGACATTTCTCACCGCAAGGGTTTTCTTTGGTAGTCACATGTGTCTGACCTAACCTATGTAATTAATGTTTCACACATACAACAAGCATCATGGTTCCAGCAAAAAATGACGTTCGATAAAATGAAATTCGATGAAATATCTGAGTGGCATAGGTACAGTCAACCAATTTGATTCCTAGGCCACTATGGACTTTGTCAACGTGACGTTGTAAACCAAATCATAGGGAGTCTCTTACGTTTTGGTTGACAACGTCACTTTAACATAGTCCAAAGTGGCCTAGAAATCAAATTGGTTGACTGTACGTTTTAGCAGTCTGATACGTGTTTGATTGTTCGAATTATCTATCATTCTACCGGACCGGGCTGATGAAATACTGAGTGTGTAATCCGTCTTAGAGTACAGTCTGACTCACCACCTGCCCACGTCCTTGGTCTCGCAGCACTCTGGCGCGGGCTCCTGCTCGGCGGTGGCCTCGTACGCCAGGGCCTCGCCGAGGGCCTGCACGTGGGCGGCCTTGCCCTTGAACCCCTTCTCGATCCACGGCGCGACCCGCCGCGAGTCGGACATCTTGGTGATCTTAATGTACGTCGACACCAGGGCCTCGCAGTACTGGGGACATCATTTATTTTATTAAAATAAGAACTGGCAACCAACCCAAATCGATATAAATTTAAGTAGCTCCGGGAGATTTCGTTTCTCACCACCTAAAACAAGTCCGATTTACAAAATCTTTGAATATGTCGTAATTATAGTCTGTACTTTTAGGGTTTAAAAAGATGTAAACAGAACTACCACGTGATATAGTTCGTCAGCCAATAGAAGCAGAACACTGATATGTCAAAGTGCAATAAAACAGTTTTGATTGGCTGTTTAACAATGTCACGTGGTTTGGATTGTTTACATTTTTTTTAATACCTATAAGTATAGACTATAGGTTTGGATTGTACAGTCACGGAATTTAATTCCTAGTCCACTTTGGCCTATGTCAAATTGACACTGTAAATAAAATCATAAGATGTCTCTTACGTTTTGATTGATTACAGACATAGTCCAAAGTGGACGAGGAAATAAATTCCGTTACAGTTTGTTATTTTTTTTATTGTTTATTTTTTTGGAAAGGAAAACGTACAGTCCTAGTTTTTCATAATATCTACAATATATTCAAAAATCGTACAAATTAGACTAGGTTTAAGGGGAGAGAAACGTTATCGAATTTCGTATGGAATTTTGTAGCTTCACAATCTTTACATTCAGCTTCCTCTCGAATCTGTGGTAGCAACTCACGAAGCATTAACTAAAGGGACTTATAGTAATTAGACTCACCTCTCTTAGTAATTGATATGATATCGGCGCTGGCTCATCTCCAGTACCGGGATATTCCATTTCCAGGCAGTTATATGTGAGCTTCAGTTTTTCCTCCTCGGTTCCTAGAAAAATAACCAAATGACCCTTGAGATCTAAATTTTTAAGGGCATGAGCAAATACGGTGAAAGAAAATTAATAAAAACGGCAAGAGACGCTTGCGAAGATTATTTATGGTGTCAACTAATATCGATCTTATTTCAACATCTCCAAAGAGCAGGATGCTTTGGCATTGAAAAAGTATCTGTGCTGTATGTGCGCAAACCCTAAGACGTTATATGTACACTCACGGACAGCAATAACGGATCGCTGATCCTATAAATTTATACGCACAGTGACACGTTTTCATTGCCGTTAAGTGTGCATAAAAGTGCACTTGGGTTCGGGTTATTGACGTGGAAATCAATAAGGAAACATTTTCTTAAATTACAGTTCTCAATGTCATAACAGTTTAAGGATAGGCGCTGTAGTTTTCCTTTAGTTAAGCATACTCATTTGTAATCTCACACTATTACAAACGAGTTTGTTATTAACGTTTGTCTACATACTATAAACCGTTAATATTGACATCGTTAACAGTATTAGATTACCGTTAATAGCGTAACCGAAGCGTGAAAACTGTTTTATAATTAGTGTTGCTTGTTCATTTATAGCCATTATAGTATTGTTAGTACCATGGGGACAGCCATTCCGGATATCAGTCATGCCGTTCAGTAAACACGTGACATCATAATTTGTACATTAACCCCCTTACTTATAAACATGGAATAAGCTAAGAATAGTTTATGCCATGCTTTGTCACTTTCTGTCAGATGCAAATATCACAATTACAGATAAGGACAAAGCATGGCATAAACTATTCCAAGCTTATTACACGTTTATAAGTAAGGGGGTGTATCGTTCTAAAATTTTTAGTAATAATTAAAATGACGTAGCTTAAAAACCAATTTTGTAAATAATAATGTGTTTAAAATTATATCTTTATTCAGTCACAATTTTTTTTATATTAAATGATATATTTAATATTGGTTTACCGTGGTTACTCTAAATACATCAACAATGGCGTTTCGTTTGGCATTCCATATTTCATCATAAATTATCAGAAATGTTTTCGTAACTATAGACATTTGCTAGAAATTTATAAACATTTAACAGTAAAATTCACAAACCATTAACGCCAATCGAAATAATCAACATGACTGTGCTGACAAGTAATTTGTTAACATACAAATGAAGAAAAGTCAGGCATAGTTTACTTTAGTCACTATTTTTTTAAACTTATAGAAAAAGTTATGTATGCAGCGGTAAATAATTAGCTCTAAAGATACTCGCGTGCCTTAGGCTGCGTTTCCACCAGAGCTGTGCGAGGCAGCGAAGCGGTGTTGCGAGGAAAAATCCACCAATAGGATAGTGAGGCTAGTAAAACAAAATAATCCTATTGTTGGATTTTTCCTCGTCACACCGATTCGCGGCCTCGCACAGCTCTGGTGGAAACGCAGCCTAACATTAAGCAATCGTATCTTAACACGTTCACTGTCCCCAAATAAAATGATCTGACAATGTCACACGTCCAAGTGTGCTTCCAGTTTAGGGACACGGACATATCAACATCCTAATGCGGAGACACGGACTTGTGATACCTAACATCGTGACCCAATGCCCAATTATAGGGTCATTCGAAGTCGTGCATCCATTGTGGAAGCACGGACTCCTGAAAAGCAGGTGCATGACCTGCTGGCCTATTGCCTAACGCACTCGCAATCGCAATCGACTTCAAAGCTGAACAATTGTTTTCATTTTGTATGCAGACAAGCCTTCGATTTTCAAAATGAAAACAATTGCGAGTACGTTAGACAATAACCCCACTGTTTTGGGGGCACTCTGACATAACGTGTTAAAAAGCTTAGTTATGTACCAGTTACATAAATCACTATTACAATAAGCCGTTGGCATGTTTTTTCCGTTATCCTAGTCATTAGCCAAAATCTTTACATGGCCACTCTAGGTAGAAATTTTATACCCAAAGCAAAGGCTTGTCCGTACAGGGGCTATTGTATTCTACTCGGTAAAACCATATTGCTTTTGACATGTTATCGTTAAAGTTACGATAGCTCTTATTTACTTGACAGTAATGACGGCCAAGTTAAAAACAATATGATACATGTCGAAAGCAATATGGTTTTACAGAGTAGAATAGAGCCCCAGAATAGACTATTTGGGAAACATCGCTTTTTAAAATACAATTGTAATTAAATAAACTAGGTGTGACCTAGGCCTCCTGAATCAGTTCTGATAAATAAGTAAACGAATTAATTTAAAAAAAATCATCCATTTAATGGCGACCCAATTCTTTCAGACCAAGGGGGTTATTACGACATGACTATGCAGGTCATTTTACGGTTATAGCAGTAATACTCGTAGCTCTGTCCTTTTCTCACAGCGTAAACTGAACTGCATAGCTACGTCATAATACTCCCCCTGATATCTCTAAAAGAAATGCAAATACACAGTTACCGATAATCTTCCAACTGTCAACATTTGAAAGACATTAAATTCAGTTTAAATATGCCAATTGATTCTCACCTCTCACATTAAAGACGTAGAGTTCAGCGAACCGGTTGAATGTGGCCGAGCTGTTCCTGTCTGGGCCGAATCCGAACAGGAAGTTATTGAGGTACATCGCGAACCGAGGGTCTATCAGGGGACCCCAGTATTTCTAAAAAAAAAAGAAAAAAAACTATGTATTTGCAGCTATACATATATCCTACTACTATCCGTCTTATCTTAATTATATTATAAAGTTACTGGAAGACCGAGCGTCACTCGGGTTGGAAACGAATGTTCCCGAAGATCACAACGACAGATCGATTTTTCACTCCCGCAAAGCAAATCACATTCCATTCATTCTCGCATTCTTACAAATTTCATAGAAATCGTTAGAGTCCTTTTCGATAACGTGATGAAAAATATATATTGCTCGACCCTTTGAACGCTTTACGTCGAATACAAAATGTGCCACTCACACCCTAAACATGTTTGCTATTGTGTGTGCTAATTACAACTTAATTGATACGAAATAGTCTCTTTTAGTCTTGAATTTGTGACGGCCGTAGCCGTAGTATAATAGTATACCTACTAGAGGACGCCCGCGACTTCATACGCGTAGAATTAGTTACTCCAGCAATGTATTCCTGTTGGTAGTGGATTTTCGAAAAACCTTTTTTTGCACCTCTAAGGGCTATTTAAGGAATATTTTCTCTAAATTTCAAGTCCCAGCGGTTTAGACGGCGCTATCAGTCTCCGAGGAGTTTTTTTAAGTACATACGTATAGATGAGATGGTTTGTAAGGATGTTCGCACGACGTTCTTTCAATCACGCGTTAAGGTACGTTCACTGAATACTTAGTTATAATATACTTTTGCTTTAATGCGATCGTTTATACAAACACTGGCACATACTATTAACATACTTTGTTGCACAAATACATGCGTCTTTACTGCACTGTAAATACATTTTCTTGCTCAATGTTAAACTTTTAGGTGCATGTAACACATAAGACATTGTTCCTGTGACTTTGACGTGGTTAAAAGCTTCCATCTTTTTTTCGTTAATTAAATTAAAACCCTCACAAAAAACGATGGTAATGTTTTTGGAGGTGTATGTATGTATGATCTGCTCAACTCTCTGCTTGCTTGAAGATGATGATGATGATGACCTTATATAAAAAATAAATGTTTTAACAAACCAAAAACCGCCTCCACAAACGCAAAAAAATACTTCTTAACAAATGTAGGATAATATATGATTGCCGGCGACGGTATACTGCGGAGAAGCAGCCTTTGTTAACGACGAGCATGGTTTGCTTCACGCCGCCGATATACTGCGCGGCATTGTCTGCATAGGGCCACGAAAAAGGCGAACTTCAGGTTTGATTTTAGTTAAAAAGCCAATTTACACGTAATTCAATCATAGAATAATAATGTAACCTAACCTAACTTACAGATTACAGACATTCCTTTAGGATCCCCAACGCATTTGTAATCTAGAACACTTTGGCTCTCAAAGCTGATCAAGCTCAAACCAGCAACATATAAAAACAGAGGACAATCTCGTATAAATATTCATGAATTTCGTTTGCCGCGGAGAAGTAAACGAGCACATGATCACGTGGTGGTTACCCGAGACCCAGACATGCGCAGTCTCAAGACAATCCTAATATTCCTAATACATACAGTCATATACTGTTAATCATAACCCGCCTTGTGGCTTTTTTATTTATGTTACCTTTGTTGTACAAAAGAATACACTCAATATACAGGCAATATAATGCCGTGAGGCCGTCTCTACAAGCAACCTTTGTGCAAAGCAGAGATTGTAGTGTCGCGATATACGGTCTAACTAAACATATAGCTACACTTAAATATCAAGACATATATCACTATCACTAACATATATATAATACACTTAAGAGCAAAAATAAGGGGTCAGAGTGCGTTTTTCATACAAACGAGGCTATTTCGAAGCCTTGGTTTCTAGCCAGGGATATTTTTTGGTGAGGTTTAATGGTGGGTACTCCAAGGTTCAATAAAGGAGGTCAAAAGTTCTTAAGATACCTAACTGATCGCACAATCAATTGACACCACAGCGAGAGAGTTTGGGTCAGCATTTGGATTTCCTTACATTTTATTGTCATTTTAGGTGTTTTTCTGAACATCTACAATTCCGGCGTTAGCCGCAGATTCAATCAGTTGGGTGTCCTAGGCACTCTGGAAGTCCTGTATCGATGCTCAGGGTATCCATCATCAGATTTCACTACAAGCATCCCCTGGCGAGGAACCAAGGCTTCGAAATAGCCTCGTTTGTATGAAAAACGCACTCTGACCCGTTATTTTTGCTCCTGAGTGTATATATGAAGATAAGCCCAAAACAATACAGACAACGCAATCAGAAAATTCTTGATTTTCAATCGAGATAGGTCAATTCTACCAGCAAAGAAATTCGTGAACTTTTTTTTGGCTTCGCCGCTTCCGCTCGATGAACCTGGCCCGCCAGATCACTCCCTCATCGGACAGACATAAACATAGTTCATAAAAGCGCTCTGTTTAGACTCGCCGGGTTGTTTATGGCCGCCATACGTGACGGGTGATCTACCGAATTGTATGAAACATCTGCCTTACAGAAGATTAACGTCAGGAACGTTATAGCCCTTTTTTATCATGAACTTGCTTTTGGTCAAGACTAAGCTCTTTTGTTTTTAAGCAAGTAGGGGTGTTGTAACTTTAACGTTTGATGAACCGATTCGGACGCGTTTTTTAAAAAAAGTTACTTTAATCGAGATGGTTTTAGTTAGGTTTCATGAAAATCTGTTCAGCCGTTTAAGAGTTACCAGCTTTGAAAGAAGGGGTCGCTATTATATCGGGTTTTTTCTTCTATTAATTAGTTATTGTATGTTACCAGTATCCATGTAGCGATAGGTAATTTTAGTTTTTTAGGGTTCTATACCCGAAGGGACTCCAATACGCTGTCCGTCCGTCCGTCAAAACTATAAAGAAATGCTGGTTGGTTTTTTTTCGGAATTTGTTATATCAGGGCGGACTTCTTATTAAAGAAAGTGAAAAGATTCCCCATATCAGGTACGAGTATTCAGGCTAATGGAGCGCTAGCGAATGCACCTATAGTTCGAGCGTGCAACTGATACTTGCACTCGGCTAACAACGTTCCACTTTGATTGAGAGAGAGATGTAAAATGATTTGCGTTTATCGTAGCGTTTATTGCATAAAACAACCGAGCGCATGAGGCACTGTTCCCACCGCCGACGATGAGCGGGGAGCGAGTACAGCCAGCGATCAACTATTAATATATGTGTCTCTCTTACTGACACGAGATCTATATCTTTTGTTTCGACGAACTAGTGACGAGAGTTCTCGCCGGCAGTGTGAACAGCCAGCGATCGACTATTAATATATATGTCTCTTTTGTTGTCACGGGATCTTTATCCTTTGTTCGTTTCTTGAGCGAGCAAATAGTTGATAGTAGTGTTGTAAATTACTCGAGTTCTGGAGTCCTTTTTATTTCGACTCGAATTCAAATGACGAGACTCGACTCAGTACATAGGACTCCCTTTATTGCAGAACTTCCAACCAAGCAAGTCTTGCGAACTAAGCGAGTCTGGCGTAGGACTCGAGTCTTATTACCTGTTATTATGTTATAGATTATTTTGCATTGAGTTACATTTTGTACTATTTTACCTGTTAACATTCATTAAAGGATCATGGGCACTTTTGTATGGAAATTGGGTGTGGCATCAACAGAATTGAATCCTTTACATTTAAAATGTAAATAGTTAAAACATCATTTCTTACTATAGCCGCAAATACCTAGCTTACCGGAGAATAAAAATATGGGCACTTGAAAACAAGATAATAATACAGTCTATAATTATAAACTTTAGCTAAATAAATAACAAAGTAAAGAATTTTCTTAGAATCAGAGCGTTGTTTTGTTGTACAGAATACACAATTTTTAAGATACATTACACAACAATCGACCTCTGTGTAACTCTTTTCAGTTAAGTTACTTAGGTTATGTTGATGATATAGTGTTATAATCAAATACCCTAAACCCAGTTCTATAATTATCCGTCACAATACTATAATTTCCAATGTTTCTATGGACTATATCATCAACATAATCTTGTTTTCAAGTGCCCATATTTTTGTTCTCCGGTGAGCTAGGTATTTGCGGCTATATTAAGAAATTACGTTTTAACTAATTCCTTTTTAATGATGTAGGTTTAAATTTTGTTGGTGCCACACCCAATTTGCCCATGATCCTTTTAACACAATAAATTTTAGCAGCTACACTCGGAGTCGTATTGTGAGTCTAGCTGCGAGTGATATTTGGAAACTAATAGTCTCAGCTGTAGAGAAAACTCGAGTCGCTCGACTCACCCTCGACCCGACTCGGGACTCGGAGTTAACCGAGTAGTGGTCTATTAAGTGAGTCGACTTTACAAAATTAGGACTCCAGAACTCGAGTCTTTTACAACACTAGTTGATAGTCAATCGCTTGCTCGCTGGCGGTGGGACGTGCCTTACGCTGAACTATTGTTTTCCTCTCTCGTTTCGGCAGCCCACTCACTTGCGTCCGTCCGGTTCTAAATCGATGATTAATTATGAGAAATGAGCGCGTGTTCGTGTAAACAGTTTTAGCGTTCGCAAGTGGGCGAGCGTGTACTATACTATACTAATAGCTAGACGGGCGTTTTCGACCCGCGTCCTGTATGCCCTGCCGTGTTATTTTCGACTATATTTTCAATAAACCGGCGAGTTTAAGAGGATTGTGAGCTTTTTTCCGAGTACCTACAGCCAGGAACCCGATTTTATACAGATTACTAAGGTTAAGACTGCGCCGAGCAAACGCCGAGCGTCCAGTGGCGCCCTCATTACTATTATCGTGTTTTCTAATTAACTAAAGAATTTCCTTGAAAACAGACGATACGTTTTTGTAGCGCAAGTAAAAACACAATTTATGTAACAAACTTTAATAACAATTACCCTTTGAGTAGTCAGCTTAACGGGGAAAAGGTGGCTATAACTCGAAGGTGAATTGTTATTAAACTATGTGATATACCCTATAAGTTGTGTTTTCATTTGTAGTACAAAAACATACCGTCCCATTTCAAGAAAATATTTTAGTTTATTAGAAAACACAATTAAAGTAATGAGGGCGCCACTGTACATCCGGCGTACGCTCGGCGCAGTCTTAATGATCTGACATAGATAATATACACAGGCAAACTTATCCGATATGGGATCCCGAAATGTTTTAGCGATTAACAGTCGGTGATCGAATTCGAGATCAAAACCTGACAGTTCCCATCTTGATTGTTTAGTTATTTTAACATTATTTCGATCACCGACTGTATTCAGCGTTAATGACCCGCTTCGTTTTGTATGGACATCGGAAAGCTTAAAAAAAGCGCCGATAGATGGCGTTATCTGCACATTAACTCGCGCAATCGTTGTGTCCCCTCGATTTTACGTGTACAAAGCTGCGCTACCACAGCAACTTCCTTGTCTTGGGGAGCATAGTGCGCAGTGATCGTAAAGTGAGAGCACTTATGCTGACACCCACAAGTTTACTTGTACCCGCGCCCGGCTGCCGCAAGGGAGTCCGAGCGCAATTTTTGATAGGCCTCCTTACTTCATAGGAGGCCAATTAATTTTAAAAACAAATTATGCACTACGTTACGTGGTTATGGTCGGCCAAGAAAGTGTTCCAGTACTTCCAGTTTTGACAAACGTTTCTGTGAGATCTAATTATCGCTAAGGTTGACACTTGTCACTGGCATTATATTATTGTAAGGGAAAATCGAACTTGTTGTGTCATGACATGACTTGCAAATAAACTTCAACCGTAGGGTGGAAGACCACATTTTTGGACGACTGTACGTACGTAGTTGTTTGTTGCATTGGTGCTTGTACTTCATTATTCAAATGCAACCTTGTCCTTTTAAGAGATACCTCCCAGTCTTTGCAATAGCCAAACAAGTTCAACACGTAAGTAAATCTAGTAGGTAATAAAATAACAGTAACAAATACATAAATATTATACAGGGTGAGCTATCCAAATGGGTCAGTATGGGAAATTCGGAAACTATAATAATAGGGCCTCGATTCTTAAAAAGGGAAAAACGCCATTAATAAAGATTAAAAAAACACAAACCGGGAAACGAATACACCTTATTACACAGTTTAACCCAAATTTATAAAACAACAAAAAAAAAGTGCAATGGAATTCAATTTGGTGTCCTTAATAAAAAAACAAACTATTTTCATAGACTTATTTTATGGCATATAACTCAGCTCTAATGGTTCTGGACTCACACTTCATACAAGGTTGCCCTTCATCAAACCGAAAAAAAAACATAACTCGGTTTAGCTCCAATTCCCCTAAGTCGGCCTCTTTGTATTTAAACATCATTAAAGAAGTACTGTACAAGTTTCCAAGGTGCCTCAAACATCTACCCGAAAATGCTTGACAGCTCTTGGACTAAAATGTCTTGAGTCTTTGGGACTAGGTCTACTTGTGTGAAATTGACCGTTGTTTGTATCTATTAATTTTTTATTTACTTAAATTCTTCAGCCGTTTGAAACACTTAAACAAGTCACGGCGCGTAAAAAATATCTAGTCAATGATCCGATTTCACTGCTCCAGCGTCCAAGTACATTCGAGGGCCGAATATTTCATAACGAATCTACTTTTGAACGGTGAAGCCATCAAAGTAAACAGTGCCGGGACATTAGTTCTATTTTAACCTGGAGCACTAACACGCCTGTTAATGGCTCCTCAGAACCGTGAACGAGGTGCGCGGTGAACAGCTAAGGTAGAATTACCATGTAGTGTTGTAGAGTGTTGCCAGATATGTAAGGAATAATAACGCATTGCACTCGTTCCTTTATCTTATGCGTCAATGTTCAGTAGATCAAATGATAAATCACCTATTTTACAAACGTTTATTTAACTTTTACTGTTTGTAAGCAAGTAAGTGCTAGCTTCAAAAAATGCAAGTAAACTTTCAACATCCCGTTAATGGAATGGGCTGAAATTTGGATCACCTAGGTATATAAATCCGATGGCAATGAAGAATTTTGGTATCAAAGAGTAAATCAGATGATAGGATTACAATACAATACAATACAAAACACTTTATTGTACACCAAACAATAACAATACAGAGATACAGCATTATTAAAAACAACACAGGTAAACAACAGGCGGTCTTATCGCTGATTAGCGATCTCTTCCAGACAACCTTACTAGGGATAAAGGTAGGATTGAAAGGTGGATGGCGATAGGATCTCCGCTATACCTTCTTCACGCAGGCCCACCGTGTTCGGACTCATTACTTTGGTCTGATAAGCAGATCGAAAAATTGACCCAAAAATGTTTTTTTAACAGAATATTATTATATGCCTTGCTCGCGAATGGTGTTCGAAATTACGAAATTCATCTGTCACATGTCACAGGAAGCATCCTACATTGACAGAGTTATTCCGTTTTTGAATGGAACCATCCTACATACTCTGTCAAGTCGCAGTTATACTGTCTAATACTATGTCTATAGCCATTGAAAATAACAGATATTAGCGACCTTGCTTTTCTTGACTTCGGTTTATATGAGTCACCCGTACATAAACCATGTTTTAATATACATAAAAACCGTCCTCTTGAATCACTCTATCTATTGATAAAAACCGAATTAAAGTCAGTTGCATAGTTTGAAAGATCTAAGCGTGCATACAGGGAGACAGACGGCGGGAAACGACTTTGTTTTATACCCACTTTATAAAGATTATGAATTTTGATAGATCATTTAAATATAAAATAAGTAAAGGTGAGTATCCACCAGAGTTGAGCTAGGCAGCGGAGCTGCCTGCTAGACAAGACATAAAAAATTCCATGCCATCCAAAATCATAAATACCAGGCGTTTCCTGATCATCCAACCCTAAACGCGTAGGAGCAGAAAAGTAGTTTAACTGGAAGCTCTTAGCCAGGTTTAATGAACATCGATTAAACCGTTTAATAAAAAAATATCATCATCAAAAACTAGAGCCGTGATTCTTTCGGGGCTTTTTGCTATTCAATTGAAGTCTGTTAAAGAGGGACTCGGCGCGGGAGTGCGACAACGCTGCTAACTTGTACCACCATCACGTTTATTCGAAACTAATCGGCCATTTGACAACCCGCCAACTCGGGAACGTTTAGTGGAACACATTAACCGTTTCTAAACCGGCGCGGGCGCGAATGTACCGCGACCGACCGGCGTAAACAAATGCCGATGTAGGACCGCGCGACCTCCGGGGTCCAGTTGGAAATCAACGCCGAAGAATGTTTAAAACTGAGATATACACACATATCGTACGTGTTTGAAGGCGGATATTGGTTAAAGATTTATTTTATTTCATACTTTTTAATGATTATAATATTATGTAGTCCCATCTAAATAAGAAACTGTAGGAAATTTCAAGCTTGCCGCAAGGAACGCTGCGGAAAAGTTATGGTCAATATTGAATCATTAAAGTGCTTCATCATAGTCGTAGTCACCACCCTTGAAATAGGTACCGTTGAAAAGTTCCGGTGGTTATTTGTGGTCCGTACCATCAGTCCCACTTTACAAACACAATAATAGTAATGAGGGCGCTACTGGACGCTCGGTGCAGTCTTAAACATTAAAATACATTCTAAATCTAAAAATCTACGCAATTTATTCGTAGAAGCGCTACGTATCCTACGCCGTAGCAAACGCTACAATGGTCAGAATGTCATTTTATTTTATAATTAGACTTAGATAAAATAGCTTTACTATCTAGTGTGTAAGAGCTGTCATAATGTCAACAACGTGATTGAGATATCGATGCAAGATAGGCTAAATCAAAGTAGAATAGTCTTCAGAGACCCATTTTAGATAATTTGGTTTTAAATAAAAATATTTTGTTTCTTAACACGAAACTGTATTAAAAGTAGTAAAGTTATATCACTAATTTAATTGTAATCACTTGAAAAAAAGCGTATTAAAGCAAAAAAAGGTAAAGGAATGGTACTACTCAAAAGTAGTTGTACACTTTAGTACCTTGTCGCAGCTATACTAAATTTAAACCACTCTCGATTATGATTCTAATGTCCCATACATGCTCATTAGTGGACAAATGAAGTTTTATGAGTAATTAAAATAAAACATAATTATGAACCAACACCAACATAAATAACACAAAAAAAAAAACAATTAAAAGTAAAACATAAAACATACAAGTTACTGAAATATATCAACAAAACTGATGTATGAATTAATAAAGATGAAATGTACAACAAAATTAAAAACAAATGAACTTGTATGGATTATTGGTTAAGTGAGAAGAAAAAGGCTACTTTTGTATTATGGATTTTTCGAAAACTAGTAAATGAAGCGAATGTAACTTTTGCTGATCTGAAACATTTTATACAATGCATTAATTTTTCTCTGATATAAATTCACTTAGTTTTGAAATATATGATATGTTACAAATATAACTTGTATAGTTTGATACAGTATGATTATGTTATACTTCATATTTGAATATAATTATTTGCTTTCAAATACTCAAATACTCAAATACTCAAACGTTTATTGCATTCCACAATGTGTTGGCAGTTGACAGGCTAACTTAAGCTATTACAGTAATAAATATAATTATTATAACTTAATTATGGACCCTGTTGGGCACAGCAACATTAAGATTAAGAGAGGGCTTTAGCTCAATAATTCTACATTGTACTTAATAATTATATTGCACATAAGGTATATAATTTAAATTAAATTATGTCAAATTTAATTAGAACTAAGTAATTAAACTTAAATATCTGTTGTAATTATTTTGTATTATTTAATCCTATTATGTGTTATATATGTATAATGATCATTAATTCTGTACTTATATTATTATCATATTTTTGTATTTATCTCTAACTTATCTTTCCAATGTAGGTACTTTATCTGATATTTATTTATAGAATTTATTAATGTCACTGTTTGTTATTTCAATGTAGGTATAGGTTTTAGTTTAAATTACAGTTTGTCTTCCAAGTACGTATTTATAGTATAATAACTTTTTCTTATGAGAAGTTCCTTTAAGAGTTTTATAAATTTGTTTTCGTTTTTTTCAGTTTTTATATTATTCGGTAATTTATTATATATTTTTATAGACATTATATCTTACTACTTTCAAGTATACATTTGCTAAATTTCTTGTAAATTTTCATTGTGTCAGCATTTTCACTTGTACATCAACTCAATAGGAGCATAACCTTTGTCTCGCCACTAACCAATTAAAACTAAAATGTATTAAAAAAACTGAACACACTTCCAACAGGACTGCATCTAATTTGCCACTCACGATGAGATCCTCCTCCCGTATCTTCTCAGAGTTTCTACTCGCATTCTTGAATGTGGTAGCAACATACTTCTGCTCTTGTTTACTCAGTATCGGACAATTTGCTGCTAGTTTTTTGCTTGCGTTGCCCATTCTGAAAGAAGACGTATATTATTAATCAACCGTACAAAGCATGAGTAAATGTGGTGGGAATTTGTGTTTGTTCAGAAATAACTTGAGTATTGTTTATTCAAGTTTTATGAAGTTTGGTTATGCAAATACGAAATGGTCCTGACTTAAGGATCTAGGAGGGGGGATTGTGAAGTCTCTGTTGGGGGTAAACTACTAGTATTCATGTGTTTTTGACTAGCTCAGGCACTTCCCATAACTCTACATACATTTTTTTTGAGAAAACTGTCATATTTATACAGTTAAGAGTAAAGTAGCTAGTAACAGCAGGTTAAAGGAGCTGATACACAGTTTTGTTTAATAAATTAGGCACTCTATAGCAAAAAACGAACTTCAAAACTGATCCAGTCATACAACAAATATTTTGCAATTGAGAGAAAGAGACAGGGCATAAAACTAGCGTAGCTGACAATTGTTTTCCATGCCAATTTTACTCCGGGTAGTTTATTCTGTAAATCACGTCCAACTTCAAGAATTTTTGAATATGATGTAGTAATTATGAAAAACTAGGTTTGTATTTTTCTGTTTTAGTTTTGTTTTATTTTCTTAGTAACAAAAACAACTACTTATTTGTTTTCCATAATATCTACAAATTAAAAAATCATCAAGATCAGACTAGGTTTAAGGAGAGAGAAACATTATCACATTTTGTTAGACTTACTAGAGAAATAAACCCATAAATATCACACCAAGATTTGCTCCCCACTCTTCTGTCAAGTCCTCACTCTTTTCAAATACCTTAAAATTACCTACTTTACTACTAATATATTTTAATTTTTATTATAATATTATAATAAAAATAATGTTGTGTCAAAAACACCAGTTTCAATATATTAAGCTTTTAAATTAAACTACAGGACAAGACATAAAAAAGTATTGGACACTAGAAAATATCGAATCTACAATATAATTTACTTACCTGTAATTTTAACTTGAAGTAGAAAACTTATAACATAATACTTTATTTAGTATAATAATAAATTCATAACTAAACTAAACACCTTAACTCATTTGCTTCAAGAAAAATAATATTAACCTGAAGAAGAACGGATTCGATCATCGGAAGGATTAATAGCAATATGCTAAGTGCTTAGTCACGAGACAAATAAATATTAAAAACATCCAAAGTCATTTACACATGACATGCCAAATAAAAGCGGACCTTAGCCTACCTTAAGGTAAAAACGCACTAAGTTATAAATAATTCCATATACTTTAATTAAATCAATAAAATAATATAACATTACCTTATCACATAAGCAGAAATACGCGAACTGTTACAAAAACATTGATCACTGGTTAAAAACAAACAATATTACTTAATTTAAAGGAAACTGTTTTTGTCACACTGAATAATATCTGAACTACATTATAAATTTACATTTAAATCCGTAATTGTAAGATAAAACTGCTTAAATTAACGCAAATCGATATATTTTTACCATCGATACTAAACTAAAAAATATTTTGAAGTCAGGTTACCTGTCAAGCTGTCACAGTGATAACTTTTTTAAATGTTTTTTTTCTTTCTATGGGGAGAGAGACAGCCACGCAGCGTACTTGCGTCAGGCGTCGCGTCACAGCTTCTGCCGTACCGCCTTCTTATCGCGATAAGTTTTTGGTCTGGAAATAAACCACTATGCATGTTATACAATGTAAATATTTGTCGATCTTTTGTAGGGGTTTTTTTTCGACGCAACTATTTTAACAAGTGAAGTGTGAATAATAAATAATATATCACAATCACGTATAGTTCATTGTAATTGTAATAATTGCAATGCCTGTAATGGTTTCTTCCATTCACGAAATAAATTATCAAATAATACTTTGTAGGTATCTGTTATAAGTAAAGGAACCGATTAGTTACGGTTATTTATGCTATGTAATTTGTACCTTAACCGGCAAAGTATATGATATTATAGGGTAATATAAAGAAAGGGTCACACACACTTCATAGCATATCTTCTGTTCGTATTTTTCCTCGACGAACGATGAGCGAGGACTTACTAGGTAGGTATAGGTAAGTAAATAAAAATTGTATAAACTGCAAGCAAACACAATATTGCTATAATTTATTTAAATGAATTATTGTATCTTACATAATATCCCTGAACTGAAATAATATTACAAAGTGAGAGAGGAAGAAAAAATTAAGATTCTTTTGCAATCATTTGGAAACTAACTTTTCTGAAAATCAAAGCAAAGCCTTTAATTATAGTAATAAACTTATAATAGACCAAGCGGTAAAACCAATGGACCCCAAAGTCATGATGGTGTAAAATGTTACTCCTTTTTGAACAAAAGTGTTTTCAGTTTGGGTCGCTACATGTCTGTTTATTATATATATCAAGTGAATCTGTGGAAGAATACTCAAGCCTAACGCCGCACACTTTGGATAAGGAGTAGGAACTGAAGGAATTATCTCAGACAAAGAAACAATGATTAGCAGCACTAGACTTAATTGTCTAGTTTTTGCTGGATTATCGGGGTAAAAGTAGTTTGAAACCCGATAGCACCAGTGGACTAAGCAGGCCATTCTCAAGAACCAAAGAACGCTTAAAATCCAAAGCATATTGAGTAGTTTATTTTACTGCGAGAAGTTTTTGATACCTAGTTCTTTAAGCAACTTATTTTAATCACTACACGTTTGTTCTACTATACATAGAGTTTCATATGGAAATGCTGCTATTAAAGGCGGAACGTAACGTAGGCATCACATTTTTAAATTTACATGCTTCCTTCTTATCCGTTTAAACGTGTTTTTGCATCTTCCATGTATCTTACTCGCAGCATTAAGGTTGAACTCAACATCAATTTCAATGACACATATTTAACGGATCAAGGAGAATACAGTCCATGCTATAGATATGATAGTGATTGCTGAATAGCCCCGAAAAGCTTTTACGACAGTTTTATTCTCGATTCTAGCTGCACGCATACTTTTGTACAGCAGTGCAAGCAAATGCAGCTGAGGGGCAACGCTCAAAGCGGTTAAAAACATCTTGATCCTTGGAAATATAGAGCCTGGTATCAATCCACCTAACAATATGAGGCAAAATACGGATGCGGTTAAGCAAAGTCTGTGATGTAAGTCGGCAGGGTACACCGCATCTGCTACGAGGTAGCTCCAGTGCGCCAAGCTTCCCAACCGAACAAACAGTAATAAGTTGAAAAGTAGTGCGCAAAGTAGGACTATTAGCATTGCACGATACTCAGTTGGTCTTAAATGAAGCCTCGGGAGTACTTGGAGAATATTGTCATAATTATTATCCTTGTGGACTTCGGGAGTAAAGCCTTTTGTCTTGAAATTTCAAAATAAACTCTTTCTTTGATTATGGAACATCTTTTTGTGTTCTTCTTCTTTCTCTTTAAAAGGCGGCCACATTTTTTGGATTTATTTGGTTTCTTTGCTCACTTTGCCATTTTGACGGTACGTGTCAGAAATATAAATATCTCGTGAAGTGAATTCGCATATAAATCTAGCATTCTTCTTTAGGCTAGGTAGTAGTGCCATCTTTTACTTGTAACTGCAACTTTTTCCTACATCTACAGGCTGTCTCAAAACTTGACGTAAATAGTAAATAAGAGATAAGAAAGTCCTTTCCATCCAAAGATTATAGTTTTTTCACACCACCTGCTCGACAATGCCAAATTACATATCATGCAAACCTTACGCAAACCAAATCATTAAAGCCCTTGGCTTTAGCCGGGGTGTAATGTTGTACTGAATCTCATTATAACCCGCTGGGTTGTAATATTTTCACTTTTCATAGTTCTTATTACAATGGCCTTAAAGTCTAATTTCGTAATAAAAGATCAACTAATACTCGAAGGCCGGGCGCGGCGCCGCCGCCACCGCCGCGTCGAACCTAATTTGAAAATCGAACATTTTCTAAAATCGAGCTGGCCACGGTAAGCTGAATGGAACACATTTGAAATTAAACAAAAGCAGCGAGTATTGTAAGACGCTGCAATAAAATACATGGGTGATAACTGCAAAGTTTTAAATAAATATTGTCTTTCCACAACTGGACTAATGTCTCAAATATCAATTTTCACTTTTAATTTTAATTTACTATAATAAAACGCTGTTTTTAGTAGACTCGCTTTTTTATTGTCTCGCAAAAGGTGAGAAAAGTAGAGTACACTCCTCGGGGATAAAGCTGTTTTCGTCTTGGGCGCGCTTGAACCCCTCACTGCGCTCAGGACTCTTCTTAATTCCCTCGCTTCGCTCGGGAATTAACTCGTAACACCCTCGCTGCGCTCGGGAGTTAAATCTGGAGTCCTTCGTTACGTTCAGGATTCAATATCGCGCCCGTGACATAAAACTGTGCTTTATCCCCTCGGTGTATAATCTACTATAACTTTTCAATGTGTTAATTAGTTAAAGAGTTATTAATATTTTAATGAAGCTAAGGACGCTATCTTGAGATACACGTTACCTTTGCCTCCCTTGCCTAAAAATATCTATATGTCGTAATTTTAACCCTTTTCTTGGAAAAAATAAAAAAGTCATAGACTCATACCTTTTCGGATTTTAATCCAGCAAAAAAAAACTAAAAAGATATAAAAACGGAATGATATGATATGTATCTTAGAATACACATCGTCAAATAAAGGGTCAAAACTGGATATCCAATTCTTAATAAAATAACTAAGCAATGTATTGAATTATACCGTAATTCCAAAATATTAACGCATGCAAAATAAATCCATACTACTAAAATATTTCTCGTTTTTCATTCCACAACTTTGACTCATCGTACTGAAAAAATTGCCCTAGACTAGACAAAGGTGGCCTGTTGACCATGTTGTCTCAAAGTTGGTGCACTTAAGTAATCAATATTTGGAAATCATGCAACAAGCATATAATAATATAATACTATACAAGACAAAGGAACCAAAAAAAAAACAGTTACTTAGTCAACCAGCGGTCTTATAGCGAAATAGCGATCTCTTTCAGACAACCAAAGATGTATGTTATGAATACAATAAATAGACATACCTCCGACTCATAACGGCGACCCCTCCTTTGAGGGCTGTTATCCCTGAAACAGCCTAACTGAATTCAATAAATCTGGCCAAAATAATCAAAATCGGTTCAACCGTTTGGCAGCTACAATACCACACAGAGTGTAACATAGATACACTAGTGACATATACAATATCCATCTCACTGCTCTCACTTTTAGATTAAGATCTAATCTCAGCGCCGTCCTTGATGTAAGGGACTGAGTCACAGCATAAAATTTTGGTCTACCATGGGATAAAAATGATGAGGAGGTCATTTGACCATATGGTGGATATTAGTAAAAGAAAACAACCACCTTTGAGTTAAACAAATTAAAAGTATATTCGACGAATAATAATGCCCAAAATAACACAATAACTCTAACACTTGTATGAATACTTAAACAAAACAGGAAAACATAGGCTGTGCGTGCCGAGTGAGCGGGGCGCGTCGGTTTAACTGGCGAGCGGTTGCCGCGGACGCTGTTGCGCCGATTCGATGAGAGGCATCCGTCTCGCTCTCGCATGCTAATAACGCGCGAAATTCGTATAACGGTCGGGCACGCGTGTTCAGCGCGTTGGGCGTGTAGAAGAGTTTGCGACATACTCCCCCTCTGGTTCAGGTGTACGTCCTCGTTCCTGGACTAGCTCCTTTGGCTTCGGGCGCCCACGTCGCCGTTTCGGAATCACTGGGGTTGGCAGAGCTCCGTCCTCGTCACCGCCTCCAATAAATGGGGTTAAGTCTTTAGTATGGTACTTGCCAATGGTTTCGTTTGGATTGCCCTCAGGGGCTAAGATAAATGTAGTTGGACTTATTTTATTAGTAACAATATAGGGGCCATCTCTTTTGGGTACAAATTTGGCACTGACGCCTTTACTGGCATTGCTTAGAACATGGGACGTAACCAGCACCTTGTGTCCTATGTCATACACCGGAGCTGGTCGTCGAGTCTTGTCAGCCGTTGCCTTCGCTTTGTCTTGCAGTGTTTCCACGCGTTCTCGAACAGCTGACAAAGAACTCACGAAGGAGCGAAGGTACGGGGTGATTTGGGGTAAGAAATTCTCCTTGTCTAAAATGCCTCGTAAATCATACCGTACCTCGGTAGGCGTTCTCATGTTCCTGGCGAACATAAGGTAAGCAGGGGTTACACCGGTCGTACGGCAAACGGCACTATTCATAGCGAACCGTATAACGGCGAGTTTCTTCGGCCATGAAAAATGCTCGTTTTCAACTAGCAGAGCGAGCTGAGCTTTCAAGTCCCTATTTTTACGCTCTGCGGGATTTGCTTCAGGGTGATAAAGTGGTACAAAGCTCTGCTTTATCCCCAATATGAACATACATTGCTGCATAACTGCTCCTACAAATTGTACACCATTATCAGAAACTACTCTACGTGGCAAACCATACCTTAGAAAGTATTCTTCGATTAGTGTGCGAGCACAAGCTTCAGCTGTCGCTTCCTGGAGGGCATACAATTCGACCCAACGTGTTGCTGTATCCTCAACCAGCAGAATCCACCGTTCACCATTCTCACCTTCTGGCAGGGGACCAAACAGATCCATGGCTAATACTTCATTGCGTTGGTTTAGTATAGGTGTTTGGAGCAGACCTGGTGGTTTTTCGTTGGAGGCTTTATAGCGTTGACAGTCTATGCAGGATTTAACGTAGTCTGTGACAACTCTCCTCATTCCTGGGAAGAAATAATGTTGTGCAATCTTAAGGTAGGTCCGATCGATTCCTGGATGACCGGCAATGGGCGAGTTGTGACATTCCTTAAGAATGTCGGCTCTAAGGCTCATTGGAATTACGAGCTGGGGAGTCTCGCTATCGGATTCCGGATTGTACCGGTACAGTACTCCCTGGTCCATTAGGTAACCTCGCTCCGTCCATCGTCGAGCGGCCAATTCGTCACTACCTTCCACCTCCTTCACAATTTTCTCAACTTCCGGGTCAGCAAGCTGTTCCTCTCGCAGCTCGGCCGGAGCTTTCGTAGGTAAGTCCACTATCACTGAGCAAACACCACAGCTCTCACGAGATTCTTCGGAGCAATTTGGTCTACTCAGCGTGTCAGCAACTACGTTAAGCTTCCCCGGTGTGTAATTAAATTTTATATCAAATGATTGGAGCTTCAAAGCCCATCTAACAAGACGACCCGTTGGGGATTTCAATGTCAATAACCATCGAAGGGGCTGATGGTCGCTGCCTATTATGACCGGGTGTCCATCTAGGTAACACCTAAACCGTTCAACGGCCCAGACCACGGCGAGCGCTTCCCTTTCAGTTGTGGAGTAGTTCCGCTCGGCTGAGTTTAGGAGTCTGCTGGCGTATTCTATTGGCAGCTCGTTATGTCCCTCCCCCTGCAAGAGAACTGCCCCGAGTGCATAGCAACTTGCATCGGTTCGCAGTATAAAAGGTCGAGAAAAATCAGCTTGAATCAATATAGGAGCCGATACAAGTCGCCGCTTCAGCTCGGTAAAAGCTGTTCGCTGCGATGGACCCCAAGTCCAAGTATGGTTCTTCCTCGTAAGCTTTGTTAGTGGCTCTGCGAGCTGAGAGAAATTCGGGATAAATTTGCGAAACCAGGAACAGGTTTGTAAAAAGGTGCGCAAATGTTTTAGGGAGTTCGGTTCCTTCATTTCTATTACAGCTTGTACTTTAGCTGGATCGGGAGAGACGCCTTCTTGTGTTATGATTGTGTCCCAGGTACTTCACGTTTTCTCTGGCAAAGACACATTTACCTCGGTTCAACCGAAGATTATATTCCCGGAGGCGGTTGAAAACAACCCGAAGATCCTGGAGGTGTTGCTCGAAACCCTCAGAGATGATTAGAAGATCATCAAGGTACGCAAGTAGCGTCACGTTAGATAAGGACGAGCAGGATCGTAACCGGTCAATAAGACGCTGGAAGGTAGCCGGCGCATTCTTTAGCCCGAACGGCATACGTTTAAACCGGTAGGTTCCAAACGGGCTGATGAATGCCGTTTTATCCCTGTCTTGCTCTCTGACACTCACCTGCCAATAGCCAGACCTTAAATCCAGTGTGCTCATGAAACAGTTTCGTTTTGTAGATTGGAGCAACTCGTCGATTAGAGGCATAGGATAATGGTCCGTCTTGGTCACAGCGTTCAGGGGGCGGTAATCTACGCAGAATCGTACACTCCCATTTGGTTTAGGTACCAGAAGTGCTGGAGAGCACCAAGCAGATTCGCACTCTTCGATGATGTCGTCCTTCAACATAATCTCGATTTCTTTACGCATCAGGTCTCGCTTTGCGGGTGTCATTCGGTACGGAGGCACAGAAATCGGATTGTGCTCCCCAGTGTCTATGTGGTGCTCAGCAAAAGGAGTCGGGGCTCCCCCTGGCTGGAAAATATCCCCATTATCCACTAGTATTTGTGCCAGCTGTTCCCTATCAGCTGGTTGCAAATGTGTCCCCTCGTCACTTCTAAGAACATCCACGGAAGCGCAGGAAAGTACCTGGTGGGACCGTTCAAATCGCAGTTCGTAATCGCGATTACTGCCAGCGAAACGCCAGGTTTCGCGGGAAAAATCGATGGCAACTTGAGCAGCCATCAAGAAGTCAATGCCTAGCAATGTTTCATTTTCGTGCGCGTCCGGAAATATTAAAAATGGTGTTTTAATCACCTTCCCTTTGAGGTATACTTCCAGAGTAGTAATGAGCACGTCAATCTCACGAGGGTGTCCATCGGCGAGTTTGATTAACCTTCGAGCCGGCTGAAGAGGGTGACCCTTACGGAGGAGGAGTATATGCAAAGTATGACCCGCGATACAGTGTTTGGCACCAGTGTCAATAAGCGCAGTGCCACGCGAGCCCAAAACTTCGATATCAAAAATAGGTCGTAAAACGCGACGAACCAACCGATCCGAGCTCTCACCCACTCGCGGAACATCATTAGAATGTTTACGATACCTATCATCTACACATGAAACATCGTAAGAGTAAAAACAATCATTTTCGGAAACATGAAAAGACATATTTGGAATATTAATACTATTTACATTATCCATTTCATGTAAAGTGTCATTACAATAATCATTATCATTATTAACTTTCACATCATTATTATCATTAACATCATTATATCGATTTTCATCAAAAACATGTTCAATATAGCAAAGAAAATCTGAAGGCATAAATCGAACATTATTATTGTGTCGTGTGGATGCACGACTAGAATTTACATTTGCAACGTTATTATTATTTCGTCGCGTGGATGCAGGACTATGATTTACATCGTCTTTATTTTGAGACTGAATTGAATTCGACACGACGACACCATCACGACGCGAAATGTCAGAGTCTAAACTATAAAACGCTTGATCCACGGTATTGTTATTGTTACACTGTTTACAGTTTTCTCGAGAGACATTTTTAGCACCACACTTGTAACACGATAAGAGATTAGAATCAGCTGTTGACTCACCTTTGGCCGCTAACTTACGGCACTGATCCCGCGAATGTCCATAATGTTTACAATACGTGCAAAATGGCCGTTGTTGGCGGCTCGGCGGCGGCGGCGGCGGCGCGACGCTTTGATACCCGACGCTCTGCGTCGGTACAGGTACATGATCGGCGCGCGGCGGCGGCGGCGTGCGCGCTAGCGGCGCGGCCGTGGACATCAAAGACGGGGCCCGCGCGCGCGTAATCGCGGCGCTGCGAGTCGCTTCGTATTTTGAAACCTCGTTCGTAGGCCGGGTAGGTACTTCAGCGGCACTTCGCTTTGATTTTCTGTTTACATCTCGGTATGAGTCTTCAACTTTATGCGCCATCGTAAGTAATTCTTTGAATGTATTGAACTCGTCTCGTCGAACACTTTTTGTAATTTTGTCAGAGAGTAGGCTGTAGATCATGTCGAGTTGCACCTTCACCGATAAATCCGCCATTGGCAATCGTGTAAGTAGGGCTCGGCTTCGTGCGACAAAAATATCTGTCCTCTCGTTATCACCTTGCTCTGTACTGAAAAGTTCTCTGTATATACGGGATTCCGAGCGCCGGTCACCGTAAGCATCGCGTAGGTACTCTAGCGCTTCCGCCCAAATATCGACTTCGGAGCGTACACTTTGCCACCATGTGGCGGCTTCTTTTGTCAGCAGCATCGACATACCTTTTAAAGCTATTTCGTCGGAAACATTTGCGGCTTCTTTATAAGACTCGATAGCATCTATAAACGCTTCGATGTTGTCGTCGGGTTGTCCCGAGAATCTCGACGTGCATTGTGCGAAAGTGCCGGGCGGCGGCGGAGGCGCCTCGCTCGCCGAAGGACTCAGCGGCGTCGGCCGCTGGGCGGGCGAGGGCGGTGCTGTCGTCGACAGTGACGATAGCCGTTCCAGCCGTTGAAAAACCTGGTCACACATCGCTGCTTGGGTTTGCTGGATCGTCGAGAGTATAGCCGCGAAGTTATCCTGCGACATCGTAATGTTGTCACTGGCTTCTGCATTCTGCGATTCGTTCAAAGATTGTCGTTTACGCGGCATGTCGAATGACGGAAAGAAACACTGTTCAGTTCACTAATAGTAAATGTTAACTTCACTGAGTTTATAGTTCATTTAAGCTGTAGGCAATCGGGCCTGCAGTTGGGACGCCATTTTATGGTGGATATTAGTAAAAGAAAACAACCACCTTTGAGTTAAACAAATTAAAAGTATATTCGACGAATAATAATGCCCAAAATAACACAATAACTCTAACACTTGTATGAATACTTAAACAAAACAGGAAAACATAGGCTGTGCGTGCCGAGTGAGCGGGGCGCGTCGGTTTAACTGGCGAGCGGTTGCCGCGGACGCTGTTGCGCCGATTCGATGAGAGGCATCCGTCTCGCTCTCGCATGCTAATAACGCGCGAAATTCGTATAACGGTCGGGCACGCGTGTTCAGCGCGTTGGGCGTGTAGAAGAGTTTGCGACAACCATCGCAGTCATTGCATTGTTGTACTAAAAATAAGATTTAACTACCACGTGCTCTGAAAAACTGGAAAATATATTATGCTAGTATTATGTTATGATGATGATAAGAAATTCTGCAAAGCTATTACGACTCCGAATAGTTAAGAATTATGTATCTAATAGATGGCATAACTAAAACAGAAAAAACTAGCTCATCATCAACTTCTTCCTAGTTCCTACCCTCCTAAGAACGGAACGGTTTTTTTATCAGTGGAATATGAATGTATGAATGAAATAAAGTAAATTTTCTAATTTAATCGTAGCCTTGAAAACAAAAGAAATTCCACTTTACTTCCTTCTGTTTACTGGTATTTGGTATTAGTACGAGGTTTTTTGTGTATTTTTGGCCTTTGACATATTAGTTATAATACATTATGTCACACAAAAATATTATGTACTTATAAATTTCAGTATTGGTCTATATTTCATTTCCTAAAGATTAAATAAAATAAAATTGACTAATGAATAAGCATTTGTGCAAGACCACAATAAAAAGTCTATCCTTGTTTGTTAGTCTATGGCAATGACTTGAAGGAACGAAAATTATAGAGGTTGGCTTTGTCGTGTATAACTTCTATTATTATTAAATTATTATATTCAAAGTATTCGGGTGAATGAAAGGGTGAACTAAGCACAAAATGACGCTTACTTATATGGAGGTGGACCCCGCGAAGGGCGAGGGATTCCGCCCGTACTACATTACCAAGATTGAAGAATTGCAGTTGATTGTAGCCGAGAAATCGCAGAACCTTCGTCGTCTCCAGGCTCAAAGAAACGAACTCAACGCCAAAGTACGTATGTTGAGGGAGGAGCTACAGCTGTTGCAGGAACAGGGATCGTACGTCGGTGAAGTAGTGAAGCCCATGGACAAAAAGAAAGTTCTGGTAAAAGTCCACCCCGAAGGTAAATTTGTGGTCGATTTAGACAAAAATGTGGACATCAATGATGTTACAGCCAATTGCCGCGTCGCTTTGCGAAATGAGAGCTACACACTGCATAAGATCCTGCCTAACAAAGTGGACCCATTGGTGTCCCTTATGATGGTCGAGAAAGTTCCCGATTCAACTTACGAGATGGTTGGTGGCTTGGACAAACAAATCAAGGAGATAAAGGAGGTAATTGAGCTGCCTGTAAAGCATCCTGAATTGTTTGATGCTTTGGGTATTGCTCAGCCTAAAGGTGTGCTCCTGTATGGTCCACCGGGAACTGGAAAAACTTTGTTGGCACGTGCTGTTGCTCATCACACCGAATGCACATTCATCCGTGTCTCTGGATCTGAGCTGGTGCAGAAATTCATTGGTGAAGGAAGCCGTATGGTGCGTGAGCTCTTTGTTATGGCTAGAGAACATGCTCCTTCTATCATCTTCATGGATGAAATAGACTCGATTGGGTCATCTCGTATTGAATCTGGTAGTGGTGGTGATTCTGAGGTTCAAAGAACCATGTTGGAGCTGCTCAATCAACTGGATGGATTTGAGGCTACGAAGAATATTAAAGTCATCATGGCGACCAATAGGATTGATATCCTTGATCCTGCTCTGCTGCGACCTGGGCGTATTGATAGGAAGATTGAGTTCCCTCCACCAAATGAAGAAGCTCGTTTAGATATTCTGAAGATCCACTCCCGAAAGATGAATTTGACAAGAGGAATTAATCTCCGCAAGATCGCAGAGTTGATGCCAGGTGCATCTGGGGCAGAGGTTAAAGGTGTGTGTACTGAGGCTGGCATGTATGCCCTGCGTGAGCGCAGAGTCCATGTCACTCAAGAGGACTTTGAAATGGCTGTTGCCAAAGTCATGCAGAAGGACTCCGAGAAGAATATGTCTATTAAGAAATTATGGAAGTAAATTCAATATTTTTATTATTACTATCTTATCTAGAAATTAATAAACTTTTACTGTAAACATTGGTGTTATCAATAAAAAAAGTTCAAAATTCAAAATATTTATTCAGTAAACACAAGGGCTTTTTACATCGGTTTACATCATTAATAAGAAATAAATCTACTAGCGCTTCTGACAAGAAGCGAAATAAAACAGTCTGCATAAGATAAAACTTTAATCATTGATATAAACTTTGCTTACATTGATTAACATTATATAGATTCATAATAAATCATTTTATTAATATTCTTATAAAATGGATAATAATAATTATAAAACAATTATTCTTAATTTAATTAATGAGCTGTTGCTCATCCTTGAAGTCCATATCGGACTCTGTATCCGACACGTCTTCCTTGGGCTTTGGAAGTTCGATTGTTAACCCTGCTGTACCCTGTAAATTAAACAAATGACAAAGATACAATACAAATAGTCAATCACACTTAAAAATAATGTTCCTTTTCCATTAAAAGTGGCTAGTCAAGTGCAATTTCTGGTCACAGGCTTTAACAAGTCCAATTTGTAATATAAAAAGATTGGAGGTATTTTTTTATGACTTTCACATTGTTTTTGCAAGATGGATGCATACTTCAAGTAACCTAAAATGAGTAACTTGTTAAGGATGCCAACTAACTTTTGTAAGCTTAGAGAGGAAAAAGAGGGGAGATGTTTTCCTAGTAGTAGTACCCTCAGACAGGCATGGGAAAAAAAACACATCTACTATGTGAGTTGTATTGCACTTCCATCCTTCTAACCCTTGAGAGTTTAATATGCTTCTATGAATTAATTGCACTTGAGCCTTTTCTCCATACGAGGGCAGTATTATAGGTTCAAGAGAAACTAAATTAGCCTAGTATAGAAGCATTTCATTTTAAACCCTCAAACTTGGGAAAGCATTTGCACTGTTAAGAATTAGGCTTGCTCTACATATCGCACCTTCGGTAGACCAAGGGCACAATGTACTATATGATTATAGGGGCAATTGTGCCCTTGTCCTGCCGAAGGTGCGATATCAGCTTTGGGCCTCCCATTCTGTCCTTCAACATAAAAGAGTGAAATAAAAGAGATAAATAGGACAAACTAACGAAAACGTCGACAGGTATGTATAATCATATGGTACAGTCGGCCAAAAATGTGGCCTATGTGGTGTAATCTACGGTTGAAGTTCACTTGCACGTCATGATACAACAATCAATCAATCAATCTTTTTTGTTTATGGCACCCGTCACGGAGACAAGTTCGATTTTCCCTTGCGACAATATTTATGACAGTGACAAGTGTCAACCTTAGCGATAATTAGATCTCACAGAAACTTGTCAAAATTGGTAGACCACTTGGCCGACCGTACGGTCGAGTTTATAAGTACCTATAACTGACATGTCATGTTTTAGCTGCTGCAACATGTCAAAGGCGTTAAAGTGACAAGGTTCTAAAGTGTGCAGATACTTATAACAAGCCAAGTACGACAAGTCTGGAGTCTGGGTGTAAGTAGGTGCCTACAGTATTTAAATATTGTTTTGCTTACAATAGGCCGATGACTCCTGAACGACCTTTGCCACATATTTCTCATGAACTGCAGTGGATTCACGAACTCATGGCCGGCACCACTGAAACAAACGAATACGTTATTTATTACCTCCCCTATTATATAGTGCTAATTTTGAGTGTTTCTACTCTTTCACTGCCAAGAGCTCTGATTTTCATACAAAATAGACTCGCCTTGCGGGTTGGTGGCAGTTTATTCTCTATAGAACATGAGTACAGCTGGCGCCATCTGTCGTCAAATAGCCAAAGCTAGCTAATTTAGTTAATGTCTCCAAGAATTTTGATTTTGCGTTTCCCTATAATACTAGATAAATGTTTAAATAAATCACGGCCTCTTCTCTCTCTCTCAAGGTCTTTGACCGCCTTGGCCTTCACCTTCCAACAACATTTACTCTTGCCTCATTAATTATATATGTTATGTTATTCTCACTTCATCCATTCTCTCGGGAGATGATTTATAACATTTGTCTAAATTGAATAGGAAACGCAAAATCAAAATTCTTGGAGACATTAACTAAATTAGCTAGCTTTGGCTATTTGACGACAGATGGCGCCAGCTGTGCTCATGTTCTATATAGAATTAACACTAACTGCCACCAAACCGCAAGGCGAGTCTATTTTGTATGAAAATCAGAGCTCTTAACATATTAAATAAGGAACCCTCGGTGCGCAAGGTCGACTCTCACTTGACCAGTTTCTTTAACAGTGGTATTATGGTTCTAGATATATGATTGGGATCAAATGTCTAAGGACCATATTAATAAACTCATCTTGACTCAGACGCCTGTCTACTTCCTTCCATTCCAGAAAAATATGCAAATCATACGTGACGTAATTTACCTTCAATTCATTGTATGTATGCATCGATCGCATTTTCTATAGTAGCTTTGTCAGCTTCACCATATGAAGATTTCTGAGGTTTTGACATAATATTATACAAATTGTACCTGGCAGTAGGCATTTCTACTGTGGGGGTGGACATGGCCGATCCACCAGGCGACATCTGGTTCTGGAACCGAACCCTGAAACGTTATATAAAACCGTTTAAAATAAAATGTGCGAGAAAGGTTGCATTTTTTAATTATTTAAGTAAAATTAAATAACTGCCACACTTATTAGTTTAGTTATAATAAATTTAGTTATTTTGTTTACTGACGTCATATTTCATTACTATAGCAAATAAAGTGACAGCAGCCACTTTAATCAAGCGTTAAATTTAATTGACATCTCTGAGTGCGGCAGTTAATCACTTTACCGCCGTACTCAGTGACATACAGTGTGTAAATCCAATACGAGCAAATATTTTAACGACGGTTAATATGCATCCTAATTAACATAAAAACATGTGTATCGTTAACCTAAGTTGTAATATTTTTTTTCATACTAATTAATTCGCCACGCAATGTATTACAAATAACTCAATTAACCTGCAATTAACTGCGACTTAAATCTTCGTTTCAACTGACAAGGTTTCAAGTGGTTCGGGAAAACTCGGTTAGACTCGGGTCACAGTCGTAGTTATGTTAGTTTTAAAACTTATTTAGAATGAAAAGCAGTGGAAATGCTTTTTATTTTGTTCTTAATTTAATAAAAAACACTTAGTTCATGCACATACTGATTCCTTCACACTTACAGAAATTAAAAAAAAATATCTTCGTTTAATCCTTAGTTGATCCACGATGTTCCAAACTCAGCGATGTAAATCAGGGGAAACCATTGTAAAATCACAAGACAATGTAGATACCTGTTCTCCATAATAATGCAAAATTATAACGTTTTTCTTAATAAAAATCTATCAACAAACAACCAAGGCACACAGCATTGATTGATACTTTAGGTTATGTGACTGACGGCCACTCGTAATGACATAAGGTCAACATTGGCTATACTCACCTGCCCTGCCAAAAGAGTTTTCTATCTTATTGGCACTATGAAAAATATTTTCGTTTCAAGCAGAATTTTTACTAGCTTTTGCCCGCGAGTCTGTCCACGTAGAAATTGTTTATCGCTTATATCGAGATAAAAACTGTCCTATGTGTCATGAGTCATAATAAGTCGATCCGTGGGTGTCGAATTCCTACAAAACCGTTAAACCGTTTTTGCGTGATTGAAACACAAACATCCACGGTACTTTGCCCGAGTTAACTTTGTAACTTCTTTCATTTCTTTTAATCTAATCTTTATTCTACAGAATAATTGTACCGAAGGAAGTTAGACACCTACTTAATTCAAAGTTTTGCATACTACAATAATAACATTTAAGTACTTAATCCCACTAATCCCACTAATAAATGTAAAAAATTCTCATTCTTTGCCCGTGGTTCTACTGCGTAGTCCTACTGACCAATGATTTCTATTTCAATATCAAATTGACAGGGTTGACGGATCTCCGCTGGCGCGGAGCTCCTATTTCTGGGCGTTTTAGCCCTTCAGGCCAGCTGCAAAACTAACATAACTTAAACCTAGGTACCTCATATTTATGATACTATTTTCGATCAGTAACGATGATTGAATAAATCGTGACACTGCTGTATTGCGTTTACACAAGCTTAGTTCTTTACCAGTGCAAAGGTTACGACCAGCGACTGTATCGCGGGTTTTGCAACTGTATGGTGATTTCATCGCTGAAAAAGATGCTATGGGTGATCTTCCTAAGGGACATTAAGACCTTTAATGAGTAAATGGCGAACTGGACAATAACGCGAATATCAAATTTAATTTTATTTACAAACATACTGACTGGTACTCTAAAAAAGATACTGTTGAAATTTTCACTGCCGCCGGTGTACATGCCTGAGATAGCTGTTCTCCACGTGTCGACCGTGTACTTGAATACAGGCTTCACAGCGTCGTTTAATGGAGTCTATGACGTGGCTGAGATCGGTCGTTTGTCTCAGTTTTTCAAAAACTTCGGTTATTTTGTTTTTGAGCTGTTCCACCGACGTCCTAGGTTCCGAGTACACCTCGTTCTTAACTGCCCCCCAAAGAAAAAAATCGAGTGGCGTTAAATCGGGAGAACGAGCCGCCCAGCGACGTGGGCCAAACCTCCCGAGCCACCTGTCCTCAAACATTGAATTGAGGACATTTCGCACGCGAATTGCCGAGTGAGCCGGAGCACCATCCAGCTGCAGCCATGTCTGCCGGCGTTCTTCTTCGGGCAGCGTATTAACGTAGTCTGCTAAAGGCCCATTCAGAAGCTGTATAAACTTGTCTGTGTTTAGGTTACCGTCGATAAAAATAGGCCCGATAATACGATTGCCATGAATCGCAGCCCAAACGTTTACAGCCCAACGATACTGGTGCCCAGTTTCTTTTAAATTGTGAGGATTTACCCGTGACCAGTAATGACTGTTACGCTGGTTCCAGACCCCATTCCGTGTGAATGTACTCTCATCAGTCCAGATTATCTTGGCCAAAAAATCGCCGGCTTCTCGATGTTGGCTGAGCAACCACTGACAAAGTGCAATTCGTGGCGGCAAGTCCCTGGAGAGCAAAGCGTGAGCCTTTAAAAATTTGTAAGGATGTTGCTTGTCGCGCTTGAGGATATTGTGCACCACCGTTTGACTCACATTAAAGCGTCGCCCAGCATTCCTGGTACTATCCTCTGGGTTAGACGAAAAATGGAGCAGTATTCGATCTTCTGTTTGAACGGGAACCTCTCGATTCACTGCTGCACCATCAGTTCTTCCGGTCACAGGCAAATCCTCTCGAACTCGCTGTAATGCGTTCACAATCACTCGAGCGCTACTCGGAACTCTGCGATTCGGGAACCGCTCTCTGTACAAACTTAACGCTCTGTTTCCATTTTGTTGAGCTTCACCATATGCTAAAATCATATCACTCAATTCCTGAGCACTAAAATTAGATGGTCGCGGCATTTTAGATTTATGTAACTGTTTTCCAGCATATGTCATAGTTCTGTTATCCTTTTTTACTACATGATGGGTTTTCTGTATGCAGTAGTGCAATTCCTCATATCTAAACTGTTTTCATAATAAAGAAGTATGTAGGTAGGTACAATACAACTTCTTCGTCTATGGTCATCTGAATTGATTACCACAGGTCATGACTCTTTTGACAGTTACAGTTCTTTGTTGATAAATACCACATTAAATCCGCTAAATTAATACATAATCTGTAAATGCAATATTATCCATTAATAAAACCAAGCCCACAAAAAAGATCATGTCAATAATGTGTGAATAATGTATGTGTGTGATAGATGACACACTGGATACCTAGTAAAGATAAGTAAGTAGTATGTACGACAATTTACGT